>VYXF01002083.1:0-80401 GCA_013397295.1 Polioptila caerulea
GGCCCGGCTCCGGCCCCGGCGTCACCGACCGCCGCGCGGCGCCCCGGGAAAGCGAGTCCCGCCCGCCTACAACGCTAAGAACGCACCGCGCGCCGCCCGCTCGAAACTACACCTCCCGGCGAGCCCCGCGGCGCGACCCGCTCGCTCCTGTACGGGTTCCATCCGCGGGGGCTGATGGGAGTTGGAGTCCAAGCAAGAGGGCGCCGCCTGTCGGCCGCAGCCGACAACGCGCGGGATGCCGCCGCTCCCCGGGCCCCGTTCGCCGGGACCTGTGGACGCCCATGGTAGTTCATAGCCCCGGTTTCCCTGGTTACTGACATCAAGCGATCAGTCGGACTGGCTTCGAGAAACTGGGGCACTTTCAAGCTATTTGGCATTGGAGATACCTCATGACTACGCAAAGGCAGCAGCCCGGTACAGAGCGATCCCAAAGGACACGTTAAGATCCAACTGGAGGGGCGGCCAGAACAGCAAAGTATCCTTTAGCTGTGCGCCACATCCCCTCACTAAGTGTATTCCCAGTCTCCAGTTCCACGGCCACTGCGCCTTCTCTTTCCCCGCCGCATGCCCTGGCGAGGGCGACGATGGATCATTGTTTATGTACAACTGACACCCTCTGTGGCGCCGTGCACAGAGGGCCGCGGTTGCCGTAAAGCAGCTTCGGAGCGGCTGCTCTCTCTGTCCCGCCCTCCACTCGCCGTGCGCTGGAGGCGGCACCCAATGGGGCGGCGAGCGCAATGTTTCCAAACACGGCACTCCCTGCACGCTCCCCGCCTCCGCCCCCCGCGGCAGTGCGAAGGCAGCTCCTCCGCCAGACACCGGAGCCGCCAGGGCTGCCGGGAGCGGGTCGGAGGACATCGGAGCCGCTTCCTGCGGCCCTCCCCTGATAGTCCTGCAAGAGGCAGCCGTAGGTCCCGGCACGGCTTAGCTGCGCGGGCCCGGGACGGGATCGGGATTGGGACCGGGAGCGGGACCGGAGGGGCGGGGCCACACAGAGACCCCGCCTCCTACCGCACCCACCAATTGCGGCGTCCCCGCCGCCAGGGGGCGCGCGGCGCGGCCCGTGCGCCTCTCCCGTGAGGCTCCGCGGCGGCGGCGGCATTTAAACCCGCGGCGGCCGTTGGGGGGGCGCGTCATTTTCCGGTTCCTCGTTCCTCGGCGCTGGCGTGCCTGGATCGTGGCGAAGGGATGAGGTCCCAGGTGGACAGGTCGGTGCTGGGCAGCCCCGCGGTGGCCGTGGCGTTCCCGGGAGCTGTGTGCCGGGGCAGCGGCTACCGCTTCGCCTGCGAGCTCCTGAAGCACGTCCTGCACCAGCGGAACCAGCTCCCGCTGCCCTACGAGCAGCTCGCCTACTTCTGCCGGCGGGCGGCCCAGGTGAGGGGCGGCGGCCGCGGGGTCGGCCCCGTGCTCGGAGGCGGCCCCCGGGACGGGGGATTAGGGGGGTCGTGGCGTTTGAATTTTGCTTGCGAGCTCCTGTTCTCGCTCGGTGACTCGCACAGCAACGTGTCGCCGCTTTTAAAGTAAATCGCTTGTTACAGCTGTATCCCTAAACGTTACTTCCTCATTTAAAAACGAAGCAAAGGAGACGTTAAGTTCAGGCTGCTGAAGGTATCGACAAGTTGCTCTTAATTGATTGTTTCCTACTTTCCCCTCAAAGCCACTGTTTTGTTTGTTACGAGAAAACTTCTAAGCAAAACAAAAACAAACAAAAAAACTATTAAGCGATTTCAGAATAATGGCTGATCTTCGAAAATTGGGCCTTTAATTCATCAGTAGTGTGATTCGGATTCAAACTGAGCTTGTGTTTTTGTGTTCCTCTCGCATGTCCTGATGTGGAAGGAAGATGGTCATGTTCTCCATATGGGTGCCTATAGCTCTCAAAATGAACACAGACCTCTCGTTTCTTGACTCTCTGGGATGGGCCATGCTTTCTGCAGAGTACATTAGGACAAATACATGCTCATAATAAAATGTACTAATCTGAACTTTTGTTTTCCAGAATGGAGATGGAATGGAGAAGCCACTCTCCCTGGGCCTGGCAAGCAAAAAGTGCCAGCAGCTGCTGATGGAGCTGGAGGGATTGTTCCAGCACCTGGAAGTCATGTTTAGTCTGACGCTGGTTCCTCGGGTTCTTTTTCTACTTGGAGGCAGCGTCATGAACCCCAAGGAGCTCTATGAGCTGAACTTGGAGGGGTTCTGCGAGGGCACTGCTGAAGAGAGCCTCCAGACTGCGCCCTGTGTTCGCCAGCTCTTCCACCGCCTGTTCGTTGCTGATGTCTTCAGTGAACTTAAGGCTCTGCCTGTCACAGGCACTCTTGTCCTGGTCCAGGGACACCGTGACTGTGGTGTTGAGTGGTTCCGGCCCAAGCTCAACTACCAAGTGCCGACCCGAGGGAGGAAGCTGACTGTTAAGTTGTCCTGTGATGGAGACCTCCACGTTAGGGCCTCACCTCCACAGCACACGGCACCTGCTTGGGAGGACTATGTCTGGTTCCAAGCACCAGTGACCCTCAAAGGCTTTAGTGAATGAATGCTTTCCATAGAAACTTAATTGGAATATTGATCACTTTTTTTTTTCTTTAGGTGCCAATTTTAGCAAATGTAACCATGTATTTTTGAACCATGTCTGTCTGAATTTTTTTTTTTCTTCATTGTGTCTACTGCCTTCCTGTAGTTCGATGTGCTCATCTATTGTCCTTATTTCCTGAGTTGTTGAAGGCAAATCCACTTTAAGGCACAAGTCCAATGATTCTTTAAGGACCTGATCTGTGACTTGGGATGAATTAATGTATTGGGAATAGGGATGAATTAATTGTGTGTGCTTGCTGACCTGGTAAATGCTGGATACATAGAATCTCCTCCTGAGTTTTAATATGGCCACTTTCTGACCCTGCCTTTGCCATGTTACTCATAGAGTATCTTAGGTGAATTTACTTCCTGCAAAATAACTCTTTGGGCATAAAACGTTCTGCAGTCCTTAAAAGGCTTCCCATAGCAAGAAAACCAGAGGGCAAAACTGGAGTGGGATACAGAGGTAATATTTTTGCAGAAGAGGGATTTATTTGCAGCTAGTAAAGAATGGGGTAGGATGAAAGCAGTTCCTCTGCAAAGGCCTGGAGCTGCCAGGGCTGCCATGGAGCTGCCGTGGAGGTAGGCAGAGCTGCTTCCAATAAGCAATTTATTTTTTCTTTACTATTCTTTGCCAAATAGCCCTGACAATTGGTTAGATAAAAGATTAAAAGTAAGCAGTTTCTTTGCTAACCCTCTTCTGAGAAAGTTAGGAGTGCTGCCCTAATAAAATTCTCACTTGAGGAAGAAACTTAGACTTAAATGTTTCTGAAATGTGTAGAAGTCAGGAATGTGATCAAGTTTAGCACTATCTTTACCTGCTAAATTCCTGTTCTTAGTCAGATTATATCACTTAAAATCAGAACTTGAGCCTGTTCTTCTGGGCTGCTGTTTACTGCAGAACAGGACAGGGAGAGAAGCCCTGCAAGCAATGTGTTAGAACTAGATATCTGTTGTCTTCAGTCTGCTGGGCTGTGCTGTAATGAGCTTTCAGTAGCTTCAAATAACTCCATCCCATTTGAAGAGAAATGTGAACTTACTGGTAGTGAAGGCACTTGCTGTTACTAGTCGAAAATGCACAATGGGGTGGTAAAAATCCTTTGTGAAGAGGGTAAATGTTAAAGTAACCCTATATACTTGGTGTATATTTTAACTTTGACCTTTTGGAATGGAATGGGATGATAGAAGTAGTAGGAACTTAATTTGATACTTTTGAGCTTGGAGAACACTAGAGTGCTCTCTGCTGTATTATCCATTAATATCTGTTTACAATGTGCAGTAGCTGCCCACTTGAATATGAAATCTCAGGTCTCTTGAAGGAAATATGACTTGAATGTAGGAGTGTTTGTGCCCCGCAGATCAAAACCCTTTATGCTTCCACCAAAGCTGCTTGTAACACATGTTTAAGAATGCAGGTGCCCAAGTGTTTAAAGAAGCTTTTAAACAGAAGCCTTGACCAGTTCCTTTCACCTCTCTTCCTCAGATGAGTGCAATGTTACTGCAATAAACTGTTTACATATTCTGTTATACTTAAACTATGAATGCAAAATGGATATGGTGCTGGGAATGAAAGAACACAAGATGCTTTTTGGATTTCTAAAATTTTTTTTCTTATGAAAACATTTAGAACTTGATTTAAAATATCAGTACTGTAATATCAAAATAAAATGCTGGTTTCTATATGTGATTATTTTGAGGGATTAAACAAATCCAATCTAAAGGTTCTGCCACTGGTAGAACAACTTGCTCCCATTCTATGCATGTATTTCAGCTGCAGGCTTACAACTGTTCCACTTTTTGGACAAACTGCATAATGTCTTGTGCCAGAAGCTTTGGTTCCTCAAAGGCAGCAAAATGCCCTCCACGTGGCATGTAAGAATAAGTGATGATGTTCTTGTAGACATCCTTTGCCCAGACACGTGGTATATGTACAATCTCCTGAGGAAAAGCTGCAATCCCTGTGGGAACGTATACGCCAACCCTAGAAGACATAGGTGAATTGCATTGATTAAATGAGTCCTGGGGAAAGTTTATAAAAACCTCTGTCTCAGGTAACACATTCAGCTGGAGAAGTTTCCCTGCTTTGTGCAGTGCACCTTGTGGTCTGCACTCTGCTGAGGAGCGTCATTTCTGTTTAGTTATCATTGAGTTTAAGATTATACCTGCAGAGGTGTAAAGTAGAGCCAACTTTGCACGCAGGTTCAGCTTGAAATGTTTCCCATCTTTGAGTTTAACTTTTGTAAGCTGCAATGTTGTGCTAAGTGACAAGATTGAGAAGTGAGCCAATTCCTGTTTGCTTTAGAATTTGCTACCAAATGCACAACAAATGACTGGAGAGGAAAGTTGGGCTTGTTCAGTCCACAAAGAAAAAGACCGCCATTTGTTTAGATGATCAGTTACTTGGAAAAGTCTACTAAGCAACATTTTGTGGTCAGCCTTTCTTAGAATCATCTTAATGGACCAGCTGTCACAAGGTGCTGGGTTTCAAGTACTGCTCTCCCAATTGCTACCTGAGATTTGTGCTTGACTCTTGTAGTTCTTAGCTTATCCTCTAACAAAAGCAATAACTTTCCTAAATCAGTTTGCTTCTCTCTTAAATGTGCTCATGATCATCTGTTGTTTTTACTGAGCGGAGCTACAAGGCACATTTGTTTGGTGAGTAAGTANTAACTTTCCTAAACTTTTCCATCAGTTTAGCTTCTCTCTTAAATATGTTCATGATCATCTGTTGTTTTTACTGAGCTGAGCTACAAGGCACATTTGTTTGGTGAGTAAGTATATAGACTTGTGTTTTGAACACAAGACTGTGCTTGGTGTTTTGTTGAGCCTTTTGCATTGTCTTGGCTGCAAGTTACCTTGTGAGCATCATAGGTTCAAAAGAAAAGTGTCCCTTAACTATATTTATCAAAAGCAAGTAAGAATTTGGACTTTTATTTTTCTTATAACTAATTGAATTTGTTGTTTTAACTGTCGATGCAGGCAAATGTTTTGATCTCATTTGGAAATCTGCCTTGCAATTTGGCACATAGTTACCTGTCATGAGCGTTTAGATGAGGGTCCTTGGAGAAGTTTTCCTTGTAGTATCGCATTGAGGACACAATGGAGGATGTCACCCAATAAATCATCACATTGGTCAAAAGCTCATCAAGTGAGTATTTGCTGTTGAGAGAGAGAGGAAGAAGTTTAACTGGAAGTTGTTCCTCAGTGCTCTGTACTGGGCTCATGCCCTGAAGAATTGCTGTCCCTCTTAATCTCTGTTTATTTTCAAGCATCGAATTAATTGGCACCTGCGTGTCCAGAGCAAAACTGCCTGGTGCTGACGCAGTAGTGTGCAGGCAGTCTGCTGTAAGTTTCAACTACTGCTTGTCCTGTCAGCCTTTCATGCTAAATTTCAGCTTTGACAGGCCAGTATTTTACCTGTATCTTCATATTAGTTCCCATCAGTCATTCTTTTAATGAGACTTCTCACAGGATAACATCTGTTTTCTTACCTTTCCAAGCCTCCATCATCTTTATGCAGAAACGATTTGTCTGTCCAGGTTGAGAATTTCTCCAAGATGTATGCAGCAAGCCCCACGGGGGAGTCATTCAGTCCACAACCTAATTAAAGAGAAGAGCTGTGGCAGTTGCCTGGCATTGCAATACTTCAGTGTGAGTTAAACTGGACTTTCATGAAGCGTTCAGAGTCTTCTAGAGAATTCAGTAGAGAGTCTGTATTTATCTATTCCTTATAGTACTTGATTTGTGACAAATTCCCTGCAAAGGGATTCTGGCTGTAACTGAGGGCACTACGGATTCAGATAGCTCCTATACAAAAGCTGAGAGTTAAAGAAGTCTCATTGGGTTCTTGGTGTTGTGTGGCAGGAGGAAATTCAGATGTAAAGAGATGACACAGTGAAAAGAGATTTCAGATAAAATATTTGGGAGCACTGTCCTGCTTAGGATGGGATGTATTCCTCTGATTCTACAATATATTAATGAAACAGGGCTAACAGGAATGGAACAGATTCAGAATATCATGAATACAATGGATTCTGTGTTTTTGCTTTTCATTTTTTTTTTTAGAGCTTGCAAAATTGCCTAAATCTTTGATCAAGCTGATTTTTGAGAACACTACCATTGACTCATGGATTCTCTCACATGGCAGCCGCCAAACTTGAACCCACTGTGATTTTCTTCCTCCACCCAAAGTGCTTTGGACTTTGTTGATATCAGTTTTTATTGGCTGGTTTTATCAACCAGTCAGTTATAAACCAAAGCTTGGATAGCTGTCAATTTTACAATTAATTATTAACTTCTATTCATAGAGAAGTTAGGATCTTGTTGAAGAGTACAGGTGTCAGCACAGATTTTTGTGATTCTCTCCCTCCCCTGGAACTTGCTGATTTATTCCTGTGCTTGTATTCTCAAGTTAACTGGTTTTAATGCTTTTCTTAAGGCAGTTCAATTTCTTAAGAACCCTGGGGGAGGAGTCCCAACAAAATATTTTTGGAAATTATACAAGTTCCATTAGTGGATCTACAGTTATTTTATTCTGCCAGAGCTCTGATTCTTGAAGCATGATTTCCCTGTGATATTATCCCCTACCAATCAATTCTTGTTTAAACAATTCTGTCTGAGAATTGTTCCTGATCAGAGACTAGAATCACTAATCTTCATTTTTCTGTTGATGCCTTCACTTTTTGGCCCTTAAAAAAACCCAAGCAACCAGAAACACCATGACCACCATAACTCCCTCCCACCTGGTATATTGTTTATCTCCTTTTATTTCTTTGGATTTGCGATCGCTTCAAACAATAGTCTAGACATTCATTGACATTCCAGTTTGAACTTCTTCTCCTTTGGTTAATTGCTGGGATGGGGGGCTGTTTGTTCTCTGGTCTCCAAATCTGACACCAGCCTGAGACAGCTCTGCTGTCCTTCCTGATGAGGGATTATTTTAATAAAGCAATACCTCAGAATCCTCTCTAGTGGGGACTGATGCAAGGAATTCATTTAAGCATTATGAAATGGCCATATCTTTGTTCATAGTCCTTATCCACTGGCCCCAGGATGTCAGCATTCTGGCTTTTCAGGCGTTTGAGCTTTATCTACCTTTCTGCAACTTTTACATGGCACCTTCCTTGCTTGTGATATTTTTCTTGTTTTCAGCCCCATTTACTTCTCAAAGCTTCAATTTCAGGACCCTGTGTTTTACTTTTGAGAGACCCTTTGGAAAGGGGTTTATTCCCAAGACAAGAGGCATGCTATTTAAAAATACTTTGAAAAGTTATACTTGAAATCTCCATCTTTTTTTGAGTGGTTTCTTTTAACGTTTTTTTACACAGTTCTCGTCCCCATGAACTCATTGTCCACATGGGTCTTGTACTCAGTCGCCAGAACTCACTGCATCTCAAATTTGGCTGGCCTTTGTTTTCATGTACCACGAGTGATTAGTGTGCCATGTTCACAGGGATGCAGAGAGGGTACATTACCTGCAGTGTCTGGTTTGGTGGCTTGGATGTGTAAGTATCCAGACTCTCGCAGGACGTCGTATACGTTCTTCTGCACAAAAGGGTAGAAGCGTCGCACATCTTCCCTACTGAGGCCTACAAGCCATGGTACATAAGCCCCAAGCATTATACGAATCAACTTCCCCAAACTTTGGCTGGCGATGAAAACAAGATTCAGATGAAGCCCTTTCACAGATCTAAAAGTAAGTTAAGGAATAGAGGGTTAAATCAAGCAATTTCCTGTCTCCATGTTTTCTAGAAAACAAGTCTGACTGCAGCTGTGAGATAAACACTAGACTGAATCAAATGGACAAAGCCCTTCAGGTTCATTATGATTTAAAAAAAAAAATCAATACAAAGCATATAAATGCAATTTAATATGCAGGATGGGGTTGTCCCTGAAGGAAACAAAGCAGAAGGGGATGAGAAGCAGGGCAAAAAGAAGGTAGCACTATGGAGCCAGAAGGTAGTGTAGGAACTGGAGGTAGATTATCTGCACTGATTTCCTTTGCTACTTACTGTGGCAGCATCTGGGCCATGTTTGTGGTAATACGAGATCCCCAATCTCCTCCCTGTAAGTAGTATTCCTTGAAGCCCAATCTGTTCATCAGCTTATGAAATATCCGAGCAGTTGCTATGGAGTCAAACTCTGTAGGTAAAGAGAAACACAAGAGACCTGTTTGTCCTAGTGTTCCTCCCCTGGCCAAAGACTGTGGCCTGACTGAGATATGTGTGTGGAGCTGTGGGAAGGGACAGTGTGCAATGCTGCTCTGCCTCACTCCTGGAAAGAAAGTGAACAGAAGATGAAAGTAATTCAGTGGAAAGCGAAATCAGACCTGACTTCCAGTCACCATTTTGTTGCAAATCTCCACAGCCAGCCCCAGAGCCCCAGCCACACGGGCTTTAGTGAAGAGCCAGGCATCTGCACTCACAAACTGCAGTGCCCAGGGCTGCCAGGAATGGTTGAGGTGTTATTCTGAAAACTGCAATTCCAATAGAACCTTTTCATTGCTTACCTTTCTGGTGAGGGGCCTCTGAGAAGCCATATCCTGGGATGGAGGGGCAGATGACCTCAAACACCACATCACCCTCATTCAGGCCATGCTTGGCTGGCTCCGTGAGCAGAGGGATGATCTTGTAGAACTCATAGAAGGAGCCAGGCCAGCCATGGACCATCAGCAGAGGTTTAACAGCTCGACCATGAGGAACATAGGGTGGCTTCACATGGATAAAGTGGATATCAATCCCTGCCACACATCCAAGAAAGAAAAATTAAAACTCTGGGACCATCACAGTTTCTGCTCTGGATTCTGTAGAAGGAGGGTGGCAAAACTGTAGTTAGCATCTGCAGCAGAAGTTCCACAACCAGCCCACTGCAAGAAGATGCCTGGCAGAAAGGGGATACCTGGCAGAGTATCTGTCTCATCTTTTATACACAGATAGAGATATTGACCTCAGCCACAGATATTTGGGCCACTGGAGATTAGCATCCTTCTCCTGAGAAACTGTTCTCAAAGTATGTAAGTAGAGCTGCACTTGAATGAATAGCATAATGTAAGATACATGCAAAAACATTATAGTAGCTAAAAGAGAAACATGAAAAAAGGCATGGTAGAAGTCTAACCTAGAGATCACTTATGTAAAGTCTGGCTAAGCTCACCTGACTAAACTACTAGGTGGTGGGGAGGGATATTCCAGCCTCAGTCTGGCTAAATTTCAAAGGTAGCTTCAAGGCAATCACTGAAGAGCACCTCATCATTAGTTAGCACAAGTCCAGATGACTCCACAAGAGCCAGATGAAACCCATCTTAAAGCAAACCTAATCTTATTACCAGTGTCTTAATTAATGGTTTTAATCTCTATAAGGGATTAAAAGGCTCTATTAATAATAGAGTCTCCACTAGTTATATTTCCACTCGTGCCACTAAGCTGTTATGCATAGGTTATCTCAAATATTGCCACTTCTTACACCTCCCCCTTCTCGCTGCGCATTTCTGGGTGAGACCTGTTCAAGCCACAGAGGCCTCCTCACCTTCAATGGTGGTGTGGAAGTGGGGGTATTTGTTCAGCTCTTCCACTTGCTTGCGCCAGTCAAACTGATTCCTCCAGTAGGCCACCACCTTCCGCAGGTAGCTGGAGTTGAAGCCGTAGTGGAAGGCAGCTCCTTCCACGTGTGGTGTGAAGCGGAACTGATCCAGGCGCCGGTGCAGATCCTGTGGAAGGGAGCCTTTCTTGCCAGGCTGGCCAGCTGCTGGCATGTGCCCTGTGAGTTTAATGAGCAGTGGTACCTCTCCTGCCTCTGCTGGCTTTTGTTTTGCTCTCTGGGACACCACTAAGCCCAGCTGGAGAAGTGCCATGCTCTACATGACCACCTGAATTGTTTATATGGGGAATACAATTTTTTACATGTTACAAGCTCCCCATGGGCACCCAGGAGTACTGGGTCCTACTCTTGGCTTGCTGCTAACTTGCTTCAGGGGTTTTGGCACTAGGAACTTGGCAGCACTGCTGGCTGGGAGAATAAAAATCCCACCTTGAGCTGCTGGCTGCTACTTGGTCAGATAATTAGAGACAGGCATGCAGGGATGGAGGAGATACAACTCAATCAAGACGCCATCCCTCTTCAGCCTTACAGTCCTTTCTGCTGTGGAAGCCCATCGTTCCTGCCCTACTGGTGCCACTGCTGTCCCAATGCCCTCCTGCCTTGCTCCACCATCCACAGACACACCATCAAAGTCTGCTGTTCAAAGTGTGACCTTTCTGCCAGAGAAGCCCCAGCTAGCACAGAGGGGCTGTTGTCTCAGAAAGTCCTTAGGGGGCATTGCAATGGACCGGAGCTCAACTCGCCTGCATAAAGAATGGTGAGCCAGAGCACCATCTAATGGAGCTGGGTAGCTGCCCTGGCACATGGAAGTGCCCTACTGCCACCCCCAAGGCATCACCTCGAAGCAGTGAGGTGGGTGATGGACTCCCTCCCCTTGTAGCTTTCTGCCCCTCCTTACCCCCCAGCCAGCAGTACCTCGATTTCTTTGTCAGATGTTTCAATCTTGAAGGGACGGATGCTTGCATCTTCTTTCCCTTTGAGGGGCCTTTCACCTGAGCCCCACCACCCATCGCCCATGTCAATAGTCTTGGTCTTGCGTGCAGATCTGAGCCAGTAAAGCAGCATCCCTCCAACCCCCAGGGCGGCTGCAGGCACCAGGACTGCATTCTTCTGGGAATATTCAAAAGACCTGGGGAGGCACAAAATTGCTTGTGCTCAACAACTGCAGTGTCAAAGGGACTTACGTTGAGGCATATTTGCAGATCCATTGGGACTGAGCAGGGACAAATGCCTATAGATCCCAGGAGGTCAGCAGGGACTGGGAATTTCTGTTATTTTTTTTAGATCACAGGTAAGATTTGGGGAAGGGTTCTATCTACCAAGGCTTCTTAGGGGTCTCAAGTCCTTGCTGATCAGGACTTGCTGATCAGGTCTTCCTTGTCCCCTTCCTTGTGAACCAGGATGCCCAGGGGACAAAGTTCAATAGGATATGGGCCAGTCTACTTTGGGACAGGAACAGCAGTGAATGAGACAGTAGCAGCTGGACTTGTCCAGGAATAAATACTGCACGGGCACAGTGAGCTGAGGAGGAGACACAAAAGTCTTTAGTTCCTGAAGAGAGCTGGATGCGCTGGACGTGTTCCTATTGCCAGCACTTGGTACACAGTTCCCCTACAGATTCAATCATGTCTTAGGGCAATCCTGACTCTCCCTCATAGCTGTCAAGTAAGGAGTGCCTGCTGGTGTCCCTGCCTGCAAGGTCCCAGACTTGAGGTGTGGGAACTAAGTTACCAGAGCTGGAGTTGACAGACATGCAGTCCAAAACGTAGTGCACCTTCCTGTCCCTCTGACTCGTGTTTCAATTCTCCAGCTTCCCTGGGGGATTAGTAGAGGTGTCTGGGGCTATTGTAGGGAGCTGCAAGGGGGCTGTGAGTGAAGATTTTGTCATCCAGAGTACAAAAGGGGTGGTGCTGTGCCCCAGTCAGGGCACTAACCAAAAGAGGAGAACACAGCACAGAGCAGCTTTTCCACTTACCTGGTCCGGGACAAGATGTTCTCCCTACAAAAGGGGAAGAAACAGAAAGATCCTTACAGTCTGATAGTGTTGTCCCATTCCAGCCCTTGTGGATAATGCAAAGAATGTGCCCTGCCAGCACTATTCTTTGCCCAGAGATGTGACCACAAGCTGTTTAGCCATCTGGCAACATCTGCCATTATTTTTCCGACTCTTTGGATAGGATGGGCAAAGGGGGGCTCACAAAGCACTGCCTCTGTACAAAGGGACAGTGTTTCTGGCTGTGCTTTAGCTAGATAATTTGTTGCCATAATATTCCCTCCTTCATCGCAATTTAGATAAAACGCAGTGAACAACTGCATGGGTGTCCTTGCAGCGTTTCATGCCGTGAGCAGCTGTGTAACCTCAGCCAAGAAAATCGTTTACTTTGACTGCCGTGTTGCAATAGGCGCACAGCCTCAGCAGGACAATCCCGAGCTCCGGGGCTATCCTGCTGCCAGCCGTGTGGGGCTGATGGTGCTGCAGGGAGGGCACCAGCAGGAGTTCGTGGGACCCTTCCCTGTTCAGAGTTTAATGAGCAGTGGTACCTTTGATACTTTTAGCTACTCATGAGTGGATTTCAACCCTTACGTCTCCCCTGCCTGCTAGAAAAAGAAAGTATCCTCCTCGGTTCCCTCTAAGCCTCGTAGATTCTGCTACAAAAGCACAATCTAAAATCTAGCAACAAAAGAACCAAGTCTCGTTGCTCTGGCCTCGCTGAACACAGCTACCTTAGGGAGTACTTCGGTACAATAATTACAGTACTTCGAGAAAACAAACCAAAACAAATGCCAAAAAAAGAAAAAGACTTGCTAATCCCTGAAAACCAAGTCCACTGGGTGTTTGTTATCACCTAGAATTGTTTCCCTCTGCTGTCCTAAGTGCAGAACCTGGAGCCTGTGCTGGATATCCCAGTATCTTCCAAGGCCAGTTGGTAACACTGGCTGAGACAGCCTATGTGTGATTGTTTTTTCCTTAAATCAGTTCTGGACATGGAAGAACAGGGCTCCTAAGAACAAATAGCTTATGCAACAGGTAGGAATATCCCCCTGCACTTACATCCTGGAGGTGGGTGAGCAGAGGTGTGAAACCAGGGCTCAAGGCAGTAGCACAACCCCTGCACTGCCAACAAAGCAAGCTGTCCCAGAAGCACAGAAAGCGACAAGAACTAAGGCTCAGTCGATCTACACGTCCTCCGCACTCATGCTCAGGAGAGCTCAGCTGCCTGCTCCCACTCTCCGATGCCCTGGTGCCCGTGCCGGGGCTTTCTCCCCTCCCCAAGCCCAGGGAGCCCGTCCGGAGTGCATCCTCCCCGCGCCGAGGAGCTCTCACCATGCGCTGGGGAGGATCTCTCCCCACATGTCTGCTCGTCCTTGCCTGGCCGCTGCTCCGAGGGAGGACACAACCCCAGTTTCTCTGCGCCTTTCTCTTCCGCAGTGACGTTTTCTCGGGGACAAACTACCTCGTCCATCAGTGCCACCTATGGCCTGAGTGTGCAGCTGCAAACTGAGCTCGGCAGAGGCAAAGTCCTGCCCGCAGCGGGAGCAGCCCTGTGCGCCAGCAGGACTGGATGCCATCTCTACGGAAAGCAACCCCGCGCAGGCTGGCCTGAGGTCCTCGGCCCAGGCTGCGGCAGCACCGTGTCTTTACAGCACAGGCCAGCTGGGTTATACAGCCCACACAGAGCCCTAGAGCGGGAACTTCGGCCAGCAGCCCGAGGGAAGGGATTCCTCCCTCTCCAGCGCCTGAGACCACAGCTGGAATGCCGCAGCCCCTTCGGGCCTTGCTGGTAGAAGACAGCCAGGAGCGGGCCCAGCCCTGGTGGTGCAGATTCTGAGAGGCTGGGCCATGTGGTGTGTGAGGAAAGCCAAGAAGCATCTTCATCCTGGCAAGGAAAGAGTAAAGGGTGGGATCTTATTGCTGTGTGAAAAGCTGAGGAAAATGGACCCAGAGTCATCCTGGAGGAGCAGCAGGTGAAGGACAAAATGCAAGAACACAAATTGCAACAGGAGAAGTTAAGGTGAGATATGAGGAGAAGTTACTCCTCCAGCAAGGTATTCACATACTGGGACAAGGCTCCAGAGAGGATGTGGGATTTTCATCCTTGAGGGCATTTCAAATTTGACAGGAACAGGCAACTGAGCAAACTGACAGACCTGAACCTGTTCCGAGCAGGTGTTGGGATGAGCTCACCTCCAGGTGTCCCTTGCAACCTGTATATCACTTGGCTCTATTCCAGGTGCACCCATGATATGCAACAGCCAAAACATAAAGGAAAAGTTCAGTTTTTAATTTTCTACAGAAATCAATGCTATGCTTTAGTTCAGGTACCTAGATTTCGTTTTCCTCATGGTTGGTAAAATAGTCCTGGATAAAAGCTTGTCCTTCATAGGGACTTGGCAGTTTGAGTAAATGGGAGTCCAAAGCCTAAGGAGTATTGGGTGGGGGGGAAAGTGAGCAGAATAGCAGTTTGGAAAAAAAAGAATACACACATGAAAAAGGAAGGTGAATCACTGACATATTATACACTATGCTCAGTATTTTGCCTCTTACATTTTCCACAAAAACATGTACTTTGCCAAGGACTATTCTCCTTGCTTCCACCAGTGGCGGAGCAGTGGCAGGGAGCCTGTCACCAGGGTTTTATTTGCTTCCAGCCAAGAAAGACTGATATTCATCCTTCTGTTAATTTGTTCTGTCTCTCAGAAACCTCTAGTTAAAGATTCTTTTCCACTATGCTGTCTCTATTACTAAGCTTTCAAATAAAATACATTAGTGGAAGGCTTTATAAACAAAAGACAGAATTACAAGACTAGGAGGAACAAAAATGAAACATGCCTTTCTAGCTTTTTTATGTTGACAACTTATGTTCCCAGGCAAGTACATAGTAAAAGAAGCATTTACACTGCATAAAATCCATGATAACCCTGTGGGTTTCCTAAATCAAAATGTTGTTAAATCAAAAATTTATAATGTGCCTAAGCAGTGACTCAGGTGTGCCTTCAGTTATTTACTAATGTTTATGAATCAGTTCCCATGGCAAAAAGCACGTGAAACGCTCCCAAGACATTAGCGGAGTGAATAGTGGTTCAAAATGAAGTACTTACTAAGTTCTTCCACATAAAGAGTTACCTCAGATTATCCAGCCAGCTACTAGAGCTGATGGTTACTATCTCTTGGTGCTAACTTGCTCCCATTTTGCTGTTTTGTGCTGCAGCCCCCGAGTAGTGTGCAGCCTGCCTGCCTCTCCTTCCAGCGCAGCGCAGCAGCTCTGACACTGCATATACCCGGGTGTCCTTTCTGCTGCAACTTCTGTGCCTTCAGGCTTCTGCTTCAGGACATGAGTTTGGATTTGAACAACCACATTGCCATCAGGATGTGTAATGGATAGCATCAGATGCAAGTATTTCAGATGTGAAGGGGCACTACTACTGCCTTCTGCTGTGAACCATTGTCACTTTGCCATTATTACTGAGACAGTGTCTCTCACTCTGAGGTGCTGTGTGAAGCTTGACTGGTTACTGACCAGTTTGGGGTGGTCAAAGCTTAAGCTTCTATGCAGAGTAGCATTTTAGATGTGCATAGCCTCTCTCCAAGCCATTTTCATTCAAACAGCACATAAGAACTTTTTAGTATGTGGTTGATTTATCATTATTGATTTCACAATCCTTATGTGCCCTTGGACACTCACACTCAGCCCTGCCCTTTGGTTAAGAAATTAGCATATCAAACCGCAGAGCTGAAGGTGGTAATACCACACCCTTCAACAGAATTAGTGGAGTTACAAGAACAGAGACTTTTAAAAAATTTTACTGGGGAAATGAAATAAAGCTTTCTGAAGAGAAAGCACATGGTGAAGGACTCTAGTCTTTTAATCACACTCTTTCATATCGTTGCATAAAAAGTTTAAACTTGTTAGAGGGGGGAGGACTGATCCCTCTCACTGCTCCAACAAGTGATTAAAGTACTGGGAGTGTGTGGGAAGTGGTGGGCTTCCAAACAGTGCCCAAGAAGGAGCTGATACCTGTCGGCCTTCTCCCAAATTTTTGTTATTCATTCTAAAATGTAAAGATCAAGCCCAAGACAAAAAACTCTTGGAACCACCCCCAGCTTACAAGTTCAAGTATCAAAAACAGTTGTATAAATTATCTAATATTAGATAATGTTGAACTTCACAGAAGGAAAGTGTCACCTCCAAGAACACATTTGAAATCATGGATGATCTCCTTGATTCTTTGGGTGCTGAAAGATTGCTGCCTGATTGTCCTGTAGTTTTTGGACTCAAGAGGTGCTGGGGGGAATGAACGTCATAAAGGGATATTATTTAGATTTATGAGTAGCAGCTGCCCCTTACAGGAGTTTCAGCATGCTTTCTTCTTCTTTCCTTTCTTCTCTCTCTACTAGACAGGGGCAGGAGAGGACAGGTCCCAGTGCAGAGGTTCTGGTCTAGTGTCTTGAGATATGGGGTGGTTGTCAGAGACTGGAGAAGCTGAGTGTCTCAAACCAATGCCAATGTGTCTGTGCCTGAGGATGCACCTCATGATGTGCTTCTGGTGAGACAGTGCCTTGCCCCAGACTCCCAGCCTGACTGAGATGTCAATCAGTCAATCAATCAATCAATCAATCAATCACTAGAGGCCGTGATCAATCAATCACTAGAGCTAACCCAGCTCCCGATTCTTTCCAGCTTTAGGCAGGGAAGGATTAAAAGAAAGATTTAGGTTGGAGAACCACTGAAGGGTTTGGTTAAGTTGAAAAGGCTTATGGTCTGAAATCATGACCCTAGAAATTATATTCTGAGGAGATTGGGATGTATGAGTGTTACTTTGTCTTTGAGTCCCACCCCTGAGGCAATCCAGATNTTAGAGGCCGTGATCACTAGAGCTAACCCAGCTCCTGATTCTTTACAGCTTTAGACAGGGAAGGATTAAAAGAAAGATTTAGGTTGGAGAACCACTGAAGGGTTTGGTTAAGTTGAAAAGGCTTATGGTCTGAAATCATGACCCTAGAAATTATATTCTGAGGAGATTGGGATGTATGAGTGTTACTTTGTCTTTGAGTCCCACCCCTGAGGCAATCCAGATCATTTTAGTTTGCAGAATTGTACTGTATGTCATTTCCCATGATCTCCACTGACCTTTTGTGTCTCCCTGAGTGCAGGTTCTGGGAATCTCCCTGAAACCTGCTTGATGGGAGGGATAAGGGTGGTGATCTGAGATATGGGTATTTGCTTGGGTTGTAGGGATACCTGAACATGTAAGACTGGGGAGGCCAAATGACAAGGTGGCCTAAATTGAATTTGCCAAGCTTTTTTTGGAACTCAGCTTACAAGTCCATCAACTATCACAAATAGTCGTGTAAATTATCCAATGTTAGAGAATGTTAAACCTCAAAGTAGTAAAGTGGTGCCTCCAGGAGCACAGGGAATCACAGATGATCTGCTGGACTGTAGGTGCTGAAGGACTGCAGTATGAACTTGCCCCCTGGAGCCCAATTATCCTGAGATTTTTTGACTCATGGGATGGTGAGAGGAATGAACTGCATAAAAAGATGTTAATTAGGTTTTATTGGTGTAGCAATTGCCCATTTTATGAATTCTAATATGCTTTCCTCTTTTTTCCTTTCTACTCTGCCTGCTAGATGGGACCAGGGGAGGAGAGGTACCCTGATTAGACTGAAAGAGGAAAGGTCCCGACCCCAGGTGGTCCGGGTTGATGTCTTGAGACACGAGATCATTGTCAGAGACTGGATAAGTTTAGGGTCTTGAGCCATTTTTTGGGGTGCTTGGAAAGCCTGCTTATGTCCTGGTAGGTGAGGTGCCCTGCCCTGCCCCCAGACTCCACAGCCCTGGCAGAACTTTCAATCAATCAATCAATCAATGACTTGGGGGATGGTGCCAAGCAACTGGAAGTCTCTCCTGAGGGGAAAGGTCCATAGAGGCTTAATAGATGGAGCACAAGGCCAGCACGTGGTCTTGACCCTAGGTTCTGGGTGTTTGTATCTCCCCACAACGGAATCCTAAGAGGTGGTAGCTCTATGTGTGTTTTTCTAAATCTCTTCTGTATTTCCGGCTTTCTCTGTCTCTCTCCCTTTTTCATCCTAATTTTCTTTTCATGGAACTTTGTGGGTAACATAAGATCTTGTAGATTTAAGGGTTTCCAGGTGAAATAGGCTAAGTAAATGCTAAGTACTAAATTAATGTTAAGTAATGCTATGATAAGTGGTTTTGTGTTAAGTGTGGTGTCATACTTAATCCTTTTGCCAAAGTGCCTTTATTTTCTATGTTTTTGCCAGTAAGCTTTTGTGGTATTTATTTAGGATTCCTATGAATTATAACACAATTTTTAAAACAGGTCATAAACCCATACTTGGAATGTTGTTTCTGACACAGGGACTGCTTTCCAGAATAATTAGCCTGCATCCTGATTCAGTGGGAAGACACAGCATTCCTGATCCAAGTAACAAAATCAGGAATTCGGGCAAATCCAGGCTTTGATGGCTGGGTACAGTCCAGTCCCCAAGAGATGACTCTCTATTGGACAAATCTGTCCTCCTGGAGACCAGAGGTCCTCCAACTTCAGCCTAGGGAGGAAAAGAGAATGTGAATTAACTCCACTCGTAATGGGGACACTACGCATGCAAACAACAAAATACTGGCAGGAACAATATTGTAGCTCCAAAGGACTAAAATGTGGCTGACACAAGGACAGTAGAAAGTGTTTTATTACAGCTGCTGGAGTAAAAGAATTGTGGGGGAAGAAATCCTTGTCTCTAAGCATCCAGGCCATGCTTTTGGTCTGAAGATCTACCAGTCATGGATGTGAGTACATCCCCAGATCACTGTGAGGTCAATTACAAAAAATAAAAAGGAACTTTCCTAATTTTTCATGTCCCAGATCTACTTGATCTGGACAAAAATAGTTTAATTTTTATTGCTGTTCCTTAAAATGCAGGCATAGCAGGATATGAATACCTATGTCTGATGATTTTTGACTCTCAATGAATGCGCTGCCCACAGTCTCTAAGTCCAGGCAGTATATTACAGATTTTACTTCAGGTGAGTTGGATATTCATAACACTGGGCTAATATGAGTAAGATATTACCTTACACAATTTTCCTGCTGTTCAGGTTGACTGTGTGAGTTAAGAAAAAAATGCTGTTTATGGCTCAGTTCTTAGGCTTCATGCAGAAAAGCTGAGCTTCTGAAAATATTTCTGAGCCTTGAAAGTCCAGATGTTATGCATTTACCTGCTTATAGTAATAGTTAGATTATTCTTACCCCACAGTTATCTATGCTTCCTAAAGTAAATTCACCACAAAATCAATGATTTTTAACACTTTCATTCATAAAATCAGGGTGATTATATATTTATATCAAAGAACTTCAGGCTATACATTTTTGGTAACATATTGCAAAGATCTGCAGAGACTTCAAGGGTTTTGTTAAATCAGTATCTGTAAGCACTTTCAAGAGAGGAGCATGCTTCAGCACCCCATTAGACTGAAAGAGCAATTTTGCTTCCAAAGACATTGCTACAGGTACTTTTTTCCTCCTGCTAGTAGGACAAACATACAACTCAATTTAGGAATGTGTCTTTTGTTCAACCCTGCCACTTTGCAAGATAAGTAACTCCTGCAAAGCTCCACTATACTTTAAGAAATGTCATATCACTTTGACCAAGGTGTACTGTTAATAAAGGAAGCAGCAAAACAGGACAGAGCGAAACCTCATTTATCTAATTTTGCAAAACAAAGCTGCCTGTGAACAATACAAGCTAAGATCACCTCCTGAAAACATAAAGCACAACACAAGCAAAATTCTTATAATAACAACAGTCACATATTTCAATAGCACACAGCTAGAGAAATACTAGAAATGTCTGTTTTCCTCTTGTTCATCTAAATGAAAAAGACATCCTTCAGAATGCACTGTAAAGTGACATAGGCTACAGGACATATACTAAGGAGCACATGCTGCAAAATGCAGCAGTACAGATCTGAAAGCTGCAGGAGGGATATAACTGTTACATTGCAGGCTTAGTCAGTGTCCTGATTTTGGCTTAGATGGAGTGAATTTTCTTCTTAGTAACTGGTACAGTGCTATGTTTTGGGTTTAGTATCAGGATAATGATTATGGCACACTGATATTTTGGTTGTTGCTAAGTAGTGCTTACTCTAAGTCAAGGAATTTTCAGTTTCTTCTTCTCTGTCAGTGGGGAGGTACACAAGAAGCTGGGCAGAAGCATGGCCAGGACAGCTGACCTTGCCTGGCCCCAGAGATATTCCATCCCATAAAGCAACATACACTGGATGGACTAATTGCTGCTTGGGGATAGACTGGGCATTGGTCAGCAATTGTATTGTGCATCACTTTTGTTCCTTGGGTTTTATTCCTCTCTGTTTTCATTACAATTATTATTATGATTATTGCTGCTATTATTATTATTATAGTTATTGTACATCATTGATATATAGTTATATACAGCTATATATTGATATGTCGTTATTTTGTTTCAATTATGAAACCATTCTTATCTCATGAGTCTTACTTTTTTTTATATTCTCCTCCCCACCAAATAAGGGATGGGGGAATGAATGAGCAGCTGTGTGGTGCTTAGTTTCTGGCTGTGGTTAAACTGTGACACTCAAGGATAATTTTGATGGGTTTCTATTTCCTTTACCCACAGACTCTACAGGAGGTGATGCTTATAGCCAGCTGTTACCAGATGTGGTGGGTGTAGTCGGGCCAGTGTTTTGTTCCATCATTCCTGGGGAGGCATTTGGTGCAGGGTCCTGTGTATGATCATCACACTTCTTGATATTGCAGTACTCCCATATGGTGTTGGGGTCAGTGGTGAAACACCACGGGCTGCTGTCACCGTCTGGGTTCCTACAGTAGTTGTCCCTCAAGTCCCTGCACAAATAAAGTCAACAGTCATGCTGCTGTAAAGTAAGCGTAGGAATATCCTGACAAGAAGACGTACAATGTATATCTACTATGTACAAGTAACTAGATTTATTGTTGGTTTTACTTATGGCCAGATATCCTATTACCAGCAAACACATCCGTGGTTGTGATGCTAGTGAAGAGTTGTATTTCACATGCACATTGGAGTCTTAAATATATTTATGCATAAGGAAACAATTCAACTACTGGCTTTTACTCTGGCTGTAATATTTCAATGTATTGAGTACCCAAATAATCACTGCATTTGTCAATTATTTTAATTTACAAGTAGGTGTTTTTTACCACGTACAATTGTGAGAATGCATGAATTAGCAATAAATATGCAGGAAGATTCATACTATTGGGGGGAACTTAGGCTTTTCCAAAATTGTTTATATAAAAAGCTATATAAAAAGGTTCCTTCTCATATTTAGCGGACTGGCAAACAAATGCTTATGCAATTGATCTCTTCTTACACCTTCCAAAAATCCCATTTCTACTGATTTCAGTGAGACCACTCCCATGTCTGTACTTGCTGGGGCATGGGGGAGTAAAACTTCTCTTTTCAATAATTTGCAGAGTTGCAGTATCTCCCCATCCTGAATCACAGCAGAGCCTCAGAATAAAAAAGAATGCAAATGCTTTTCCTCTGAATATGACAGAACATGTGAATTCCTCATTTTCCCAGTTTGATTTTAAATTTTTAAAATGTTTTTGAAAAATATCATCCCCTCTGAAGATGTTCCAGTTTTTTCATGCCAAAATATAACTGAAAATTTCAAATTATTTCGAGTGACAGCATAAAAAGGGCAAACATTTAGAAAAGTATCAACTTTCCTGCTTATAATCCACTAAGCATGATGGATTTCCTGTAATTGTAATCCTATTGCTCTCCCACCCTTACTAAAAACTGGCACATTAGTGATTTTGATTAGCTTGTCACTGCTCCAGTCATTCCTGGTCCAGTTTTGTTAATCTGAAGAAGACAAACCAAGGGGAAATTTCAGTGTATACCGTTCTGGGTGCTCAATTCCAACTGCAAAGAGCACTTAGTTGGTATTTCTAAGCATGACATATCTGACTGCGTGTTTTGTATCATAAAATGCTGTGTCCTCCCCAGATTAAATCATTAAAAAGGCCACAACAAAAATTCTCAAACTCATAAACAAAACACCTATTTCAGTAGATGCCTTGTCTCTAGGTGCAAGTCTCCTGATGCTGGTTGCAGAGGATCAGATTTAAGAGTAAGCGACACAGCTTTATTTTACTCAGAATTTAGATAAAGAGAAACCACAATTCTTACCCATGAGACTAACAGAAAACATTTCTGTATCTTAGAAAAGTTCTCTTTTATTGATATATTCCCTAGCAGGAATGTTTTAGAACATAGCTGTGCAAAGACAATGCAACCAGCAATAGTTATTGGCAGGGAAAGCGAGGAAAGGTGAGATAAACGTACGCGTCCGGGAACCTGTCTGGGGTTTTTATATGCCTGTGTGGGAACATGGAGCTCCAGGCCTGGCACTTCTTTCCCAATGCAGTGACAGAAGTTGTGCCACGATAACTCTGGCCTTTGCCTCGGTAGCACTCCTCTGTTAGGGGGACTTGTACGGGCACATCTGCAGTGAACAACAGAAACTGGTCTTTGGCATCGTAATTATAATGTTCTTACTGAGCAGGCACAAGAAAGCCTCAAACACAGAGGATGACAAAAATGAACGACTCATTTATGCAGACAGTATCCAGTGAAGTCATCACACCTGCAGGAGAAGGGCATTTCCAAAGATAATGAGAAAACCTTCACAGTTTTAACATCTTGTGTTAGATGTTTTTCAGTGAAGGGTTCACCAGTTAGTTTCATTTTGGCATAAGTGAACATGTCAAAATTAAAGATAAGAATGTTCTCATGCAAAATCCTCAAAGATTAGATACTGGTGATTTTGCCCACGATATTTCTGAAACAGACATTATGTTAAACTTCAGTCTCTCTATTATCCTTTTGATTGTGCTAAGAATTTCTTGTTAATTTTGTGCTTAAATGAATGAATGTTTCAATGTGATTTTTAATTACATTGAGTGCTCTTGTCCTCTTGTTTGTGGCTAACTTTCAAAAATAGGAGTTAATTCTATTTAGCAGTTTTTCATCTCTTTAAATCTTTTCGTTTTTCAATGAACTTGCTAGAATTGGCTTACCTTTGGGAAGAAAGGAATATAAAAACATAAATATCTTTCATGCTGTAATTCTTCTGTTGACTCAGCTCATGATTTGCATCCTTCACTGTATTTCCCTAACCACTGAAAGTTTAATATTTGACAGATTTTGTAACATGCCAGGCAGACAAACATTGAGAGTGACAAAGTGACTGAAAAAAAAATTAATACATTTACAATGTGAAACAATAAATCTTTCGCTGTTTTAAAGTCCTTATCTCAAGTACAGTCCACTATTCATACCAGCAATCCATTGTTCTGTCCTGTCACAGGGAGGAATTGTGCAATATTCCCATCTAACGCTGCTGTTGGTGGTGTAGCACCAAGGCTTCTTCTCTCCATCAGGGTTTCTGCAGTAGTTTTCCTCTAAGCCCCTTAAAACAGGAAAAAGGAACACTGACTTTAAACCACTCATAGAAATCCAGAAGAGTTGTGAGCATGACTATTAACAACTACTTCCTGCAGAATTCAACTCAGTGGTGTATTTATTCTTTTTGGAGATTGGTTAACCCATGCATCACTCCTTTGGGACTAATCAATGGTCTTTGAATTCAGTCTAAATGCTGAAGATATAGGAAGAACTTTTCCAATGTTTACACTTTCTGCTCTTGTTGTTGAGGTCAAGATGCAGCAGTAAGAGCTGACTTCAAAACAGAAGGCACTGATACCCCTGAGACTACAGTAAGAACCAGGCAAGGCTGGATGTGACCGACTGGGAGTGTGTACATAGCAGCACTGCGTGCTGCTCTCCGCCCTGGGAGAGTGGACAGGGTTTCACCTCTCTGGGAAAACCTGCAGAATCAAACTATAGAGCTGTAAGCCAGGTCAGCCCCAGCTACTCCTGCACATCGGTAGTGCTCTGCTAACCCAATTCCTCTGACCTTGGAGCACACGGATGTATTGGAGTATGTTGTCCTTGGAGCATCACTCTTCAGAAGAGCAATACATTGAAAATGTGCTAAAACACAGCCAAGGGATTTTTAATATAAAAGTAATGAATTACTTATAGCTCTGCTCTGGGATGTGGAGGAGACAAGTGAGAAAAATACATTTGAACAAACAGGGAGGCAGAGAAAATGAAGAGCAAGGCCTGAACAGAAGTAATGAGCACTAACAAACAGCGAGTATCACAACTTAACAATATAAATGAGGAAAACCTGTCCTCCTCTTGCCTGTGCATTTGGATTGATAGGGAATAACTGTTCTTTGGTATTAGTTAGAATGATGAGGCTCAGCGTACTTGCAGGGGTATCTGTCAGGAATCCAGCCATGTTTGTGAGGAAACTGTGTGTTCCAGTGTTGACAGGCATTTCCTGATTCAGTGGTGGCTATCCTTCCTCGGTAGTCTTCACCTTTCCCTGAAAGACACTGGGAGGCGAGGCCAGAAACTGGTGGGGGTGTAGCTGTAACAGGAAAAGAAAAAAAAACAGAAAAGGAGAGGGAAGGGGAGCACAGGGAAGGGGAGAAAAATACTGGTAAGTAGTGCTTTCGAATATATTTCAATATTTTCAATATATTTCAAATATTTCCTTTGTTTCTGTAATGTTGAAGATGCATTTTTTTTCTTTCAGCAGAGGTTACACTGGTTAAAAGCCATGTCAAAATCAAAGAGGACATTTTTATGGGCCTCCAGACTGCCAGATGGATGTCCTGTGTCTGCCCTTTTACAGAAGCCAGTAAATAACTCCTCTGGGTTGAGCCAGGCTCTGTGCCTACTGTCCCCTGAGAACAGAACACAAAAGGCAGTAAGTATTCTTGCACAGTCTTGTAAATCCAAGTGAGATGGAGTACAGTAATATAATACACACAGGTAGTGTGGAAGGGCAAAAAGGACCAAGAAGAAATTGTGAGAGAAAGCAGAGCAGCCTTCAGAGCTCAGCCTCTGGAGTCAGTGAATTGGGCAAGAGGGACAGAAGGAATAGTGAAAAAAAGAAAGCAAATGAAACGATCTGCTGTGTGGGGAACAGCAAAGAAAATAACAGTAATGATCAGAGGCATAGAACCTGCAGAGGGCAAATGGAAAATGAATTTACAGCACATACCTATAATATAGAGAATTTCCCAAGAATATGAGTATGACCCTAAAAGGTTGGTGTGTTCCTTTAACTTTTAACCACATACGGTAACTGTCACAATTTATCATACAAAAGTTTATAAATAATTATTCTGCCATCTGTAATTAAGCATGCTAAAGAGAACTACATCTAGTAAACACATATTGCTGCTTAAAGCACTGGCAACATACATAAGAAAGCAAGATCTAGAGAGAAAAAACACACTTACAAATTATTTTTCTTGAAGTGCAATCCATTTCTACAACTGGGAATGTTGCCTCTTAGTTCAGTGCCTTGGAAATACCCAGATTTAGTGTGCTCACCTGAATGAGTTAAGCTAGCTTGCTGATAAGTCAGGTGTTTGTCCTGAGACCTGAACTTGTTTCTCAGCACTCATCCCTTACTAAGAAAAAGGCAGTGCTGGCTGTGCAGATCAGACCCAGGTAAAATACCACAGTATGGCCACACGGTAATTTAGATGATTCTGTGAGTTAGCAGATCAGCAGTAAACTAACACCTGATTTAACAATAATGTCTTGCCTCCAAGATAAGATGGAAAGTAAAGTGGTTAAAGGCAAATTGTGGTTTCCCATAACATCTTTGGCTGTACTGCACTTTGTGACACTTCCATCCTTACTGACCATACAGGCTTTTACATAATAGAAGTTTAATGAGTGATTCTGCTTATTAATGTGCACTTTCCCTGCTTCACAGGGATACCTCTAGGTTACTCAGAACTGTGGTTTCTTGTCTTTCCCCTCCCTACATAATTCTAATGAGCTACGCTCTGGAGTGATCTTAGGAAGCCAGACTCACTGCAACGAGGAATGTTGCAGTATTCCCAGCGTTTATTCGGGTTGGTAGTGAAACACCAGGGCCTAAGTTCGCCATCAGGATTGCGGCAGTAATTCATCTTCAGGTCCTTCTCTGGATAGCTGTACATTGAAAATGAAAGAGAAACTTGTGAGTCAGCAGTGGCCGTGTGTGCCAACGAGGCTGTCTGCAGGCAGGGTCTCCCAGGTGCTCTGGGAATGAATCTGGTGCCGAGCACCACTCACTGTTTCTGGATAAATCCATGCATATGAGGCTCTTGGACATCCCAGCGTTGGCACTCAAGTCCAGACTCTGTTCTCGAAACTTCTCCGTGGTAATCCTCGCCATTACACTGCATGCACTCCCCTGTAGTTCCTAGGCAGAGGTTAAACAAAGCAAGGAATGCACCTGCCTTTTCATGGAAGTTTATGCTGAAAGGACAAGTGGGGTTTGCTCTAGCTAACAATGAAAGGAATTCAGAAAACTCTGCATTACAGCCTGGCCAAATGAATAATGCTTCAGGAATATGTTTCATGTTCAGGGAGGAATCTGTCATGTATCTGTATGTACTGTTGGCAATGGGAGTTCAGTGTGTTACACAGCACTTGGGTCAGTCTTCACCCTTGTTACAATTAAATAAATGACTGGTGTGAGACCAACATAGTCCTTATCCAGATCATTGCAGTTCTCTGCCAGTAGAGTCAAAAGTAACAAGACAGATAAAGATAAATCAGACAATATCAGCAAATGATTAAAAAATTTTAGTTCTTCCATATTTACAAAATAACTTTGATAACTCAAGCCAATTAGGAAAACAGCCTCTCTGTTGAGAACTTCTTAAGTTCATCTTGATTTAAATTCTAATTTGAAAAAAGACTGTAAAAATAAAGCACAAAAAAGTAGCAGAAATAATATTACCTAACATGCCTTCTCTGCAAAGTAAATATACCTTCTCCAGTGTGCGTGATCTGGTCCTCACACTCTGGGATGGCACAATAATCAAATCTCACAGCAGGATCTGTGGTGTAACACCAGGGTCCACTTTCATCTGCATCTGGGTTTCTGCAGTAATTTTCTTCCAACCCTGCATTGGGGTATTTTTCAGGTGTATATCTGTAATAGTATTGAAATTCTATTTTAGTGCCAGTACTTTAGTGGTACAGAAAGGAAATGCCCAACTTGCTCAGCTAGCTGTGAATTTTATTCATTCACAGTAAAAATGAGAGAGACAGATTTCCCATTGTAAGCCACGAATGAAAACTGAAAAATCATTCCTAAGTACAATTATTAGTAGCTTTCTCCCTAGCCCCTAGTAAGAAGTGAGCTTACAGCCTGTAAGGATGATGACAATCTCAAAGGACAATTACTGTCTTTAGTACGTGCATTCAGTTGATCCAACCAGCTCACTACAACCTGTAAGTCTGTCATGTGTTTGTCTTATTGGAGTTACTTTAAAAGTTGTGTGTTTCTAGAGACTATTCACCAAACACAACTAGGTCTCACAGAGTTATGAAGCAAGTGACACTAGGCTTCTTCCTACAGTAATCTTCCCAGAGAAGATTACATTACTTTTAAATGATCTGAACAAGTGTATCCAAGTGTATTTAATTAGAATAACAACAAAATAATTTTTAAAATAAAACTTTAACACAGATCAGAGGAAGGAGGACCTCTGCTTCAATGAGGACCCACTTGCTTCAATGAGCCTAATGGCAGCCAGCCCTGAGAAGACTCTATCTAGCCAGATTCATTTGGCCCTTGGATACTTTTCTCAATTTTTTTTTTAAACATCTGTATGGCAGGTAGGAGGGCCTAGAGTTGGACAGATATCACCTTATACAGAGGAGATTAATTATGACCCCACTGTTACCAATAGCAAAAATCTTAATTGTGTTGAGAGAAGGAGCATTTAATCTGCTTAAGACACCTCCCATTTAGACACAACTTCTCTAGCTGACAATTCATCCTTTCCTTATCCAGCTCATTGCAGTTCTCTGCTAGTAGTCAAAAGGAACAAGACAGATGAAGATAAAGCTGTTTTTAAAAGTCACCTGACCAAGAGGATTTGATGACTTGCACTATAAATTTGTGTATATATATATATATATATGAAGATGAGGAAACTTGGAAAAGGTTCAGAACAACAAAAAGAAATTTAAATAGGGACATACTTTGGTTTGTGGGGTATTTTGTCTGCCCATTTCTGGCATGGAATACTCCTCCTAGTCTTGGCTTCTGTTCCTCTGTAGTCTGTCCCAATCCCCCTTTTACACTGCATAAGGTAAACTGAAATGGAATCAAATTTGTTAGTTCAGGTGTCACAACATTCATTTCCTGGTACTGAAAATCTGCAGATATAACTGAAGCTCATCTGTACATGATGAACTATGTTTTATTCGTGCTTTGAACCTCATGTGCCTGCAAACATTCTACAATGTATTTAAAAAAAATTTAGTTATAGCTATTAGGCATCTAAAGAGAAAAATTTCTGAAGCATTGTTATAAAGCTATAAAATCAAGTCAAAAGAACAGCAATATCAGGTTTTTGATTTACAAAAAAATGCATGCTTATACTGTCATAGTACTGGGATATATAGGAATGTCTTTCACCAGCAGCTGGAGATTCTTGGAAAGGCATTGTTCATAAGCACATTTGCAGTGTGGGTGTCATCCAGATATCCCTTTCAGCCAGAAAATACTTAGTTATCAAAATACACTTGTCACATAAGTGGCCCCCAAACCTTTGATTAATCTTAGCCTCAGACTCTCCCAGGTATTTTTCTAGTGGGATTCCAAGACAGAGAATGTGAATCATGTTGATGGTGCTTTTATTGGCAATAGACACCGAAAAATCTCCAGTTATTGAGGGCAATGATCTTGATTTCCCCTTCCTTTTCCCCTTTCTTGTTTGCACAAGAAGAATCTTCCCAAACCTCAAAATATAAAATAGAAATGTCAGAGCAAGGACAGGCAATCAATCTAGTAGGAAAAAATGGGTTCCTCCTAAATTATTTTAGCCTGTCTTAATAATAAAGCTGGACACATCTGTCACCTGGGGAGAGGAGGTAAAGACTATATAACTGGGTCTGGGAGGAAGGCAACAAGCAACTTCTCAGTTCAAAGGGCACATGGAGACCACCATGGATCTAGGCCTTGGTATTTGGTCCTTCTTGAACAGCATTTTTAGCAACGTGGCTTCTTCCTATTTGGCTGTCAAATTCTCTATTTGTTTTCTGCCCTAACCAGGAATTTTCTCCAGCACTGCAGCAGGGAACAGAAGGATGCTACTAGGATAGGCTTGATGAGTAAATATATAACATCTTACTGTGCACATACTTCTCTTCTCATAAAGAACTGTGTCGGTGCTGGTGAATGCCACTGTCATTTTAGAATTTTCAGCCAATGTTAAACACTGTAGCTTTTTCCTGGTGAATAGGAAAGCCCTGTTGAAAATGAGAAGGAAGCAATATTGACATAGGAAGCAATATTTTAAATTCAATTCAAATTATTCAACTTATAATTATTTTTCTATAAATTATTAATTTGCTAGCACTGTCCTATATTCATTCTTATCTTTCAGATACTGCACTCAATATTTTAGACACTGAGTAAGAGGTTAGCATTATCTACTGCTCCCAAGTGGCTCACTTATTCAGGATATATGACTACATGAATAAATAACTGCATGGGGAACTAGAAACTGCATTGGCAAAACACTATCAACAGCATCCTAGCTGCTCAGGTTAGTGTCTGTCCCTACAATGAATTAGACACTTTGCACTCTTGTGAAACAAAGCAGCATCCAGCTAAAGAGGACCAAGCAGTTCTTCACGTAATGTTGGACAAGGACGGGAACATGAACATTTACTATAAAAGGAGTAGCACATTGTAAATCCCCTCTTTACTTGACCTTGTGGTAATTTTTGGGTCAAGATAAGTCACAAGCTAAAAGCACAGGCATGGGAGACACTGCTGTAGGCAGAGCTGCAGCAGAATGGGGATCTTGGCTCTGAGTAAAGGTAGGAACATATAATTGATATGCAGACACCCACAACAGCACAGTTTTAAGATTCAACAGAGATTACCTGCAGGTAAAATTTCTTTCAGCTTCACATTTGTCTGCACATTCTTTTTCGTTACTTGTCTTGTAAAACTCTTTGTTTCGAGTAAATATCCAAACACCATCTGTTTTTAAATAGGCATCCAATATATCTCCTTTCACTAGAAGGGAAGGAAAGGAATCAGACATTACAAACGAGAATTCTGCAGTTAAGAAGATCTCTGGATTTCAGTCCCATTTTCCATGTAGCTTGGACAGGGGAAGACACAGTTTATTTTGCATAATTCTGGGTAAAAGATGATAACCTCCGAGGTAGTTTCTGATTCCTGACAGAATCACAGCTGAATGATTGCAACATGTCATGGGAAAAAAAGAGGCATTAAAAAGATGTAGAGGCAGTTATGATTAGAGTTATGCAGGAATTTGAAGCTAAAAGTAAAAAATGTGAAACAAGAGTGAGGGGGAACAGAGAGAGAAACTAAGTGGTGTCAACACCAACCAGAGAAAGATGAAGGGAAGTGACGCCCATATCAAGGTTTTGGAGAAGCATGAATCAGGTGGATGGGAGTTTATGACCTGTCATGTGGATTGTGCAATCCCTGCAGCTTCATTGGTCACTGCCTAGTTGTTTGTCCCAAGATGTCCTGCCCTAGAGCTATAACTGATTTGCCCTAACTAGCAAATCAGTTAGTATTATTAGATCTGAAAGCTACACATGCATGAGATTTATATTATGTATGTGCTAATACATCTAACACATCTCTAAAATACTGTTGTTCCCAATGGAGTTTACCATCTAATTGATTTTTTTCCCTTTTATGTCTATAAAGATTCTATCAGGTTACAATGTTTCATAAGTGATATGGTTTAATTATTTAATTTTTTCAATCTAGATTATTATTGACAGATGCAGGAAGTCCATAATTTTGTACAGTGTGTTCACAGGTAATGTGACTCTTTCATTTATGCGCTCATATTAGGGCTGAATTCACTGCAACATCACTCCAGTGAATGTTGTTACTCAGACAGTGTTACTAATGCCCATGACATATGGGCCATTCATCACCTATCTCCATATGACACAGATTCACACTAAATAAAATATATTTGGGCCACTAATGAAAGTAAGATTATTAATTTCCCAAGGGCATTTTCTGTGTCTCTTTGCAGAGTTGGCTCAATGCTATAAAACCCGCATGCCTTAAGAAATCCCTGACACTGAGGCTTCCCATATCTAGTCCTGCTGTACCAGCAGGAGCACCACTACAGCCTACAGAGCACCAATGGCCTAGTCCAGCCCACTAATTTCTCCTGATGGATTCAGTGAACAAGGGCTTCCTTTCCTGAATTTTTTCCTAAGTTAAATGAGGCCACTGTTCCAGGGGACTAGAAAAAGAAAATGCTCCTTTCCAAACTTTAATTACTCATCTTTAAACTCAGTGTTTCTTCAAAGAGCTCCACTTTGAATACTATTGCTTTTCAGTGACTATAAGAAAAAAGATTATTACGGCTGGATGAAGAATGAATACATGGGAATTTGGATGACATGCATAAATTGAGAGGTAAACATAGATTGGCTGAAACTTAGAGAATAGAAAAGAAAAAGTGATGGTGGTTGCCTGAAAAACACTGCAAAGTGTAAACTTAAGAAAAGAATACAAGAGATTTAAAATGCATCAGGGAATATATTAGTCTGATTAAAATCTATATAAACCCAGATTTTGCACAGGATAATTGAACAGAATATTCAAATACAGGTATACAAACAAATTTCTTCATTTCCACATGCATCTTTCCAGATTTTACCAGTACTAACCCAGAAGACATAAAAATTGGCTTTAAGGTGGTTGTGGACCATCACTTCAGAGGAAGTCAGCTAGAGCTGATAACAATGAACAAATAAAACCTCCCACATTCTCAATTGTCTTTTATAACCTGGTACAATCATACAATGACATGTCCCTGATATTCTGGCCTTAAGTGTCTGAACTATTAAAAACTCATAAAAACTGTAGTGATACATATTTTTCAGTACTTTTAAAAAGTCATTTAAGTGCCATGCAATTATATGTAATTTCAAAGTACAAGACAGTATGGTATCTGATTGAAATCTGATTGAAATATGTACTACACATGGAATATTTATTTACAGAATTTGTAGATAAGCTTGAAATTCATATATTACCATCAGTGGAACACCTATCTTTTTTGGAGTTGTAAGAAAAAATTCTGGACATATTCCTGGGAAAGGTGATCTAGGTTACTGGGTAGTAAATTTCTACCTACTGCCCTCAGGGAAACAAGGAAGAACATTTTATCGTAAGTGTTTGACAACAGAAAATGTGAAATTGCTGGAATATAAAGGAGCCTGTTAATTTTTCATTTTGTTTTAAATATCCCATTTCAAAGCTTTAAAACTCCTGTCATAAAGGATTAAAGTCAGTATCACTGTGCTTAACAATGCTTGGCAGTAAACACAGCTTTACCTTTAGCATTTGATCCAAAGTCTGCTGAAATTAGAGATAACTTCTCACTGAAGAACTGCTATGGGTTTTGCACAAGCCTTTGACAGGCTGCTTCCCAAAAGTGCCCCCATGTCTGGACATGGGAAGTGTTTGCCTGGGGCCATTAGTGGCCCATGCAGACACCAAGGCTGCTGCTCTCCTGGTGTTGCTAATGACCACCACCCTGGGGCAACCACAGCTCTTGCTTTACTCAGTAGCAGCTCTTTCTGACCAGCAAGGCTCAAATCCATCACAGTCCAGGAAACAAGTGACATACTGACTTAGGGACCTACCTTCACTGTGTGGAGCTTGCTAGCGTTTGCCCCCCAGTCTCAACTAGGCAAGCAGAAGGCAAAGGACCCTTACCTGAGCTGAGCAAGAAAAGAAAGAGAAAGGCAGCTTTGCTAATCCCCATTTTGGGCCAGCTTGGAGGGTGCTGGAAGTTGTGTGTGTCGGTGCTCAAAGTTTTATTGACTTGCACTGGAGTGAGGCAGCATCAAACAAACAAGGCAGGAGGATTAAGTTAATCATTCTCCCCTGCTGTGCCCCCCTTTCCATGGTGTGGCTATCAAAACAACCTTGAATTGGACAGATTACCAAATCAGGCTTAATAATTTCTACTGGATACTGGGAAATGTGAAGGCACTTTCTTCTTTTGGGGGACTTTTTTTTTTTTTTTTTTTCTCAGATTGCTTGGCATCACTTTCATATAGTAAAGATGAAGATCTTTCCATAGTAGTGGAAAGTATGGGAACAAGACACAATCCACACACCTAATTCTATGTAGACATGAGTATTCATCTTTAGGTCCCATTTTGATTATTTCCAGTCAGAGACTTGGACTGCTTTAGATTGGAACTGCTGCTGATTTATGCTCCTGTGTAAGTCAGTCCCCCAAAACAGACCCTGATAATGCTAACCCTGTATCAGAATTGTTTTTAACATCCTCCCATGTCCTTTCTGGAGGAAAGAAAATTACTTCCCTCAGCTTTTTTCTGTTTCTGGTTTAGTTCTTGTTGTTCATGACTGGGGAAGCATTATTCACTTTTGTTCAGTGTTTGATGTGCCTCTGACCTCCAGGGAAAGCCGCTGATATCTCAAGTCTGTCCAGATCTCAGGGTGTATGCAGGGTGCTTCATGCATTTCAGCAACATCTTTCACATCTGTCAACCCCGTGGGGCTCAGCTAAGGCAAGCCAGGCATTCCCAGCCATAGTACCCTCAGGAGTTTCAACTGGTTTGCCTGCCCAGTCGGGGTAGCCTTTAGCTGGGATTGGGAGGGGAGATGAGAACAACAGTTGGGAGGAAGGTGGGAGTCCTTCATATTCCCCTCTGTGCTAGGAATCACTTGGAGTAAAGGCAAGGGTCAAAAGGTACATGCCTCCAGGGCACAGGTGGGAAATGCATCCTGGGCTGCTGAGGAGGCAGTGGGGAAATGGCCTTTTTGTGGGCTTTTTGCCTCAGCTTTGTCACACTGCAGAGGGCTCTTAGCCAATGTGTAACCTGGAGTGACACTAGTAGGAAAATGAGTCTTTTGTCATAACTGTTTTGTGGTGAGTTGTGTCTGTATGCCAACACATCCACTGCTCATCTGCATGCCAACCTACACAATCAGTGTTTGTTCAACCTGTATCATATCTGGCAGAAGGATATTCCTACAGGGATGTTCCTACAAGGCTTCAGAAAATTGGTGGTTGAACAGGGAAAAGAACCCAAAATTTCCACAAAGACACTCATGGTGGAAGCAATCACCACTCATTTCTGCTTGGCCAGCCAGCAGGGCTGTACCCTCCAACCAGCATGGCAGCACATGCATAGATGAATCCAGGGGACACATGGCTGAGGAAGAGACAGGCTGTCCTCATGGAAGCCAGGAGCAACTCACAGAGACATTATGGGGACATGAATGGGAGGAAGCAGGACTAGAGGGCCATTTGGGGAGGTGGGTAGAAGGGCACGCAGATGAAGATTTCCCAGTTTACTACAGCAGAGAATTGGGGTCACCAAGAGATGCAGTGGGACATGATGGGCAGGGATATGAACTACGGGGAGCCAGGCCTTGCTTTTTCTATCATTGACAGCACTACCTGCTCTGTCCTCAGATAGCAAATGCCATGGACTGCAGATGCAGGAGTCTGAAACCACTCTAGATCTGCTAGCAAATAGCATGGAAACGACTTCTCTCTTGGAGTTAATTTAGACCTTAGAACAATCAACCACAGAGATATTTTTTTATGCCCATGCTCTAACAGCAACAAATAAAATCACATCTTTGCTGGTGAAAACAATGTTGTAACCCCGCTTTATGTTGAGTGAGATTTTCTGGAGAACGTGCTGGGCTGACAGTGTCCAGAAGGGTGCAGCAGACGATAGCTTTTGGAAAAAATGAGTGACATTAAATCCCCAGCATAAAAAGAAGTGTCAGACCACACTCAGGATACATGTACAGACGGTGTTTGTCCACAGGCTAGCTTATATGGAAGCTCAAGCTTATAAGGAAATTTGTTGTATGCAAATATGCTTGTATGCTAAATATTCTTTCTCAGTTTCCTCTTTCTTTCCTACCTTAATACAGCAGGTTTCAAGTTGATTGGTTTGAACTTTATATAATTAGGTTCAAAAGCTTTATTTTCTCAATGCAATACTCCATGTAGGAAAAACAGAATGCAGAATAAAAACAGAATGAGAAAGAGGGGGAAAAAGCCAAATGTAGTATTATTACTGTGAGGTGCTGAAAAACATAATAAAGGTTATGATGCCGTGAAAAACAGGGTCATCTCTTTGGCGCAGAGAAAATACCACAATTTTGAGAGAAAATAGCAAAGGTTTAATGAAAATTAGAAAAATTAGGAGAAGAAATTACTTGATTGAAAAGAAATATTGATAAAACAAGTAAGTGGGAGGAAATTCAAAATAATGTTCTTAAAATTAATTTGGAAAAACACAGATAAAGAGCTGAACAGTAATGAAAACATATTTAAAAAAAAGAATTTGAATATCCAGCATCAAATTATAAAATACTTTTATTAGGCTTTCCTCTTGGAGAAAGCAAGAGTTGTACATGCTTGCTCATTCTATGCTTTTGCTAGAGAACATCATGCAGCTCTGCTGCACTGGCTTGGAGTGTGTATTTTCTTTAAGAGTTGAGCAGAGGACTTGTTAGTTAATCACAGTGCTGCTTCCAGCCACTGATTCACTGAAATCTGTCAGTGGAATCAGAGGGCTTTTAGAGAGGTCTGGTGCAAGTTTTAATCACCCTGTACTCAGCTCTGGTGGGGTCACACCTCAAGTGCTGTGTTCAGCTCTGGGCCCTGCTCTACAAGAAGGACCCTGAGGTGCTGGAACAAGTCCAGAGAAGGGCAACAGAGTGGGTGAAGGGTCTGGGACACAAGTCCTGTGAGGAGTGGCTGAGGGAGTTGGGGGTGTTTAGCTGGGAGAAAAGGAGGCTCAGGGGTGACCTAAATTTTGCCTGGGGAGGTTTTTGGATCTTCATGATCAGAAACTTCACAAACAGGTTTGATAAACATCTGACAGACGTTTTAGATCTGTACATGTTCTTACACCATCATGGTTGAACTCAGTAATCCTTTCCATTGCCTTTTTCTTCTCATTCTGTGAATTAGATTTGTGACACCTCAACAATTCCTCAACACAGCTGTAGAGCAACTCTCCAGAAGCCATTATCAATAATGCTTCTTCCTCTGTAGAATGGCTTTTGCAGCTTCTGTCTTCCTTCTCACTGATAACACTCTCAGCTTACAGACATGAAGAGCAGAAATGCATTTCCAGAACTCCAGACCCATTCACTTAAGAGTTGAGCTTGATGACCCTTGTGGGTCTCTTCCAACCCAGAATATTTTGTGATTCTCAAAATACTCATGTTCCCACAGCTCTGTGCCCATTAGCTTCCCTGGTTGTATCTACATGCCCTGCTCAGCTGGCAGGCTGCAGCTCTGTGCTGTGGGTCACCTCTTGGAGCACTCTGGTTTCCTTTGGGAAAAGTACAGCACACTGAATCCTTGCCCTAGGAAGACTGACTGATCAGAATAACTCCCTTCAAAAAAAGAAAAATCTTTTCCAAATCACTCTGGGAACACACAGAAAGCTCCTTTCTCAAGACATCTCCAGTACGAGCCTAGAAGCAACATCATTTCATTCAAGTGACAGCTTCCTCTGCCCCAGGGGCACACCAAGCACAGTTGGTTTGCCCTTGCTTTTCACAACATAATTGCAACTTCTGGAGCTGCCTCACCTTGACAGCTGTGTTGTTTTCAGCTGGGGTGATCCCCAGCTATGATGAGAAATGCAAGTCAGACTTGTTTAGGCCTGATCCCTGGCCTCTGCCAGTTCTGCAGCTGATGAGGGAGACTTTGTGTCCTGCTGGCATCCACCAAGCTGGGCTCTGGCTCCCACCCAGCAGCTGCTTTCCTGCCTCAGGCTCTCATACATCCAGCTTCTCAGCACCAGCACCACAGGCATTACCAGCATACTCCCAGCGCTGCTGACAGCTCTTTGCTTGGAATAGCTGGATAATGAATTATGAAAACATCTTGACTAAAATGACCTTGCTTAATTAGAGACTGATATTCACTTTAGTTTATATGACCCTAACACACTGGTATAGGAATGAGACCCACTCAAAGGACTGAGTATTCTCATGGAGTGTACTCAGAGGAATGATGCCCTTTTCCATAAACAGCTGCCTGTCCAGACCTAACTCCTTCTAAAACTGAACATTGTTATGGCTTTTTACCTTTGAGAAATGTTTGAGGTTCAGGCCTAGAGATAATTTCCTCCTGCAGTAATTTGTTCCTGTATTTTCTTCCCCTGCACATGGATACTAAAAACTGAATCTTTAATTTGAAGTATAGTGCATAAACTCAAGTTTGTGCCCTTTCCTATACCAATTGAAGTAGAAATGAACCCCTAGAAGCCACCTAATCAGTCTCTCTTCCCTCAAACAGAGCCAACTTTATGATATCCTTTCTGACTGCTACTTGAACAACCCCAGGTTAAAAACCTCTCAGGACACCCTTCTCAGGAAAGCAGCCAACAACTATCCTTCCTGTTAAGGCTTTCCTGTGCCTAACCTAAAGGGTTTTGCCTTAGTATAGTTCTTCCATATCTTACAGTATGTGGGAAATTAGCAAGGCATCAAATAGAATCCCAAAAAATAACCCAGAACAGTACAAGACTCATAGTATCTACTGGTTCCTCTGTGTGGACGGGTTAGATTTACATAATATAGCAAATAAAATGGCTGGTTTGTTTGAAATGCATTCAGACAACTGGATCCAATACTAAGTTTGAAGTATATTCAGAACACCTCAAGTAAAACACACATAAATAATATACATATTTAATATTCATATAAATTATTCATCTCCATTCCATATTGATAATTAATACCAGCATTGCTAAAGCAAGCAGACATATGGTGGAAGTGCCCCAAAGAGCTGTTTGATAACAAGTATCTGAGCTGACATTATTGTGGTGACTGCTCAGAGTGTTTCATAGCCCTCTACAGAGCCACAGTCTTATGGCCACTCCTGTGGCATGTAGTCCGAGACTCTTCCCTTGTGCTCCAGTTGTACCAGCCATGCTGCTCCTTAGCCCAGCAAAGCTTTCACACAAGCAATGCAAGAAAAAAAAAAAACATCTCTGATGTTTACTATGTTTTTCTTGTTTATCCTTCTCCCAAAAGTACATCTCCATTGTAGCAGCAGACAAAGCCAGAGACCTGCTGGTGCTCTGACAAGTTAGATGATAAATCCCCTCCTGGCAGATGGTAAACCTTGGGCTAAGGGCTCACTTCCAGAAATTCAGTTCATAAAAAAGCCTGTCCCAGGATGACTGTAGAGAAGCAGGTCTCCTACCCCTGCTGTGAAACATTCTCAGGCAGGGAGCGTGGCAGCTCCTGCACAGCACCAAGGTCTGCGCAGCTGGGAAGGAGAAGGCTGTGCTGGGGAGCTGCCTGAGCCAGACAGGCACTCCTTGTGCTTTGGCTCCTGCACCCTGCCTGCTGCAGGGATCACTGCCTGCAGACAAGGTGGGAGCAGGGAATCAAACAGGGAGGCACAAGCCCTTTCCTGATGCAAGGACTATGGAGAAAACAGTTTTACTCCCTAAGGAACTCCCTGTGGGCCTGTCCCATCTCTAGATAGGAGCAGCAGCTGGGGGTCACCAGGGCAGCCCCTGTGCCGGGCATTTGGCACATCCCTGGGATGGGAATGAGCTGAGGTCAGGTGTGCCTGGCTTTGTGGGGCCCATGGCTGGTCAGAGCTGTGGGAAACTGGAGACCAGCCTTGCTGCAGCACCGTGTGAGCCAGGGGCTGACAAGTTGTCCTGGACCATGTGTGCCTGGGCAGGGACAGCCAGGGCTCATGGTACCTGGCAGCTACAGACAGGGAACTGAGGAAACAGGAGCTTATTTCTCTCCATCTTGCACCCATGCTATTACTCAATCATCCCTCTCCTCTGCACTTCTCCCTGGACTGACCTGCCTTTCAGCTCTGTGGGAAAGAGTCCAAGGTCAGAGGGATTTCTGTAGAGTAAAATCTGCTAATGAACTTTCATCCAGTGGACAAACTGAAAGTTCAGAACACCGGACTGCCTCTTATCTTTACTCGCACAAATGCATCACCCACAAGGACTTTTTTCCTGATTTTTTCCATGCTTACATCTACTGTGACTTTTCCTGAATGGTGCTGGGAGGGAGCTGGACTGGCACAGGGAAAACTGGTGCAATCGCCTCTTACGGCCCTCGGGAAGAACTTACTCATTTTGTGGGGACATTTCACTGAGCAAAGAGATAAAAATCTGCTATGACATATATTAGTACGTGTTTCATTTGGTTTCAAGTAAATGTCAAAACTGACCACAAGAACAAAACAAGCTACAGTGCTGGACAATATTTTACATGCACATTGTATAGGCTACACAGCTCTACCTTCACCTTGTTTCTTTTGTATTTCTCAGGTATTATGTCGCAGTTTATTTTTCTGTCCTAAACTAAGCTCCTCTGTGAGGGAAATCTTGTTCCTTCTCATCTGAGAAGAAGGCTTCCCACCCAAACCCCTCCTTTCTCCCTGACAGATCAGGTAGTGATCAGATGCACATGCTGTCACAGGTTACTTGTCAGTGACTGAGATTCATCAGCACTAAATAAATACCAAACAAGTGCAATGGCAAAATACATTTAATTTAAATGAACTGCCAGGAGTTAGCTGAGTGCAGAGGTAGGAGCTAATTTTGTCTGGCAAAATGAAGACAATATACTGTTTGTCCAATTGTAACTAAGAGTGAAGGGATGTCTGACGTCTTCAGCTTCTGCTTTCCAGCAAATCTGAAACTTAGCTTGTGTTGTTGGCAGCTAGACTTTCTAGAAAAAAAAAATAGTACTCTCTTTCCTGTAAAGGGTAAGTTTTTAGGAAATCAAAAGAGCTGAAACTATTTCACCTTTAAAACCACTCTAGAATACATGCTTTTGGATATAGTTGCTTTTAATAACACTCTTATTTTCCTTGGAAACAACTTTATTTGACATTAAATTCCTACAGTAGAAGCTGCTGCCCTTTATATTAGGACATGCTGGGCAATCCATGCTCTAATGAACTATTTTTATACTCTTCCCTTTTCTGACGTAAGGTCATGCCACGTTCTTCCCTGATGAGTTAGCAAACAGCTTCTTAGCACCACGATCCTCTGTCCTCTGTGCAGCTGCTGCCCAGGTTCTCCTCTTGCTTCTCCTCTGCTTCTGGAGTTTCAGACTGTCAGATTATGCAGATTTGTTTCTTGAGAGACTTGTGCGTTTTTCACAGCAGAAACTGAAACAATACGGTCTTTAGCTCTGCTGCTTCTTGGCTAGAGACACTAGGAGGAGGTATTAGTGTAAAAAAGGGTCTAAATTGGCTGCCTGTTGTGGGAGTGAGGAGAGACATACCTGCCTAAAGGTAGGACAAGGCCAGAAGTTGTCCCTTTGGACAGTTACAGAAAATGTTTTCCTTTCTTCTTCCCCTGCAATCAAACCCCCACATATGAGAACACATCCAGGGACACACTGCTCAGTAAATGATAAAGAAAGCTATGCAAACCCTCACCCATCTGCAAAACATTCAGATTTAGAGACTTGCAAATGCCTTTGCTGAACATTTGCAAATTCAATGCATCCTTAGGTACCCTGGGAAAGAGACCTTGATGTTCAGAGACATTGTGCAAATGTGGTCTCTATTCTGCAGCCCGGCTCCACATTAACAATGCAAAACAAGCCCACTTCATCTGGTGAACTAGAAATGAATTTAGCTGTCCATCTTGGGAATCCTTCCAGAAAGCTTATTAACTTTACTCACTCTTTTCACAGGAAGATAAACTGTTGCTTATGTTTGAAAAATATCTTTTCTTTCAACAACCTTACCTGCTGTTAGAAGAAGGGAGGAAAGACAGAAAGGAGAAAAAGATGCTACTAAAGCAGCATCTATACCTTTGTTCCCAGTCAAGGGTATGTGGTACTGGCAAATAGAGTGTGTAGCTGGATCAGAACACTGTTTAAAATTCAACAGCTCAGCTGTGTGGCTTGTTTAATGAATTGTTCCTCACGCTGAGCAAAAATCAGGCTTTTTCATCCACTTTTATGGAACATAGTTTTAGTGCTCATATTAGCAATTTGTCTATGTACATCTTAAGGAAAAAGTCCTAGATAAGCTATGACCAGATCTTCTTTAGAAAGCTTAGACACCCAATATCAGTAAAAACATCCATAAAAACAGGGTTTTAGGAGTAAAGAACTTAAGTAGAAGTGCAGCTTATGCTGGGCAGGGTACAGCCAGCACCTGCATTACTGTGAACTCTTCCATAACTACACCTGCTTTTGGGTATTTTTGTAACCTTAACTGCATGAGAACAATTAAGGTGGAAAAAGTCTATCCATTCATTTATCTTGTGACGATGTGGGAATTATTTTGAGAGATGAGAATTCTTTGATTCTCAGGGTTCCACTCCTTGCAAATAAAGGTGGAAAAGACGTTTTATTTGCTTGTTCATGCTGTAATGGTGGTCAAAGAACATAGGCAAGACAAGATTTATAGGTGGACATAATATTTTTCTCTTAGATCAACTATACAGTTGAAAAAATGAGACAAGTTTTGTGCACACAAGTCCTTTCCTGGGCCTTAAAGCTCATCTAATTTTTACAGCCAGCTGTAAAAATAGGTTGGGCCAATAAATGAAGTAGCAGGAGAATCAAAAGATACATAAGAGTGAGACAGAACAGGTTGGTTCACACATACTGCAAGAGCTTATTCTTTACTTTGAAGAAAGTCTTTTTGTACAGGTTTAATCAGGATACTAAAATATGACCTAGCTAAACAATTCCATTTTATAATAAATATGCAGAGATCAATGCATTTTATATGAGCCTAGAATTACACATAATCTAGAAATATTGAAATGTTGTTTGAAATTCTTTATTTTCTCCCCATTAATCCTCAAAGAAAAGCAGGACTTGTAACAGATTCTTATTTTCTCCCTAATGCAAGGGATCTCACACACAGAACATCAAACTGCTTACCGGATTTAATACAAAATTTTTAAAACAAGAACATCTGATTGAAAGTGGCTAATCCCACAAAATTTCAGTTCAAGAGCAAAACAGCATTTTGAACAATTTTTTTACTCTTGTACAATAGCTGGTATAAAGAAATCAATTTGTTTTTTTTTTTTAATGTTTGATTATATTAAAAGCCACCTCCAACTTTTGAAAATTATTATTAAAAATAGTTATATGTTTCACATTTAAAACCATGATAAACTAGAAAACTTAGTTCACAGGCAAGAGTGAGATTGACAATCCAGCAAATGAGTTTAATAATTAACAATTAAACTAGTTACTGATGATACAGTATCTGTACCCCTACCGTGAGATTCCAATGCAGCAAATGAGTTCAATAATTAATAATTAAAGAAGTAACTGATGATATAGTACCTGAACCCCTACCATGGAGAAAGTTTTTATGAGAAAGGTATGAATTCCTTAATATATTACCTGACATGTCAGATATTTCTGACTATAGATCAAAAACCATAAAGTTATGCAACCTGTGCCTTCTAAACCACAGAGAAGTATGTATGCTATTATAACAGAGTGCACCATCTCTGAAGACAAAAAAAAGGAAAAAAAGTTGCAGAAACCCAAATCAGATTAGTAGTCTTAAACTAATCTAATTGTCTACTGAATTGTAAATACTGATAATAAAAGCTGCCTGGGTAATTAATTCATCCTTTATCAAATTCTTCTGGTTTTCAAAGTATTTTTTGTTTATTTGTGTTTGGGTTTTTATCCCTCTTTCTCTCTAGCTCCCCATTTTATAGGATTTTCATATGAGAAGTAAAAAGGAATATCTATGCACTGTTAGTCTTCGTCATTTAGAGTAAGTCTTTTAGTAAAAATGGCAGGGAAAATCAACATAGAAACAAGGCAAGTTTTTGAAGGACCTAGTCAAAAGTTTTATCAGTTTCTGCTACGTACATATAAGGTTATGAAGCACAGCAGGAGTGAAAGCATAGACACTAAGTGCATAGTGATTAAGATGAAAGAACAGTGATATTTTTAGGAGAGTGATTTAGATATTTAATTTTGTAATGCCTTTATGCTTTGAGTTTGAAAGCTTTATAAGTCAAGTAATAGGAGAACTTTTAGTCTTGCATCTTTTTGAGATAATGAAGTCAAGACACTTGCAAAATTCATGTTGAACTAACTACTGTTACTCTTCTGATAATAGGAGTCCTGAAAGTACAGTATTATCCAATCAAATAGGATAATGAAAGTCTCCTGAGTATAACTTCTAATGCATATTATGTGTGTAAAGTGGAATCTTTAATGATAAAAACTGCAAGCTTGGCATTCAGTTAGAAAGTGAACTGTTGCTCTAGTGCTCTCTCTGATGCATAACATCTGCTTAGTTCTTGCCAAGGTATTAACACCTGTTAGGTTTTAATTTTCTTTGAAAACTTACTAGATATTAATACCTGTCCTATGCCTTTCTAGTCAACAAATGTGCATTTATTATAATAAATAACCCCTATACATATTTTTAGGGAATAGCTATTCAATTGCTCTTTTTCATCTGTACAGAATATGCAACATGGGAAATAACCAAAGCATTTGCTCAAAAGCTCTTTCAGCTCTACTGAACTGAAGCAGAAGTAGCAAATGAAGACACTGGATAAAAGACAGCAACCTCTTAATTGATAATATTGCATAGCTAACCTGGCTTTAGCACTGCAATGAAACAGTGCACTTCTGTCCATACATGTCGTTGTAAGCAATAAAAATTTGGCCATCAGAATTTACAAAACAGATGCTGAAGAATTAAAAAATGAGTCAGGCTGGCTTTTGATGTCTTTGTTGACTCTACAGAGACATTAACAAAAAATACATTTAAAAAAAAAGTAAATTAATGTTACAAACAGCAAAATTCACCACTCAGTGAAAAGTTAAAAAAAATTATTTCTAACTATTCTGTGTTCTTCAAAGAGAAGATCAAGAGAATGAAACTCTTACGCAATGGATATTTGAATCTAGTCCAGAGTAGTATTTACACACAGGGTGAAAATTATTCCTGTGGCTTTGAGTGCAGATGATTTTTTTGGGCATATTGACATTTCTAGAGGGTGTATTGACATTTCTAGACAGCTTGTCAATCTTCTTAAGGATGACACTTCGCTATGTTCTCAGAAAGGAAAGCAATGCTACTTGTGGTGCATTCTGGGAGCATATTGTTTGTATGCAGGAACAACTGTGATTGGAATGAGCTACTCAAGAATGAATGTGCCAGGGCAAAACAAAATATTAAAATAACTATACTGAGATTTGATGGTTCTTTAGTATTACACTGCATGGCAAAGCCTCAAATGCATTATAGCGTCTTTGTTTTCTTTTCCTCTGTTGCATGTCTTAAATTATGGAGAAGTAAGACCTATTTATATATCTTAACAGATTATGGGACAACCTTTCACAGCCTCAGTGTGATATAAATTATTTCCCCATGGGGCAGAAGATTTACATCTGGGCTAAGGCTTTTTTAACAAAGTACCTATTACTTACCATTTTAGACTCCCCAAGGAATTCTGAGGGGGCTCCAGCTGCCACCTGAGAAAGGACTGGGTGTCCTTCATATCCCGTAACTTTTCTGCTGCCAAGAACCCCAAGATTTCTAAATGACCCTAACTGTCTATTTTTGGGGTACTTAAATCCTACCTCTGATGTGTACACACTGAGACTAGGTGGGTACCAAGGGTCCGATACCATTTTTACTTCGCACTGTAATTTGTTGTCAACTACAGCGCTGAAGACTTGCCTCAACCTGCCCAATGAAGAAGTCTTGGAGCTGAACACCTCATTTGTTATTTGTGTCCTCCAGTGCTGAGACTCAGGAACAATTATGAATTTGCCATACACAAAACTGAAGAAAAAGTGTCTTCCATTTCCACCAAACCAGACCCTGAAAACATCCCACCTCGTGCCAATTGCCAAGTATAAGAAACTTCTAAAACAGAAGGCTTCTTTGCTGTCTATTTCCTTTGCCTGCATAGCATCTGGAGGGGAAAATAATCCTCGTGCTTGGCAATTGCTGTGATGGCTGTTAGGTAAGTTCTAGAGGATGGAGACTACCAAAGCCACACACTGCTGTTTAAAAAGCATTCACAGCCAAAGCCTGCCAATGGAGAACCTCTCTCCCATAATTTAGCTTGATGTCTTTACAGCCTATGGAAGTCCCTAAGAAAAAACTGGAAGTATGGCCATTAATAATACAGCAGATCAGTGAAAAGATCGAGAGCACAAAGGACCCAAAACAAACACAACCTTTATGAGAGCTCGAAATAGGTGTGAGATTGAGCTGCCCAGAAAAGGGGGTGTTCTAAAGGGATGCTTCACCTGTTTTTATTGTAGAATGCACTGAAATACAGAGAATACTGAAAGGGCAGAACAAGCCATCCCTTTGGCTTACATTATTAGAATATTAGTTTATTTTAATTTATAATGGGTGATTTTCTTCCCTTAGATTTTAATGTAATTCTTTAGTAATTTGTAATTTTGTAATTTAAATCTTGTATTTCGAATGCGCATACTGCTTTCCAGGAGGGGGCAGTACATTCCCAGGATCAGTTCGGTCCCGCCACCTTCTTAATCCAAGAAGTGCCCAAAGACAGAAAATTTTTTGACAGGGCACAACCAGGACCCCAAGATGTGGGTGCATTTTTTACAAAGCTGCCTTGGATAAGAAAAACGAAAGGTTCTCCACTGTCTCCCTGATGAAGAAAGAATGCAAATATGCTAGTGGAAGTACATCAGTAACCAGTAATGTGCAAAAAGAAGGCACAGAAGTGGAATAAATGTATAACCAGAGCTGTACAAGGGCTAATGAATAGCCATATCCAGAACTTTGGCCAGGGAAGAGTTGTGTCTGTCACACAGTCGTTGTAAGTTTAACAAGGGCAAGTGCCAGATTCTGCACGTGTGACAGGGTGACCTAGGTTGTGTGTTTAGACCGGGGAATGAGAAACTGGAGAGCAGTGCTGTGGAAAGGGACCTGGAGGTCCAGGTCAACGGCAAGCTAAACAAGTCAGCTGTGCCCTGGGAGCCAGGAGGGCCAACCCTGTCCTGGGGGGCATCAGGCACGGCATGGCCAGCCAGGCAAGGGAGGGGATTGTCCTGCTCTGCTCTGCACTGGGGCAGCCTCACCTCCAGTGCTGGGGGCAGGTCTGGGCGATACCATGTAAAAATGACATAAAGCTACTGGGGAGTGTCCAAAGAAGAACAACAAAGATGGTGAAGGGCCTTGAGGGAAGACTTATGAGGAGCAGCTGAGGGCACTTGGTTCATTGAATCTGGAGGAGACTGAGGGGAAGCCTTGCAATGTTCTTTAACATCCTCACAAGGGGAGGAGGAGGGGCAGGTACAGATCTCTCTTATATAATGACCAGTGACAGGACTCGAGGAAATGGCTTGAAACAGAATTGGAGAGGCTTAGGTTGGATGTTAGGAAAAGATTTTTCACTCAGCGGGTGGTGGAGCGTCTGAACATGCTGTCCAGGGTTATGGTCACAGCACTAAGCTTGGAAGAGTCCAAGAAGCATTTGGACAACACTCTCAGGGCTCATGGTGTGACTTGGGGTGTCTTGCACTGGGCCAGGAGTTAGACTCAGTGATCCTGCTGGGTCCCTTCCAACTCAGCATATTCTATGATTCTATGATTCTATAAGGGCATAAAAGCTCTAGACACAAACAGGCACTAAGACTGAACTTTCATTTAACGTAATTTCATTCTTCAATTAATTTCATTACTTTTCATATTTTTATAGAACAATGTCAGGGTTTTCTTTTCTGAAAGCACAATGTATTGAGTCAGACTGTGTTTCTTCCCTTACAATCATGCCTGTGCTCCTTCTACTTGTCTCTGCCAGGTATGTGATTCACTCAAGAAAGCTTTGAAGTCTGCTCTGGAGTAAAAAGCAGGGTAGCCACATAACAAGATACAGCAGCTAAAGTAATTAGCCTTAACAGTGTCTGGAAGAGGCACTCCCGAGCTTGTCTGAGATAGTAGGTTCATGTTTTGTATTTCATGGTTACTGACATCCATGGAAGATTCTGACTCCTGAGCTGGTACAACAGCACTAGTGAGGTGCTCAGGAGGAGTTGGTGAGTGCTCTTGCGGCGCTGCATCGTAACCTGCACTGCACGATGTAATAAATGTATTTCATAAATGTAATAAAGCTCAAGGAAGGAGAAGGTGGTTTCTTCCACAAAATGTCAAAGGACTTGATTTTCCCTCTTCAAACTCATTCTCTCATGAACTCCGTGTGCTCGGGCTCCTACACACACAGGCCCTTGAAGCACCTCTTGGCCTGAACCTCTGCATCCAAGTGGTCTGCCCAGGGTCACTGGTGGGGCACAAGGGATTCTGGCTCCTGAGTACTCTTCATGTCTCTTGATTTGCAATGGCTAAAAAGTTTTTGGACACATCTTTTACATAATTTGGGAGTCAGGGATGTAATGGGGCAGTCCTTTTCTGCAGCCTGTGTTCCTAATCAGTTACAGAGAAAAGAATGGGACAATGGGGTGTGCAGTTGGAGTGCTATGAAAGGAAGGCCAAGGCACAATACATACCTTTCAGCTCTTACATTTTAGTTGGAGGCTAAAGCATATATCGCCTGAGTAATAACCTAAGAGTTGAACAGTGAAGACTAACAGAATATTTTAATTTGCTTGGAGAATCAAACAGAAACTTGAAATACAGTCATAAGCAATAGTATAGCAAATCAGTGAATGCTTTGACAGGATCAAATAATTAGAGAAACAAACTGCTAAGAGCAATGTATTTCCTACAGGCTTGCAATAAGGGTAGAAAAAAATTATCATAGTCAGTGGGTTAGGGTGAAAAGCTTCATAATACAGACATGAAGAACAGAGGAATTCATTGCCAGGGAAGCGTATGGTTGTTTTTATTAGGAAGGCACTGTTAGGTTTGGAATATGTACGAAATTTTGACTTTAATCTCAGTTCACTATACTATCTGGAAATTGGACCTAGATATTTCCTAAATTATTTTTAGTGCATTTGCTATCTCACCATCTATCCACATTACAGTCAAACCCACTTTCTAAAAGTTTGTTCAGAGTGTGAGACAGGTGCTGAAGGTGTTTTTGGCAGGCAGGAGGGTGTATCCTCCAAAGGGCAACAAAGACTATAGCACAGTCTCTGCTCCCTCCTACTCTTCAGTGGTACAGTGTACTGTCTAGGCAGGCAATTATAAATAATTATGCTTATAAATAAGTGTGCATACAAAGGACTAAGTTTGAGAACTTTTTTTCTTTTGCAGTACCCAAAGGGAATTTTTTGTTAGCTGAATTTTCCTTTTCCAGAGAATTTTTTCTTCCTCTTCCCCTTCATTGAGAGTTTCAGTACTGTGAACTTGAGGAAGCACTAGGGTTTCTGTTTGATTCTGAATTTGCTTTCATCAATCTATGGTTGTACCTTGTGACATCTCCCCTGCCCTAGCCCACTGCCACTCTTGCCAGACCTCAGGCAGAACCTGCCACAGTTCCAGGATCATACTCTCTCTTACTGATACAGATAATTGCACAAATGACCATCTTCCCCTCAGCAGCAACATCTACAGCCCATCCCAGAGGGTGATCTGTGTCCATGCCCAGAACTGGGTGTACTACTAACTCCCTAGATAAATAGATACAGCCTTTTCCTTGTACTTCACTCATCCCGGTGCTGGAATGTTCATGCAATGATCCTAGTCCTCCCAGCCCAGCTGGTAATGATTTCAGTATCAGGATGTCCTTTGTTGAAGAGGGGACAAAGACTACGTCTATCCTAGGAAACGAAATGTGACCAGAGCCTGGACCTGCACACCATCCCGTGATGGTGCAAGCTGCTCAAACGTTAGCACATTCCCTGGCATAGCTCTGGCCCATGCTGGCCAGCATGGGCTCACAGAGTGCCAAGACAGTTTGGGAGCTGACAGAGTTTGGGGGCTTTTTCAGCGAGCAGGGCAACTGTCCATTTCTTTCTTGGTAAAACCCAGCAGTGTTTGCACAGCCCACAGGCTGGACAAATGTTCTGACTGGAGAAGTAATGCCCCATGACGTAGCATTCCTGCTTATTGACATTCATGAGAACATATATGCAGCTGTAGAAACAAATTCTCTCTCTCTCTCTCTTTTTTTTTTTCTTTAAATTCCCTTTAAATGGAACCATTTCTTTCGTAAGTAGGATTTTACCATAAAAGTTAAAAGGTTTTCTTTTTCTTTATCAGAAATTGAGAAAACAAAAAGTAAGTCCTGTATAGTTTTTAGGTTGAAGGACACATGAGCACATGTGCATGTGAATTTGAGTGAGGACTCCCAGTCAACAATAGTTGTGATGAAATCAGTGAGCATTTCCCCACACAGGAGCTTGCATTGTGATGACTGGGTAGGACAGCAATCACTGGATGAGACAGTGTGGGGAATGATCTTTCTCTCTCCAAGAATTTAAAAGAGCTCAATTAATTTTTGCATCCTGAATCAGAACATCGACAAGATCTCCAACAGGTTTACAAACAGAATCGTTTCACACACAAAAAAATTGTTGATCAGAAAAGTGTGATTTAGGATGGAACATAAAACAAGAGATGAGTTGTTGGCAGGTTTGAACAGAGATTTATGTGGGAAGGAGTCACAATACACTGGGAGGATTTGGGGAAAAAAGACTGATGAGAAAGCTGAAAAAGAGTCAGTTAAATTAACAATATTTGTCTTATCGTTGCCATTACAGTTTACAGCTAATGGTAGCCTTGCTACAAATTGTGATTACTTTGCCATATAAAACACAGTCCAGGCCACTGATGAATGACAAGCTGTTCAATTTTTCCATCTATTGCTCTCTAAAGCACTTTAAAGGCTATTGCAGTTCTCACAAATATTTATAAAGAGGTGGTTTTGGAAAGCAGACAGCTATTTTGCCATATGTCTGAATTGCTGTTCTCCAATATGCTCTTGAAGAGTAATGACAACTCTTAAAATTTCAAGGGCAATTTAAAGGAATCCTCTTCATTTACATTTAGTCCACAATTTGAATTTTGTGAAAAAATGATGGAAGAGTCATATTTAATATTTGGAAACAAGTTTTTGTTTTTGTGGTTTTTTTTTTGTTTTTTGTTTTTTTTTTTTTAAATCCAGCAAATTGTCTTCTACTTTTAAGTACTGTAAGGCAATTGTGTGGACAGTAAGAGCAGCTGGCTAACATAACACAGAAAATGCAAACCAAACATATGCATTTGGGACACGCCTCACTGTTCTGTTGTGACAATGTGGCACTACCAAGCTCCAGGCTTGCCATTTCTTTCTTCTGAAAGAAACTGATGCATGGTAATTCAAACTTCTGCATTGACATATCAGCATGTGTAATGAACAGAAGAAATCAGTCCCTAATTTCATTTATTGTTTAAATTTTAAATATCCCACCACCCCTCTGCCCCCAGTATTTAACAAATATGTAAGAGTTAGAAACAGCAGACAGATTAGTAAGCAGTCACAGGAATGATTGAGAACAGGGACCAGAAGGCATTTTAAAGGTTGTCTGGAACAACTTCATGCAACAGATGGTACTTGGTAGGAGCACTTGCATTTCAATTTCACTTTGGCATGCTGCATTTGTTTGTGTGCAAAGCCTTCATATACAGCTCAAAAATTTCTTGAAATACAATTTTTTTGGAGTAAGATCTAGGAGATTAATGTCCCGGATTAAAAAAAGATTGATTGTTATCCTTTCATTTTTTTTCTCTCCTCATTTTCACTTTCCCCCCATCCACAAGAAATAAGAAATATGGAGTCCAGCAGTTTAATTTTACCACCTATCTTTAGTTGTGTTCTTTCTGATACATTGTTATATTTTCTTACAGATAAAAGGAAAAGTAGAGGTCTCTAATTTGTCAACCATCAGACTTAAAATCTTTAGTGTCAGATCCCCCATTGATCAAAAGTCTCTGTTTTCTCCCTCTGGCTGAAAAAGATTTGCAGCATGCACACAAGATCAATAAACAATCAATGGTGCTAAGGAGAGTTTTAGTAGAGACTTTTACATGATCCCACTCCACCAGGCTCAGAAGTGTAACATTAGGGAGGCTGAATGAGAGGCTGAAAAGAAAAATGTGAAAAGTCAGCTGGAAAAGCGAAACTCGAGAGAGCAGGAAAAAGTGAGAAGCACTACAGGCTACAGAGAAGTAGAAGTACTCTATCCTTAGGAGAAGCCAAATCTAAGTCCTTTTTCTCTGCATTGTAACTGGGCTTTGTCAAACTACATTTTAGTGACCCACATGAATAAATCCGGTCTTAACAATAGAAATGCTCTAAATTCACAAGTAAAGCAAACACCTGATTCAAAATAAAACAAGCACAGCAGGATTTGAATGTTGTTTCATGCTTAAATATATCTTACTCTCACGGTTTACATTTTGGGATGCCACAGTTATTCAGTTTGGTGTCAGGACCAGTTGTGGAATACCATGGTCTATTTTCATTCCCATCAGGTTTCCTGAAGTAGTTTTTTTCAAACCCCTCAGGAGTGAAAATTTAATTTCTAAAGCTGTAATAGAAAGAAAAATATCATTACAGAATAAGTGAAGCATTTTTGTTTTTATTTTTTCCAAATGTTTTTGGAAACAACATGCAACTTGAGAGCCAAGAAAATGGATACTCCCCTTGCGGATCTGATGTGTTGGTCTGAATATTTTTCCATAAGATAAGCTATCGTAAAAAGTCTCTCCATTGCCCTGGAAGAACCACCAGACACAAATCCTCAGTTTACAGGGAATTCAACTGTCTCAAAGGGCAACAGTACTCCTCTGTATTTTCATGCAGCATCAGCTATTTAACTTTTATTGCCATACCTATTGTTCTAACCTAGAGGGTTTAAAAGAGGTTCACATAATGAACTGTTGACTTTTTTTTTTTTTTTTTAAGATATAGAGAGGACACTGATTGAACAACAGAAGTTTTCCAGTAACACACATCATACCTGTTTGAATCCACCTGAAGAGCAAACAGGCCTTCTTGCATGCTTCTCACATAGTAGCATCAGTGTATTGGCAGAAAAAGGTGCATCAGTGTAATGAAACTATTTCAGTTTCATTTCTCATATACTGTCTGGTACCTAACCAAAAAAATCCTGTCTCCATTTAAGGATGGGTGAGTGGTATTTTTTCCAAGTGTGTGTTTTGCCTGAATAAGAATCACAAAACTGAAAACATATTACATTTTAATCAAAATGGGATAAATTACACAGTGTCTTAAAAGCATATTTGTCTTGCTTAATTTTGTGGTAGGAGATAGAAGTCTGAGTGAGAGATATGTGGAGGAAATTATTCACTATAAATTAACTTCAGCAAAAAGTAACTGTCTTTGATAATCTATGGTATAGTATTGCTTAAAGTATGCTATTAATGGATATTTCAGAAATGATCACTCATAATATTTAGACAAAAATGACAAGATCAAACATTGATGTGTGGATTGTACTACCCACCCAGTTCTGGCATAGCACCCTCTTCAGAGTTCTGTCTTTTATTCCTCTCTAATATCCTGCCCCCTCCTTTCTTTTATTTTCTCTTTTTTTTGTTTTATTTTGTTTTGTTTTTTCACTCTAGAAGATAAACTGAAACGAAATACAGCACTGATGAATCAGTATCTCTTTATATATGCTTTACCTAACTGACGTTCTCTACCCGTAGCGTATTTAGCAAATTTCAAACTCTGGTCCTGCAAAAACGTGCATGTTTTTCCACCACCACCAATAAAGTGAAATTAGAGATATTAACAGAGTACTTATAAAAGGAGACTCATGAATGTTGTCTTGTTCTCAACAGGAAGGCCCTGTTGAAACCAAGAGGGGAAAACACACGAAGGTCAATAGGCTGTTTTGTTCAAGCTGTTCTCCTGCTACACTTTCTGGCTTTATCTCCAGCTTCCCAAGTAGCATTTGCATTAAAATGATTTTCTTTCATTTGCATTAATGGTGACAAACCGAATAAAGCTCATTTTCCTGGAAGTGGTACAGGGTAACGTTGCTGGAATAGGTAGTGAGGAACACAGGAGAAGGCAGGGCAAAGACAGAGCCTTTAGCAGTACAGAGTATTAGCTTAGTGCACAGCAGAGGGTTCTTCCCAATCAATGCCTTGACACTTGGCACTATTCTATTTTAGATCTCACTTCCAGTTACCTGGCATGCTTTGTTCACAGCAGAGCCATGAGGATAAATAAATGCAAAATAATGAATTAATCAAATGTGATACGAAGGAGAGCCTTGAAAGTATGTAGACAGTGAGGCAGAACATTTCTCTGACAACCCCTTACAGGATTATAAAGCAATGAATTTGTGAGCCATCTGTGGCTCTCTGAATATTTAATCTCAAATTCTGTACATGCTTCAAAATAGTTCCAGTTCAGCTACTCACTCATTTTTTTCTCATAAAGGCATGTGCATTCTAGCTGGTTCAAGATGAACAGAAGAGTATTCGGGTGGGATGCATACTCAAGTGGATGTGAGAATTAATTGAATCTCTAAGTAGCAGCAAGAAAAGGAAAATGTGGCTTAAACAACTGTCTGACAGGGTCTTCAAAATAAAAATGTAAACAACTGATTTCAAAGCATAAGCAGTACTTATCATCATGGTTTGAAGCCCATTCTATTATAAGCTCAGGAATAGCACAGGAAAATTGATTAGAACAGCAACAAAAAAATTGATCTATTTCCTATTCAGACTCTTCTCTTAGAAATGAAACTGGATAATCAAAAATATTTAAGCGGCACAACACGGCAATAACTGGCAGTAATACGGACAATCAGATTTAATAACAGTTTTTAGCAACCCAAAGTACACAGGGAAGATCTTTACTGTGTTTTACAGTTTTTTCTATGTATTTGTCACATGGTATTTCTGAATTATTAGAGAATAGTACAAAATGTATTTACATGCTTGTTGCTGTATCTTAAAAATGCCATTACAATAGCAAAATAGGCTTTTTAATGTTTAAATGAAAATGTACCTTTTCATACCAGCATGATTACATCCTAATTTCTCAAGCTTGATACTTCAGTGGTACTTGAGTTCTATATCTTAATCCCCTCCTTAAATCAGAGAGAACTTTGCAGTAGCTTGTCAGCACCATGGCACTCATTTTCATGCTTGTGCCAGCACCTCCAAAAGTTATTTCTCAAAGAAAAAGGTTATATCTACAGATTCTGTTGATATGATAAAGGTCTTTAAAGTAGAAAGTAAAGTAAAATTACTAATATTTGTGTAATAAATCTATATATGATCATTTTCAGAAAATAGATGAACAATTTAATAAAGACCCTTGATATTTTTAACTCTACTACCATAGGTCTGATGCTCTAGCAGTGACTGGAGTTGGTCAGGAAATCTGAAAATCACAATATGACTTCACAAACTTGACACTGAAAATATCTGGCTTTAACTTTACTAATTCAAATATAAGGGCAAATAAATATTTCCCAAGCATAGAAGTGCAAGTGAAAGACAGCTTTCCTAATCCCTATTTTGGTCCAGCTGGCTGGGCTTGAAGCTGTGTGTGTGAGTGCATCAACTTTTATTGATTGCCACCAGAATTACACATCAGCAAATAAATGTGGTAAAGGAAGTTAATAATTTCTTCTGTTCCAATCTCAATTTTTTTAATCTCCAAACATGACCTGGAATGTAAGATGTTACAAAATAACATTTAAATGTTTGTACTAGATGTTGGGAAAGGTAAAAGACGCTTTTATCTTGCTAAGTATGCTTATTTCTCTTAACTTAAATGTAGAAAATATAGCTGAAAATCATGGACAATGTCCCTGAGCAGAATCCTGGTCTCTGCATGTTCAAGACCAATTGTCTGTGCTATAAAAGGGTTACCTACATGATAAGGAATACAGGACTGAAAAGGACCTTCAATCTATTTCCTTGCAACTGGAGAGTTGTATCATGCCATCATACATAAAAAGTTATCGAAGTTCACTGTAAAATTGTATGTATTGAAATCTTTTCTCCCACATACAAGCAGGAAGGCTGCTTTTAACTCTTGCAGACCTGGAAAAAACATGAAAGCAAGGACTGAGGTAAACTGGGAAGCAGTCTCAAACTTCTCTAATAGGATCTCCAAACAGGAGTCTGTGTGCTGAAAACTGTTTGAAAGTGCCTGCAAAGCCTAGTATTGCTTGATCTCCATAGAGGCAGGCTCTCCCTGGAGTCCCACTGGCTTATTTAAATGACTTTCCCTTGTGGTCCTAGCTCCATGAACAGAGGAAAGATGTTTTAGTCTAGGGAGGTCGGTGCCACCTGGAAACCAAGCTCATGGCAAATGGGGAAAACCAGTACAACAGAGGGAGAACAGGCAGCACATAAGGTTTAATTCTCCTTTGGCTTGTCAATTGCTATGCAACGGCAGTTTTCTAAAAATAAGGACTGGAAACACTGCAAAATGCACAACAGTCCAGTCATTTGACCTCAGTGGTCAAATTTCTTTACCAGTCAGGCTCTCAAGCACTCAGGGTCTCCATGGATCGGCTGTATGATGGAATAATTAACACTGATCGCAAGCCTGACCATGTTCAGGTACACTCAAGGACAGGAGTAGCATTCCACATTACCCTGACAAACTGGAGGAGCAGTCAGGGAAAAAGGGAGAGTGTAAGGCCTTAATTTTATCCAGATAAAATAATTATGGAAAATTTAGTGTAAAATAGGTCGATGTATAGGAAATGTGTGAAAAGAAGACTGATCACTCTGATCATTCACAAGCTGAAGAGGAGTTTTGACATAGCATTTCCAAAGGCACTGTGAGAGAGGACACTAAGAATGGTCAATAATCTTGAAATATTATTTGTGAAAAAAAACAAAACCTATGACAAGGTAGGTTTCTTGACATGAAGAGAAAACTAGCAGTTCTGTGGCAGTGGGGAGGTAGATACTCAGATGCTTGAGGCTCTGTTTTCATGATGGGGTAGGCTTAAATTTAAATTTGTAAGACTCAAGGCAGAGCAGACACAAAGCATCACCAGCTGGTCAAGGGAGGTGATTGTCCCATTCTGCTCTGCACTGATGTGACGTCCCCTTGAATATTGTGTGCTGTTTTGGGTGCCACTATATAAGAAGGTTATAAAGCTATTAGAGTGTCCCAAGGACAGCAACAAAGATGGTGAAGTGCCTTGTTGGGCAGCCATATGAGGAATGGCTGAGGTCACTTGGTCTGTTCAGCCTGGAGGATACTGAGGGCAGACCTCAGTGCAGTTACACCTTCCTCATGAGGGGAAGAGAAAGGGCAGGCACTGATCTCTGCTCTGGGGTGACAGTGACAGGACCTGAGGGAATGGCCTGAAGCTGTGTCAAGGGAGGTTTAGGTTGGATATTAGGAAAAGGTTCCTCACCCAGAGGGTGGCTGGGCCCTGGAACAGCTCTCCAGGGAAGTGGTCACGGCACCAAAACTGACAGAGTTCAAGAAGCTCTTGGACAGTGCTCTTGGGCAAATGGTGTGGCTCTTTAGGGATGGTGCTGTGCAGGGCCAGGAGATTGACTGGATGACACTTGTGGGTCCCTTCCAACTTTGCATGTTCTGTGATTCTGTGATCTGTCATGGCACAAAAAGAAAGTTCTGAATTAAATCAGCTGAAAAGATGTCTTAAGGACAGGTTACAAACCCCTCACAGGACTGATGTAGAATAAGTTGCACTGCTGTAGGAGAGAAGGATAGAACACATAGACTAGAGTTTTGGAATGGACAACCAAAGTAAGAATTTTTTTTTATTGTACTTATCAAGTTCAAACAGTGAAATCTGGGAATGCTAGAGGGGGAAAATTACCCAAAATTAAAAGGAGGATGAAGGGACTGTCCAAAAGACAGATTAATAGAGGGATTTTCTGTAACTCAGTACCTCTCCCCTGAGCCCCAGCATGCGGCCAGGTGAAATGACAGCACCTGGGGAATATACAGTAAAATCTTTTCGTGTGTTATTTTTACTAAAAAAGAATTGTAGAGTAGAGTTCAACCCATTTCACTTTAGAAAAAGTTAAGATGTTAGGTAAATACTGGTTTCTAACTAGTCTATAACTAATTAGTCACCATTCAGATTTTCTTTCCAACCAGCTGAGGAATTGGTATTTGGAAACAGTTTGTCTGACTAAACATATATGTCTACTTCAGGATGAGCCACATCCTGGGAATTCTCCTTTCTCTCATTGACTACAAAAGGAATTCAGTGTGATAAACTTGTCAGGAGACATCTACACTGTAGATCTCTGCATTTGATCAGATAAAACCACCTACAGTGTGCATAGTCGCATTGAAGGAAAGCTTGCTTCATTTCCATTTGTTCCCAAGAATATGCTGAGCAAGTTTTCCTTCTACTTCATGCTCACCATATTGCCATTAACGGGGTGGGAAGAGCTGAGAACCTTTGGGCATTTTAATTTATCTTCTTTTTCTTGCTGCTGAGATACTAGGTGAAAGAACTGATTTCTCATCAAATTGGTTGGGGCTGACCACACATACTTTCTTTGAACTAGTCAGTCAAAGCTTTGCCACTCTACCATAAAGCAAGGATTTATTTATGACTACAGACTCTTCTGTGTGATACCTTTCTATTTTTATCGGTATTTCTTCTTTCTTATAACTAGGTAGCCTAAGGTTTCAGCCATTTCATTGTGTTTGGGGAACAAATATCGACAATCATGTGGCAAAATATAGTTGAGAAAACAAAAAAGTGAAGTACTTTCTCTTGCCTGGAAAAGGAAGAGACTGAGGAAGAGATACTTACAGGAGTGAGAGAGATTTTTCATTATAGGCAGGAGTCACCTAGCTGGCTTTGAAGATCTTCAGAAGCTGCTAAAGTTTCAGCATCTTGTTTTCTTGAAACAGGATGGTACATGCCTGCGATGTATTTTGTGATGACCTGTGAGGTACTGTGGTGCAGACTAATACTTATGATGATTGCAATATCTAAGCAGCTTTGCCACTCAAAGCCTTTAGTCAGGATGTAGAATTGATAGAGCATTCCTTTGTGTAGTTTTCCATAGTAGTATCCCTCATACACACTTTGACAAAGTTTCCTTATTTTCCATATTACAGACACGTTCATACTATCAAAACAAGTTTTTAACATTTCCATGTGTTAAGCTTTTAAACTAACTTTTAAATAATAACTAACTTAATACTTTGTTCTTTTTATTATTTAGCTTTTATTGTCCCATCATTAACTGGTAAGATATTCTTTTCTCTGCATAAAAATAAAAAACCTAAACAGGCAAATGAATGAACTACTGCTATATTTCATTCAATGTGTACATGAAAATGAGATCATCAAAGTGCTGCTGCAATCAAAGGGAGTTGTCACAGACTTCAGTGGAGTAAAAATATAATCACTGGCAATATGTATGGACAACTGACCACACTTTAAAATGTAAATGTGTAAAGAAGAGAAACTGAATAACAGCTGATCTATTTGCAGTGCTTTATCAACATTTTCAGTTCAAAGTAATGCAACACTTTTTTGTGTGCTTCTTCTAAAGCATTGTTATGAGTTTAACAAAAAGATTTTCTCCAAAACATATCTGCTTAAGGTATGGCATCCAAATCTTAACTCATGTACTTGTGCAAAACTCAGGTTAGTTCACTAATGTATCTTGGATGTTATCATCCACCATTTATTTCCTTAAAATAACAGTGTATATTGCTACTCTTGAGAATATAAATGCTGATATTTAAAAAACTAGAATATTATTAATGTTTCTGTTTGTGGATGAATTAATTTTCAAGATGTCTTGAGTCAAACTTCACAAATAAATATCTGTTTTACTCTACACGCAGGATACTGTACTGAGAAATGACATACATTTTTCTGAAATTCTCAGAATTCCTCATCCAGTAATAATGTCTGAGGACAAAGAATAACATATGAAAGTGAATTTTTTTTCCATTGGAAGCAGACACACACACACACACACACACACACACACACACACACACACACAAATATCACATCACATGTTCAGCTCTTTTCTGTAGCAGGCAACATGTAAAACTATAAGGAAGAAGAGCCTCTTCTTTGAAGGAATCAGGAGAGCTCTCAGTTTAAGGCTGCACAAATATTATAGTAACACTGACATGCTAACTTCCACTGACACTCCTTCCTTTCAATAGTTGAGCCCATTTTTTAACTATATCACTTTGTCATGCTTACTATATTTGTTTATTACTGAAGACAATAAGGACTAAAAATCGCCACTCAAGGATGTGTAACATCAAAGAAAATATCTCCCTTCTCCACAAATTGTTTTCATTTCCTGAGGGAAAAAGCAAAAATAGGAGTAAAATGCATACCTTTTATATACCTTCTAATTGTTCTACCTCAAATTTACAGAATATTTTACTGTGGTTGCAATTAATGAGCATTCTATGAGAAAAGTGGGAGGCAGCCTTTTGTCCTTAGGCAGTAAAAAGACTGTAAGGGTGTAAGTACAGACATGTGATCTGAAATCATACTTCAGCTTGGGCAGAAGACAGTACTGAAACTTTTTTTGCTATTGAATCTGCCTTGGTCTTTGGTTCAGCCAAAGGGATGGAAGTTAAAGTAGGCTTTGCTTTTAAAAGCACTGAAACGGAATTTTTGCTGATCCAGCCTACCCTTTGATATTACTACATATCTGCATAAACTTTCCTTAAAAAAGGGCTTTTCTGTGGATGCATGGAATAGTGCTGCTTATGAATTTGTATTTAGAAAAAAAGGCATTAACAGGACAAGTTAAAATTACAGAGATCCTAGTAACCACAACATCGCATGTAGGCAGGAGGTATTTGGTTTCTAATGGAGTTAATTTCCAACTCCTTTGCTATTTCCTAGCCCATTCCACTGAGCTAAATTTGTACGGAAACTTGACTCTAGTCCCTTCTCTTTTCCCTGCACTTCTTTCTCCCTTGTCGAAATGATTAAAAGGACCAGAAAGGAAAAAGAGGAGTGACTCAAGATTGAAATGTCAGTGCTGATGGAGAGGAGAGCTGTGCAATGGAGAATTTGAACATGATACCCAGAGAGAGATTTTCACCTGTTTTCACTTGCAAAGTCACAGAAACATTGCAGAGCACTGTAGCTGTTATTTCCAGAGCTGGATGGTTCCCATGATACGATAGATGTCTTGCTAATTTGAACTGGCCTGCAACGATAAACGGAGTAACAACAAGGAAGGTATGAGTAAAAGTAAGAAAGTTCAAGGTCTTTTTCTTGTCTTGCAGCTTGTGAGATGGATAACTAAATCACTGGCACTTTCCTTCTCTTCCCAGGAAAGTAACTGGTTATTGAAGTAAGAATAGCTCACAATAGCTTGGCCATGAACATATCCTACTCTTGAGGGTGCAAAGGTTTGACCCTGGCAAGGGTATTGAAGGATTCCTGTGTCACTAAAACCAGGTGAAAAAAGAGATGCAGATATGAAATAAAAAGCAGAAGACTAAGCACTTCAGAAGGCAGTGACAAACATTGGCAATAAACGGACAATAAGAGACAAAGCTGTGAAAATGCTATGAAATGCATTAATAGAAAGAAAAAAAAAAATCAAGATTTCAAATCCACTTGATCCAGAAGACCTCAGTATCCAGTACTTATAAAAGCCTTAACATTTTATTTAATGTGCAAACATATTTTAGAGAAAAATGTGTGTGCACAGCATATACACCATGTGTACACACTGACATGCATACTCATACACCACGTGCACTCACTGCTCTCCCATACTGCCAGTATGACCTGCAGACTCACTCCAGTCACTGCAGTTAAACCTCCATACACACACACACAGAATAGAATGTCACCCAGAAAAGCAGAAATGGAGTTTTGTAAGCTGGTGGACAGAGTCACAAGGGTAAAAGTGACAAAACTTGTGAGCTGAGATAATGACAATTTGACAAGTAAAGTTAAACATGCAAGCAAATCAAAGCAAGGAATTTATTCATTGCTTCCCATGGGCAGGCAGGTGTGCAGCCATCCTTAGGAAAGCAGGGTCTGTCACAGGTAACAGTCACTTGGGAAGACAAACACCTTCACTCTGAATGTTGCCTCCTTCTTCCCCCAGCTTTAGATGCTGAGCACGACACCATATGATATGGGATATCCTGTGGTCAGTTGGGGTCAGCTCTCCTGAGAGCGTTCCTTCCCAACTCCCTGTGCACACCCAGCCCACTCACTGGTGGGGTGGGTGGGAGGCAGAAAAGGCCTCAGCTCTGTGTAAGCTGTGCTCAGCAACAACCAAAACATTCCTGTGTTATCAGCACTGTTTCCGGCACAAATCCAAACCACAGCCCCTTACTAGCTACTGTGAAGAAAATAAACTCTATCCCAGGCAAAAGCAGCATTGGAAGAAAGCAAATGTAGGGAACAGGAAAGGAAATAAGAGTTTTTATTAGAAAAATAAATGGAAAATTAGACACACAGCTTCCATTTTAAATGTTTTTTACTCAGGTAGGAAAAATAATTTCAAAACCCAGCTCTTCATACATTCTCGTGCTGACGTTATACAGAGTCAGCAGCAAGTCATGGGTCACCATGAAGTGCAAGTACCTGCACAGCTTCCTTCCACCATGCACATGTAGGCAAAGCTATTTCCTTTGCTACTCTGCATTTTTTTCCTCTGATATCTGATGTTTCACAGCTCTCCACTGAGAGATATATTGCAATGACAGTGAAAAAGGAGTAGGATAGCAGTCACGGGGAGTGGTGTAACAGACAGTAGGCGCAGTGTTGCTCACAGTATCGCAGTGTTCACTTGTTTTCCAAAGTGAATGAGCTTGGTGACCTTTAAATCTGTTTCTGCTGCTTCTGCAGTTTGTTTTTTACCCACTGCTGCTCCACCCAAGCCACTGGACCCTGTTATATGTTCGGCACATCACAATTCTGGAACAGGCCACTATATATGCAGTAAGTAGAGAAGTTTTTTTAAACTTTTGTGGTTTGCTTTCTTTAGGTTCCAGTCTTGCCTGGCATTTGTGATTGCTTTGGTAGCTCTTTTTTTCTTTTGTTGTACAAGGTCTGAAAGAACTGTTTATTATTATTTGTGACTATCATCCTGATTAGTATTGCCATGAGTTCTCCTGGCAGTGATTGGGACCCAGGGCTTGGTGCCATACAGCTCAGCATGGCAGGATAAAGGGCCTTGGAGGTAAAAAGGAGTAGAAAAGATAAAAAAATCTTGATGAAGTTTAGGGAACAAGAGAGTGGCAAGGCCAAAAGCCTTGGCCACTTACAGCCTTTGCAGAGCTCTGTGCATCTTCCTTACACACCTGTCACAATGCCATATCACCTACCTTTCCATCTCTGGTGGAAGCCTGTAGAGGAGCAGGGGTCTGCTGTATTCTGCAGGTGCCCCTGCTCCAGACACCCCTGTGGAATGGCACCCTAAGCCCTGCATGCTGACCCCCAGCACCAGATGACCCACTTTGCATAAAGCAGTGTTCATTGCACTCCCTGTGAGTAAAGCAAGGGTGTCAACATGTGCTTATCTGCTTCCTTGATTTGTGATTAGTGATGTTTTGCTTGTTCACAGCTTTAGAAATGAAAAGTATCGTCTGTCTGCTGAGAGTTCTGGTTACATGAGTTACTGGTGAGCCTCAAGGCATGCTCCTACTGAATATGTGAAGCAGCTGGTATTTTAAGTTTCTAGCCTCTACAATTGTGTCCAGATCACTGTAGAACTGAGTTTAACTTCAAAATAAAAGAACCTCTGTGTTTTCAGTAGAAAGTGAGTTCTCCTTTTCTGGTCATGAAATTTTATTTTGTACTTGTTCATGCTTTCCTGATCTCTGAAGCCCAAAGGTCTAGTATATAGTCAGAGATGCTTTAGGCTAGGCTGGGAGCTACATCTTAGAGGAAGTAAAAAAATAATTTTGTTTCTCTCTTATTTTTTCTCTGCCCCTGGTCTTTGGGATGTGTGTTTGTTATCCTATGGATGAGAACAAGCAATTAGACTGGATTATTTGAAGATGTCTATGTCCTGTGGATCCTAGAAAAATTGACTGAGGTGCCTACATACTATTACTGTACAATATTACAGCTACTTATATCAAGCTTATCTCAGTGTAGTAAGAACTTAAATAATTTCTGTATTTAGAGAGGATTTTGCTGGCAAATAAAGCCAAGATGATGATCTGCTGCAGCTTTTCTTATATATCCAATGTATTCAAATTCCATACTTTCAAGGACATATGAGGGCAAACATAAAAAACCTATTCTATATATAAAAAAATAATCAAAACATATTTTGAATTTTAAAAACTATTTTGATTAATTAGTAAAATATTCCTTCTGCAAATACATGGAAAATTCAGATAATCTGGAATTTAAAGTGCCAAACAGGATGGCTTAACCTCCACAACACAAACAGTTTTGGTACTTTAGGGTACTATTGCCAGCATTGGACCATTTGCTTTCAGCTCTCTGCCTTGAGGAGTCATCCTCCTAGAAAAGCACCTCATGCCAGCCTCTGGGCAAAGTTGCTTGGCTGATTTTTAAAGCCCCCACGTACTGGGGCTCAGCCCAAGCTGCCTGCCTTGCACACAGGCAAGCAACCTGCGGGTGACGCTTGGATAGATTGGCAGCAGTCACCTGCAGCAACCACTACAGTGCAAGGGACAGCTAGGAAATGGTAACTTTCCAAGCCATTACAGCTGTTTCCAAATAAAACCCGATTTAGATCGCAGCCAGATAAAATGTTTCAGCTGTCCCTGAGACCAGATCACACCTCAGATTATTCATACAATTAACCCATCCCTCCACAGTCTGCCATTAATGGGCTGGTTCGTTGTCTTGGTCATACAACGTAATGGAACAGAAGAGCTGGGCAGGAAAATCCCTGCACTGTGAGGCAGAAGCAAACAGCTGGGTTGATAATCTTTTCATCCAGCTCATCATAAGATTTCACCTGATTCTCCTTTACAGAGCACATTGATGTGACTAAGGCAGCAGAGGAGAGTGAGTGGTGAGACCTGCGGCAGTAGCAGATGTGTCTACGGTACATCCACACAGTCCCTGCCTGTGTGACTACCAGGCTGGTAGGCATGAGGCCATCCTCTGATGGCCAGAGATGTGACTGCTTCCCACATGTCTGCTTGCTTTTTCTCAGGCTGGGGTGAGCTCCCACACCTCTCTCTGCTTATCAGCATTGGATCTCTGCCCACACAAAACCTGCATGCTCAGGCCACACGTATGCCTTAACCGGGCAGAGTCGGTGCCAGTGGTGCTCTGTAGCAGACAGCAGGGTGGTGTGAGCCAAGGGGAAAGGGGAAGGGGAGGTGAAGACTCCCTAACTCCCTGTTCCCAAACACAACCCCACAGCTCCCACCAGTACCGAGGAATTCCCCGCAGCAGTTGTTCCTCTCAGCTGACCATCCATAATAACTCTGGTCAGAAGGGCAGATACTGTCAGACGAGTTCCATCACAGGTCACCTCTGAGTCACCTCAGTGAGTCACCTCAGTCTGGCCTTGCTGCTGGCCACGGAGCCCCCAGCTGCAGCCCAGCGTGGGAAGGCACAGTCTCCTTTTGTGAACTGTCTTTTCTTCCAGTGTCCTGCCGCTGCTGGTGCCTTGGCTCCTGCCCCAGCATGGCTCACCCGGGCTTGTCTCTCTCTGTGGGATGCCCCAGCTGGCTCCCTCTGCCCATAAAAAAGCCAGGCAGCAAGTCATTCCTTGGAGAGTGATAAACAAACATACAGCAAACCTGGCCTTTACTTGTCTTGTGATAGGGTTGGAGGAAAATGACTTGGGCTCACCATGTGATCCATTTAGATGGATATAGAAAAAGGTGCAACTTCTGTTGGCTTGATGGCAGAACTGCAGCTCCTGGAGCCTGACAGGCTGCTCTGACCAGGAAGTTTGGTGAATGAGCTCATCCAGTGAGCCCATCCATCCATTTCACCGATGAGCAAGAAAGGGCCTTACACTCAGCCTGAGCTGCTGGAGCCAGCTCTGCCTCAGGCTGCTCCTCTGCCAGGGATAAGCAGTAAAGAGAAAAGGAACAGAGAACTGAGGAGTCCAACACAGACAGTAAAACTGAAAAATTTACAAAGAAGTTTGCAAACACTCCACAAATATCAAAAATGGCAGAGAAGGCTTCTACACTTTCAGCTAGTTTCTCTGGGTCACATGTTAGTGCAGATGAAAAAAAAAAAGATGAGTCATATAATTTTGATGAGAGCTCCTCCTGCCATTCTAATAACTATTTAGTTTTACATGGAGAGGAGTTTTTAGGACATAAGAAGGGCATTACAAACAAATTAAATTATTTAACAGAAGTAAAATTATCTCATGCATGTGCTTAAATGGAGTAAGAAGTTCTGCCTTCATATATAATGCGAACTTCCTTTTGTCCTAATTGCCTGTCTATCCAGAAGAAGTCCCTCTACTTTTATGGCCTTTTAAATCCCCTCTTTTTCAAGGAACAAGCTGGCATTCAGTGTCATAGGAAAGAATCCAAGTTCAGAGGCGTCTTTGTGAGAAAAAACTGTGAAGGCAGCTTCTCTCAAAGGAGAAATTGAGTGTTCAGGGCTTTTGACTAACTGTCATGCTTGTCCCTTCAGATGCACAAATGTAACACTAGCAAGGACCTTTTACATATTTTTTTCCATGCTTCACTGTGTTCACTGTGACTATTTCTTGGTACAGAGTTGGAAGATGGACTGACAAACAGGACGGTTTTTTAGTATGATTACATTTTTTTAAATCCTCTGAATGAGGATTTAATGTGAATGTGAGTTTTGCATTTCACTCTAAAACATTTCATTAGGCAACTGAGCAGTGTAATAATATTAATACATTAATACCATGATTTTTGTCTTTATTTAACGTGACAGAACTACTGAATATGCAAATATCAAAACAAAGTACAACCAAGTATTTTGCAATTCTTTATATTTAGTTTGCAGCTTCTACATAGCTAAAATCATATATATATATCTCAGCATCAGGCTGAAGGAACTCAGCTGGAAAAAATCTTACTTTTTTTTTTTAGATAGTCTTGAAAGGGTGGAACATCACATGTGGTTACCCAGGTAGCCGGTGTGAATGTGAACCAAAAGGCAGGATTTCAATTCTACAGAGACAGAACCCTGAGAAGGACAGAAAATCCCTTTTATTTCTTGTAGGGCTCAGGCCTGTTTGCTTTTCAGTGTCTTGTTGATGGCACAGCTTGCTGACTTGGAGAGAAGGGAGAAAGTGGGAAGGAAGTGCAGCTTCCCAGGTCACAGAAGATCTTTGGAGGAACTGTTGCAGAAGGACTGCTCTGGCAGGTCACATTGCATAATCATTGCATAGTTCTCACTGCATAATTTTTCATTTTACACATAAAACATGCGTAATTTCTAACACTAACAGGATAAATTATTGTGTCTTAACCTCTCACTGATACACTAGTGGTGTAGTATGGAGTGATTCTAAGACTGTTTCTCCCATGTAAACCAGAATAATGGTAGCTGATTCTTGAAGGACACTAGAGAAATAAAAATCAGGGATGTTTCCAGGTCCTTCCTATGTATACTTAATGAAAAGTTAAGGTCTATTGAATAATGTACAAGAATCTGCCATGCAGGAGCTATTAAAACATCACAACACAGCCAGTTAGTTTCGGCAAATACAATAATCCAAACTCCTTTGGGCATAGTTTTAAGTCTGTTCATCTTTAGATTGATTACCAGAGTTGCACATGCCAGTGTATTACACAAACACATCCTACTAAAGTACAGGTAACACATTCATATGGGTATGTACAGATAAGAAATGTACAGTTAGCAATAAATAGCAAATAACACAACATATGAGTTTTGCACCACAGAATGATGATACAAATTTTAGAAAGGGAGCTCAAACAGGAACTCCAGGCAGAATAAGTTACTTAAAGTGAAAATGAGACATGGAGAAATTTCCATCATAGTATCTCTGAGGCAACAGCATGAGCACAGGCTTGTTTATGGTCCAGAGTATTGCAATATTGCTCAGTTTTATCCTGGTCAAAGAGAGTTTCCCACAAGGACTCCTTGCTCTGATTAAAGCAGTGTAAATCCTCTTTTTCTAGATTTTTTTTGTTTGGGGGTTAGGGGAGGTTTTTCCACTGATCAATACAATGAGGGACCTACCTGTGGTCTGTCCTGCTCTCCTGGGCTAGCACTCAGGAAAGAGCTGGTGCCCTGTGGAGGTGCAGCTGGGAGTGGCTGGCACTTGCACAAGCCATACTCAAGTGAGAGATGCTGGTTGCTACTTTGAGGAAGTGTTGGACAGGTTCTGATTCTGGACATTAAAGTACATACATTTGGGATCTGTGCTGGAGGAGTTGTAAAGAGTTTCTATAGTGTAGAGGCTGACATTTTTAGTAGTAGAGTAGTAGAGTTCTGATTCTGGACATTAAAGTACATACATTTGGGATCTGTGCTGGAGGAGTTGTAAAGAGTTTCTATAGTGTAGAGGCTGACAAAAACAGAAAAGGAGAGGCACATTTTTAACATAATAGTTTTCATTTACATCTAAAGTACATAAATGTGTCAGGAGGCATGTATGGACGATAAGAAAACTTATCTGCATCACTCCAGATGTCAGATTTAAAACTCTGTGTTCTGGAATGAGGATTTCTTCCTGATAGAAGCCTGACCAAATTGCTTCATTTGCTTGTTACAGCTTTGGGCTACAATAGCCCAAAAGGAGCTAGGTGAGACTAGGAATTGGCCAACATTGTTATTTATTTAACACTTACAGTATAGCAAGTGAAAAACTTTAGTCAGATTATCCAGCATTGTTATTAAAAAAGAAAAAACAACCAGTAAATGGTGGTTTTTGTCCTAAGGGATGAACTGTCTAAAAGATACGACATATGTGGCTGGATAAAATCAACAAATAAATCAGACCTAGGCAGAAAAGAGCAAAAAAGGCAGCTAATTGGTTAAGGCTTGTCTGGTCTGTTCTCAATTAGGAACACCTTCTACAGTTTCCCAAATACACAGCTTCTGAGATCACAGGTTTTTTCCACTTCAAATAGAAATAAAGTTTTTGCCTGGTGATCCTGCCCTTTTGGAAGTGCAGTCAGTTAGAATAGTGTTGCTTTATGCATCACACTTAAAGGATAAGTGATAGAAGTAGAGGAGGAGTGTGTCAGAGTAGCTCCTGTCAGTCTCTGCTGCTGCTGAGACGCAACAGAAGAGAACTGCAGACCCAAGTGGCAGTGTTGCATATTGATTTTTGTGGACATGCTCTGCTAACTGCCAAGGTCTGTTTCTTTTTTTAGCAGCTTAGATGGCTTTTACCAAGCATAAATATAGACTGCCCAAATAGTGAGAGGCTATTTTTGAATATTTTGGTCATTGCTAAATACAGAATTGCTAATCCAGGCATTCAGAAGTCAAGATTCAGGTCCCCAAAATGAAAAGGCTGGCCTAAGTATATGTAAATCCTTTTTCATTTTCACTCTGTTTTGCTTACTGAGACTTCAGAATATTTCTGCACCATGTCTTCAAGAACTATTCTACAAAACTGAAGACAATAATTTAATCTGAGCTTGTATGTACCTCTAATTCACATGGTTCCCAGAGCTATGACTTAAAAAAAATTCCCAATGCTCTGAGGCAAGAGAATTTCTTTGCTTATCTGCCTAAGTGTCTGTTATCACAGTAGCTGAAATCTCTCTAATCAAAAATGGAAATGTCAACAGTGAACAGACAGAGCAGCAGGGGACTGAGGCACCATTTATGTCCCACCTTCCTTTGTCTTCACAAATTTGATGTGAGGGGAGCACAGTGCAGGGCTGACAGTCAGCCCACGGCAGGACAGCAGCAACCTTCTGAGTGAGGCACTTGCTCATAGAGCAGAAACACATCGTGAATGTCACGCAGCACACAAATACCGTGGCATAAATGTCAAATACTGCGAGCAATTCTTACAACAGGCACTAGCATGACCTTGACTGATTAATGTTTTATACAAGTAATTCTAATTTCTGACGCATTTGGGAGGATTTTTTTTGTTTTGTTTTGCAATTTTAAAAGCAGCTCATAAGCAGAATATGGGTCTAACTTTGTCCAGTGAAATGAAAATAATATGTTGCTTGTTCAGTTGTAACCTTAAACCCAGAATATTCCAGTACATCCTCAACTTCTACTCCCCAGCAAATTTTAAACTTGGCCAATGTTGCTACTGCCCAAGACTTCCTGCAAGAATGGTTTATTGTCTCGTCATTTCTTGTCATTCCCCCGAAATGACCCATTTTCAAGCAATCACTGTCACAAGAGCTGATGACTCTCTCATGTCTAAGAGCCCTTGGAAATATATTTTTGTGGACAAAGTACCTTTCATTCACTATTGTATTTTTCCTGGAAACACCTCAAAACCAAATTCATACATAGGGAATATCCTGGCCTTTAAAACAGCGCAAATTTCTTCTCTTCGATAAAACACTTCCAGCCTCCCTTACTACGGCAAACTGGTCTTTGCTGAAAATTAACAACTCTGTCCTAGCACCATATCTATTATTGGTCGAGTAGTCTTTCATCAAATACCTGTTCTAATTTCTGCTTGCTCGTGTGAGCTACATGTAGAGGGGCATCCTTTTGCCCTAATAAACTGACAGAATGCATTTCTGTAAGAATAATGCCAGGTTACTTTTGCCTGCAGCTCTCAATGACGGCTGCGTGTTTCTTTAACCCTCCTCTCCTGCTTAAAAGCTTCAGAGTTCGCTTGATACCTTTGAGGAAACAAATAGTCTGACAGGGAAGGGCAAGGGCAGGGCTTGCATCACCCTGACCCGTTCCTGCTTGTTGAGCCAGCTCGACAGCCCAAGTCAGAGGTTACACCTTCCCTAAACAGGTGTAACTTGAATACTCCTCCAAGGCTACTAGACAGGACGGAAGAACCAGAGTCCCTGAACAATTTCTTCTGGGCTTTCTTCTGGTGGCCGAGTGCTGCTGTCCGACCGGAGGCAGTGCCCTGCCCTCGCAGGTCCCCCCGCTTGTGGCGCGGCTGTGCCCCGGCAGCCCGGCGGGAGCGGGCCCGCGCTCGGCCACGGCCTGGGCTGGGCACGGCGCACCCGGGCCGGGCCGGGCCGCAGGGCTCCGCAGCGCTGCCCCCTCGGGCTCCCGGCAGGGCAGCACCGCAGGAGCAGGAGCAGGAGCAGGAGCAAGAGCAGGAGCAGGAGCAGGAGCAGGAGCAGGAGCAGGAGCAGGAGCAGGAGCAGGGCAGCCCGCAGCGAACAGGAGCTGGCCCAGGACAAGCCTGGCCTGCTGCTGCAGCTTCACCCTCCTGCAAACCCACGGGCATTTCATGCCCAGTCGCTGCTGAATTTGCAGTTTGATTTTGCCAGTGTTCTATTTAAGCTTTAGCCCTGCCAAATGCAGATTAAATGCTCACCTACCTACCCTTGCAACGGTATTCACACATTGCATTTACCCAAAACATTGCATTTTCCTCTGTGCCTTTCCATTCGACACTGAAAATGAAAACCAGACCAGCTTGGTTTAAAGACCTCGAATTCGACTGAAATTGCTAGTATAAATTATCTCATATGGATGGAGGCTAGGGAGTTGGAAAAATTAATAATCTAGCGCTTTAAGGAAATATGAGCCTTGAACATCAAGGGTTGCTAGTGACACCAAAAAGTACATGCATGCTTCTGTTTATAGTCAAAGGATCTGGGTACTGCTCTGACAAGATATTTGGCTGATGGGGAGCGTGCAGCTGGACAAGCATTCAACAGCTCAACCATGCAGCCTGCTCCTCAGAGAGACCCTTGCCCTTGGCAAAAAAAACCCAGCAAAAATATGCATTTTTCTGGCACTGAAACTGGGACTTTGTTTATTGACAAGAATAAACTTCTTTCCTTCTTGTAAGCACAATAAATGACACTTTCACAGTAAGCTAATGATGGGTGTCTATAATGTGTGGCAGTAGCAGCCCTATTATTGACATACTGGTAAAAATTGCACACATTATTATAGTTTTATGTTGCAATGGGAAGAGATTCAATTATGCTCTTAAGCAAAGTTGGAGTTGTATTCATAGCTCTGCCAGTTTGCCCCATTATAAATACACCAAGAAAACCTTTTTCAGCTTGTCAGATTGCACAGAAATAAAGATCACTCTCAAGGAGAATGTTTTGGAACAAAGTGCCATGTAATCCAAGCATGTGGAAGCTGAAAAAATCCAGTAATATGCAGAGGTGAGAAGCATGGCTCATAAAGGCATTATAATAAATTACATAATATAAATATCAATCGGTTATTTTTAAGGCAGACATCTTGCTTTGAAAAAAATAAACATGCCCCCATATTCTACAACAGAAACATTAAATTTCTAAATTAAAAGAAATAAAATAAAAATAAAATTTAAAAAAAGGATTAAATATGTTACAACGATGCCGTTAGAAAACCTAGCAGACTTGCTTTGTAAACATCTTGTAGGTAAGACAGCTGATTCTTTGTGGCTCTGAGTACACAAACTGTACATTTAAATAGTAACTTTCAGATTATTTTTATATGCTCACAGCCACATTTTCATAATCAGCTTCTAGGACTCTGACAGCCAATATGAACACAAAGCTTTTACACTGAACTTTCATATTCATGCATAAATATAAGGCCTATGAGTGGCAAGCTGGCAATCAGATGCCCTTCTGGTTTGTGCTAAAAATTGCAAATTGTATAATGTGGAGAAACTTGTCAGTTCACTTTTAGTTACCAAAATGCTGATGATCAAGTAGGAAAGACATTCAATGGTATATTTAATAGGCTGTTTGTTACTTCTTTCTCAGGCAAAAATATTTTAAATTCAAATAAAGGTCATTTGGCAGTTCACAGGAAACAAGACTCTGTGATGATGTGACACCTACAGCTTGCAACTTTCTAGGACACTCATACTCACTGCATTACATCAGAGTAATTCTGATAGCTCTGCCCTTATCCTTTTTAGAGAAGGGATGAGGCAGGCAAAACATCAGTTTCTGAAGTCTATCTGAGCTAATTACTTCAGGGAGAGAGATCCATTCACAGTTAAATCCTCTTACTCAACACCGTGGTTGGCAGGCTGTTGTGGATACAACAAGGAGTTCTGGAATAGCTGCAATAAACAGCACAAAATGTAACTGAAAAATAATGGTGTTATAAATAGATCTTATGTACCTGCCACGCTAAACATGCTTACAGGTTATTTTCAAGTACAGGTAGTGTGATAATTAAAATATATCAGGAAGCTCAGCTGAGGTACAGTGCCATGAATAGGGAATAGCACAGAGCCATTCATCTCTTGGTTGTGCAAATCTCACTGAGAAAAATCAACTGCTGAAATCAGAGGAGTCTGAGATTTTCAGAATCCAGCTTTGTACAAATGATTATGGGAGTCACATTCACTCTTTGCAGAGCAGTAAAGCTGACCACATCCAAATAATGACAGGTTTGGTTTATTTGACTGGTAAAATGCAATAGTATATAATTTATACAATTTGAATATCAGGAATCTGTATCACTTAAAATACAAAAGCATGGTTAATGTTAATTGTTTTTCAGAAGTTTCTTAGAACAATCCATGTTGTTCAAGTATAAAATAAATTTTTTTTATAAAGGCAATATCTTTAGTCTAGCTGTAAAACCTCATTAGAAGGATATGGCACAACTTTGGAAAGGAAGGTGCTCACAAAGCTGTGATTATACCCACCTATTTGGTACTGTGCACCTTCTTCTGACAGAAGGTTACAATTTAACAGGCAGAAACGGCTACTTAACAGCATTGTGAATGCTATATTTTAGAATAACTTAATTCTTACTGGCAATCATTCTTTATTAACAATTCATTTATTTAAAATCACCACAATTTGTAACAAAATTATAAATAGTACCAAAAGTTTTTGGTGCTGCATACTTTTAAATAGTTGTGTTTCCTAGGGAACTTTCTGTTTAAGAGATTGCTGGTAATTCAAAAATGTTTTGGAGAGCAGCCACAGAATGGCTGAGGTGGACAGGTTCCCCTGGAGATCACCTCATCTCAACCCTCTGCTGAAAGAAGGGTGAGCAGGAACAGGTTCCTCAGGGCCACAACAAGTCAGGTTTTGAATATCTCTAAGGATGGTGATTCTACAACCGCTCTTAGCTGCCCATGCCATTGTTTCACCGGTCTCATGATAAGGAAAGCTTTTCTCATGTTGAAACAGAGTTTTTCATGGTTTATCCACTGCTTCTAGTCCATTCATAGGACACTACGGGGAAGAGCCTGGTTCCATCTTCTTTATTCTGCCCCATCAAGTATTTATACACTCTGGTAAGATCCTTCCTGAGCCTTCCCTTCTCTAGGCTGAATATTTCCAGCTCCTCTCCTCAGATCTCAGATGCTCAGATGCTCCACACCCTATAAAACCTTTATGATCCTTTGCTGGACTCATTCCTGCATGTCCCTATCTCTTTCATGATGGGGACCCCAGAATGAAGCTGTCATGTGGGGGTGTCTTAGAAATGTACAAATACAAATTTTAATGCAGAAGTTTGAACTGAAATGTTATTCTTGAAATTTGAAATCCAGGTAAGAATAGCAATGCTATTCTTCTATTAACTGTAACTGTACATTTAGAAATACAGTATGTATTTGAGTCCTCTTCCACAGCTTATAGAATACATATCTCTTCATTCTGTGAGTAGTCATCTATGCCTAATGAAGACCATGACTACCTCAGATGGGCTATAGCCCAAATGTCCATCTAAAGAGTTAGTCGGAAGATTAAAACTTCCATGATCACATCCCAGGCAGGTTACAGCCATCCAACATGTGATAACTTTTGCAGCTGATCCATGCTGAATGCTTCCGACAGGTGAACTAGCATGCTCTAGTCAGGAGTCCTTCTCCAATACTACTGAATTAATAATGTGTGCTTGCCCTGTTGAAAACTGGGTGCTGAATCTCCAGACCAGCACTTTTCTCCTAGCTCAGTGTGCCGCAATGTTTCATGCGTTGTTGGAAAGCTGGAGTCTTTTAACCAAGTTCAGTCTGTTTTATGTTAGTGCCTCAATGCCTATGCCAAATAGCAGGGCTAATTGACTGGGATCTCTGCTGAGATCAGGGGTGAAAGAAACTTCTCTCCTGGACTTGCATAGACAAACAGCAGAAGCAGGGCTCAAACATGCCATAGCGTTCAGCCTATAAGAGAAGAGGAACCAAGCAATTACAGATCCTCAGCTTCAAACAGAAGCTGAAATATTTTGCCTGTTCTCAACCAACACATCATCGTGTTCTATTTGCTGTGGACAGGAACAAAAACTAACAGAATTTTTACCTCTTTGTATTTCTGATTATCCCCACAGCTGAAGAGCAATCGCAGTGGGATTGATAGGCTTCGGACTGAAATTCCAAATTAAAATAGCTACTCCTAAAATTTATCAATGCCCATTGTATCCTGACAGTCATAGTGAAATCCACCCAAAGATGTTGATAGAAACCATCTTTTAAACAAACAGCTCAGCAGAAAATGTCATATGGATCTCAGCTCCCAAACACAAAGGTCATAATATGGATTCCTCAGCTGGCTGTAGCTGGAAGGACTGCTGTGCCAGGACAGCATATTAGCTCACATCATTCCACAGTTATTTCAAGTGCTGTGTGCTATGTCTCCTAGAATGGATGTGCTTTAAAACAAGCATCAGTTCCTGTGAGAAAGAGGAAATAAAAATCAATTATAGAAATAATGATAGGGGCCAATAAGATTCAAATGAGAATAAAAAACTCTGAATGCATTGAATTAATGTCAAATGGCAGGCATTTACCTCTTGATAGTGTTTTATACTGTAAGAACTGTGTAAGTATTTAGAAGGATGAAAATAGTTATGTTAACAATGAGGGAACAGCTTTTTTGAAGTAATGAAATGGACAGAAATGAAAAAATAAAATCTGAGGCACTGCAGAATGGGACACAACTGGGTGTTGTAGAATAAGATACTATTTTACTATGCTCTGGTTAGGAGGGCTTTGCAACAAACGGGGAATATCTTAATTCCTATTGATGTTCACCAGAACTGAGCCACCAACAGGATTACGCCACAAAACTCACCTTGTGAAGCTGCGGGTACAACATTATTCCAGATGATTCAGAGCAAAAGGAGGAAATGAATCCTATAAACATTTATATGTATGAGTAACTGTTCTCCCAGGGTTGTCCCACTGATTTCAGTATGCCTATTATATAAGTGAACTGATGTGTATATAAGTGTTTGTGGGGATTAACATTTAATGAAGATTAAATTTTTCTCATGGCTGCTTATAACTCCTTCCAGCTGACACAACTGCCAGGACCTGCTGGGGTAAAGGATAATGCCAGCTACAATGCTTTTCTGTGATTACTCTCACTTATAAAAAGAGCTGTTGGAAGGAAGAGACATGGACAGCTCCTGTCTTCCTAGATGGGGAAGTTTGATACAAATCTCACAGCTGTTTTCTGCTGGGATAATGCAGCTGCTGTAAGGCAGACATAGAAAGAATCTCAGCTGCACAACCAGATATTTTAAAAGATATAGTGTTGAACTTTTTTTTTGTGCTTTCTGGGATGACAGAAATAAGAAGCATTGCTTTATAAATTTTGGTGTAAGCGACTAGTCAAACTTCCAAGATGCTTGAAAACATGTTGAAAGAGTTGTGTGCAATAATGCATTGAATTGCACTGTCAGGCACGCACAGAAGACAGATGGATATGCTCTGGGCCTACAAATATGAATTGGCCCCAATTCTTCACTGGAGCTTCTTTGAACGTGAAATTAATGTAGCGAACACAAATACAGACAAGCATTTGGTCTTGTTTATAAGTGCCCCATGGCTGCTCACTGAGTATGTCTATTATTCATCTGGGGAAAGAATTAAAACATGATTTAGCAGGAGCCAAGCTAGCTTTAAGCAAGCTCACTCTGTTGTTGATAGTCAAGTTCAAGCAGCACTGAATTTAGTGCAGCTGATTTTCATGGGTCCAAAATCAGTTCTTGGGAAGACATAAGCTGCTGTAGCCAGACTGTTATACATGTGTCAACATTTTCAGTTTCGGATAATTTCTATGTCCAGTGCCTCGCTATCTTTGAAGGGCAGCCAGTGGGTTTAGCTATGCCCAGCTTACAGACACTGAGCCCAAAGACCAGCTTTACACAGTAAAAGGATACAGTTTTAAGCACAGCTGGATTTTGTACTTCCCTCATATGGGTTTTTTTATAATTTTAATAATGCAGAGGCAGTGCTACAGAGCGTTGCTTTTTAGGACAGGAAGTGCCTAAAAGAATAATGCCCAGTTGAAGTGATAAAACAATAATCACAGGAATGTCTCTGACCTCATGCTACTCTTACTAACAAATGCTCCTTTAATAGTGGTGAATTAATGGTACTGAGCTCTGTGCAATCCGATGTGCAGCCTGTGAGATGACAGTGCTCAGACAGAAATATTCCACCTCCTGTTATAGCACGGGTGTTAAACCATGCTGCTGGACAGCTTTGGCAGTATCGTGCCAGCTTCCCAAGTGAATGAATCACGGCGGTAACGGGTGATTGAACACGGGTATATACAGTGGGACTCCTTAATTTCTTTCAGCTTCACACTTCAAATTGATTGCAGCAAAGCTCAGATTAGATAACACTGAGAACTGAGTTCTGTTTCTTTCAATGCCGCCCCCAACCTGATCTGCTGTGAGAACAAGAAGACTGCAGATGGAAGAATCTGTGTACATCCAGGTAGAAACACATCTTGGTATTTTATTCAGACTCTGGAGATGCTAGTTGCAATGTCTGTATAAGAAATGGTGTCAGATTGTGTGCTAGATATTGAATGCAGGTGTTGTTCATGATTTCTTCATTCCTTTGCAGAAGAGAATTTCTAATTGACGACCAAAAAAAAAAGAATATTCTGTCTTCAGCACATTTTACTAAATCTAGCCTAACTAAAGCCAGCAGGCTGTTTTCTAATGTCTGATTAACTTTCCTTTTAATTTTAAATAGCTTTTATTAGAATTAAAATAAATAACTTAATTGAAGGAAAAACTAATTGTACAAAGCTGGTCAAGAATCTGATTTTTTTTTTTTTTTGCATGCAGTTCACACAGTGAAGAACAATGTGATTACTAGATTTCATTTACTGACTTAAAAAACCCAAACCCAAGTTGTGCTTTATTCTGGGCAACATTCATAATATGAAAAAAAAAGTTTGGAAGTTTGGCCTTGTAACAGGTACCAGGAGAAAAATTTTCAAGGATATTCTTTTAACATATTTATTTACCTACATGGACCAAATCTTTCTTTGTCTTCATTAGGATTTTTTGAATATAGAAAATAACTGGAGAAATGGCAAATGGCAAAAGCACAGCTGCATGTACAATCATGTCTGATACGTGTGATGAATTGAGGAGGAAGGAATAACAGAATATATGCCCCAGGAAAAGACAGAAATTTCAAGGGTAGTTACAGCAGAAATTTGAAGAAGCTATTTGAAATACCTATTTTTGTTATTAGGATGCTATTGCCATGTCAAATATCTATCACAAGTTCTAGGACTGCTACCGTAATAAAAGGCATGTTGCTAGAAAAAAAGCAATTCCTTAGCAATTGTAGCATCTGCTAAATTATAAAGACAGATGTTTTCTGTCAAAAAAAAGAAGAAAATTAATTCAAAAAACATCTGAAAACAGAAGTTAGACTGAAATAAGCTTGTCTGTTTTGACCATTGTTTCCTGGTTTGTTTTTTTAACCTGGAATTTTGGAGTCATGATTTTGCCACATCAGACAATAAAATTAATTCCTAATATTTTAACTCAAATTTCTTATGGACAGATGCTACTTATTGTGATGTGTATTTTAATCATGTCCTTTCTTCTGTTCCAGTAGTAGAACCTGAGAGAACAACTTCATTTATCAATTTCCATGCACTTATGAAATATTGATGTTTAGACTCAGAAAATGGCAGTCAGGGAGTCTTTCAAATATGATGATATTCCTTAAAAGAAGCCAGAAATAGTTAAAATAATTTTTTTTTGGCATATCAATTTTTAAAGACCTCTGGATTGCCTTGAAATTTTTTCCTTGCTAAACATTATCCCTATACAGGCTCTGAGACTCCTATGTCATCTGATGTTTCCTGTACTATCACCTCCAAATGTTCTCTTAATTTCTTCCCAAGTTCTCTGTAAGGCTAGTCATAAACTTCTCCTCTTACAATCTTCCCCTTGATGCCAGGAGCTATGTTACTCATTATGTTCAACTGCAGATAAAGAAAAATCTCTGTATCAAATTTACAGCCTTGATTTGCTTGGCCAGTATCTGTAGTTTCAGGATATGAGGATATTTTCTGTGATGTACCACAAGAATGTGATGCAACACAATATGCTGGCTTGCCCTAAAGGGAAAGGGGAAAATGCATACAGGGGAGAGTTTTCTGGACCACCTTGATTGAGAGGCTGTAGTTAACCCCAGTTTACTTCAGTAAACTATCTTAATATTTAAAGAAAGTAGTGGCAGCGGTCAGTCCCCATTTCTCCCTTTACCAAGGGCCCTTGGGATGTCTCCACTTCCACACTATCACATCTATGGCAAAATGCAGTATCAGATTTTTTTTTCTTGGTTAATGGAAACTCCGTGCTTCTAACAGACCACTGCATTGATTTTTTTGATAGAAGAAACAAAGAAGCTGAAATATTTTGCCATGATTGCTAAATACGTCTCTGCCCTGCAAACAGCTGCAGAGATGGTGTGAGACAATGATCCCTAACTGAAAAGAACGTTCAGACTTAATCTGTAACTTTGACTCTGTTATTTGTGATCATACTAAAAACACATGCATACTGTGAAGCAAGCAGTTTTACCTCAGATAATGTATGTTTTTTATGGAGATGACAACTAATTTATTAGGTTAGCACTTCAGAATTTTTGACCTTCAGGCAGATTTCTAAGTTTTGTTCACCATGACAGATTAGTGGGAACGTATTGTGTGTATCTGCTATTGGAACTGCTTTATGGTTTTGGGCTCAAGTACCTGAGCAAGTCTTTAACATGCTAAATACTGCATATTTCCATTACATGAGGTATCTTAACTAATAATTCTTGGCATAAATGCTGAATATCTTGATGTTTCAATGTCATGATCATCAGGGTCGTGGTGATTCAGGTATCTTTCTTGATCGACAGGAAACAGTCTGAGTGGCTTCCTGCAAAATGTTAGTAATCTGGTCCCACGTTTTAAAGCATGCATTCATTAACATGAAAAATAGTAGATAGTATCAAAATGATGTAGCAGAAGTATATCCTGCATTTCAGCTTTACATTTTTTTTTATTTCAAAGGGACTGTTGAATTGGTTTCCTAAACTTCGACAGAGATGTGGGCAACTTTATTTCATAAACAGTGACTTTACAACTGAAATTTTTCTATCAGACTAGAAAGGTGCAAATTTCTTGTACAGTTAATGAAGGAACTGGTGCATAAATGCAGACTCTAGAACTGATTCTAGTCCAAGCTCAAATTTCCCCCATCAGAAATAATGCATGTGCTTTGTACACACATCACTGATGCCAGGGTTTGGTGCTGTGCTTCCAGTCCCGTTACGCAGGAGGCGAGGCTGCCTCTCACCAATCCCAACAATTAAACGACCCGTGGCACTTTTCTGCCTTTGACAGGTGTTAATACTGATATTCCAGTCAACCTGCACTTCAGGAAATCACATTTTCCTCCTTGTGTTTCCAACTGGATAACGTGGCTCCAGTTCTCTGTCCAAGGCTGAGAACCAGTTCTGCTGGAGGGTTTAAAAAGCCCAGGTTCATACACTCAAGCAAGTTACTCCGTCCGCAGCAGAGTATAAAAGAAGATTATTCTTGCATGCACGCCCCCAACGGGGACCTCAAGGGTCTTTCACGCCTTCCAGCTCCTTGGGTCCGGCCGCGGTCGCTGCAGCCTCCTCAGCGCTGGACTTCGGGCCAGCACGCCTGCAGGGAGCCGGCACCTGCTGAGGGAAACCATCTTCCCCTCAGCAATTGTCTTTTTCTTCTCTCCCTGTCTGCCGGCGCTGTGGGAAGGAGCAGCAGCAGCGAGCGCGGCACCCGCAGCCA
>VYXF01002083.1:80879-114958 GCA_013397295.1 Polioptila caerulea
CGCTGGTCTGTGCCGCCGCCGCCATGGAGGAGCCGCCGCCGTCGCCGCCGGGGAGGTCAGTAGCCAGCGCTGCCTCCCAGGGAGCTCCGTGCAGGGAGCGATGCCGGGCGGGGGCTGCGAGCGCCGGGGTCGGGGGTGCACGCTCTGCCTCCCGGCCCCGGCCCCTTAGCGCTGCAGAACCTGCGGCTGCTGCTTCAGCGCTTCTGCAGAGCTCCCACGGAGCGAGAAGGCGCTTCGATAAGAAATCTCTAGTGGCTGTGGTGGGTAAGGCAGTGTTTTGTGGGCGCTTTGCAATTAAAAGCAAATCGTTTCCTTCGCCCCCAGCCTCGCAGCAGTGCGGGCGGGTGTGTCGGGGCACTGCCCGCCCGGCTCCCGGGGTCGGGCCGGAGGTGCGGGGGCTGCGGAGCGGAGGGGGAGCAGCAGCTGGAGCCCGCGGGAGGCTGGCGGAGCGTGACCTGTGCTCCCTGACTTGTGAACTGCAGCGATAAAAGCGCTGCCCTCTTGGAAGGCTCTCTTGTGTTTATGGCAGCCGCGGTTCCAATCGGCTTCTCCTTGGCGTGCCAGTAAAACAGCAGGGTCATGGAGTATCGCTGCTGGCAGCATTGCATTCGATAGTTATAAGAAGACAGAGGTTAAAAAGAAAAGAAAAAGCGCTCACAAAGGAGTGTTGTGATGCCTCAAAGCTTTCTGCAACTGCTGTCACCTCCTGAATGTGCTGACCTGCAGATCGACGTTTTGGAAGTCTCCATCTGTGCCCTGCTGAGAGATGGGGATGCAAATCACTTTGTGGTTTAGTGTTTCCAGCTGGCTGTAGAAGTATTGCATAAGTCCAAGTTATTAATTCCGTGGCAGTTATTTCTCATTTTTCAATAACATCCTGTTGATGCACTTCACTTCTCACTAGGAGGCATTCAGGAAACGTTTTTAAAACGCTTGTGTGATCAATTAGTGCTGTAAGGCAGCAGTCAGGTGCGTTATGTTCCAGGTGTGCTGTGCAAAAACAGTGCTGTCGTGTTGCTGAGATTGTTCTTGAATATTGTGAGCTGCTGTTTTGTACTCATGGAATGAAAGGGTAAGTGGTGATGTGCTCCTGTGTGGGTCAGGGCTGTGGGGTTGAACAATGCCTCTGAGTTTTCATTAATGTGTGTTAACGATTTGTTTTTCTGTCATAAGAGTGCCAGAATCAGAAGATACATGACGTTAGTAAGATTTAACAGAAATATTATGAAATACAAATGCTGTAGGGTAACTGAATTAGTAAGCTTCTAAGTTCCTTTTCAAAGGACTCTTCAAAGACTAATAATGCAGGTTAAGCAGAAAATGATTTCAAATAAAGTTTGTACAACAGCATGACCCTAGACCTGGGCTGTCTTCATGTAGAAGTGTAATCTTCAGAGCCTGGATGGAAAACACCCAGGCATTTCCTGTGCAGGGCAATTTCTGACCTCTGCTGGATTCTGCTTATTACAGGACAGTTTATGTGAGTCGGATGTGGGTGTGGATAATGTGGTGACAACTTTACCCAGCAAATGAAAATTGATTTAGCTATTTTGGAGTGAGCTGGTGGGTGGGAAGGGGATGTCTCAAAACAATTAGGTAGCCTTCATTTGTGTAGGGTAATGCGTGTACTCCATCCACTGTGATTCACTTCTCTGTGTGCTTTGTGTCCCAACTTCACACCTGCTTCTCTGGCTTTATGCAGCACTTGCTTTTACTTACATGTAATACAAGTAAAAGTATCTGAAGTTTTTTCAAACATGATTACTTTTGATTTAAATTTTTGAGTCATCATTAGGTGTTTCTTCTTGGGGCTGTGAGGTCAGAATCTTGTTGAAATCAGTTTATTTTGCACAGGCTTGGACATTTGAAATCCATTTGATAGCAGATTGCTCTTAATCCTATTTATAGAGTATGAATGTGTTCTTATGATAAAAAGTTCTGGCTGGTGCTAAAGTGCACTGCTGTAATGCAATCTCTTTAACTTCAGTTCTGGAGGAAAAGTATTCAGTCATTCTGAATTAGCAATACACCTACATTTGTTTAATAAACAAAGCTTATTGATTTCTTCTTCTGAGACTGCCTCATGTGGGAAATCTGCCTGTCTTTGTGTGAGGATTCTGTCTCTTGTTAGAATATAAATGCAATGGTACATTTTGTAAACTGAAGGCAAACATAAAATATATTTGTGACTTTTTTTGAGTTACACAGTCCTTAGTCAAAAGCATTTGATTGTGAATCCCTCTGCAAAAGCACACTGTTTTTTCCAGGTCTTCCTTTCTTTCTTGAAACACCATTTGGTGGGGGGAGAGAGGGGAGGCAGCTCTAAACTGAATAATGCTCAGGGAGCCCATGAGCAGATGTTGATTTTGAGATAGAATTGCACTTTGACCCGGGATAGCATGCTGTGGTTTTGGGTAAGGGAAAAGGTACTACTGGAAAGTTTTGTGAAGAATTCACATTAAAGTATCAATCCTTGAAACAAGTAGAAAATTTTCATTATAAGATGTTTCTACTTAGATAGTCTAGAAAGCTAATTAAAACAGATATGCTTGGTGCTTCTTGGTTATTACCCATAGGCTTTAAATATCCCAAGTCCAATGGCTTGGCTTTCCCAAGAATTTTCTGGCACAAAATCCACTATAGAGAAAAATGAGGCTTTAAGCATGTCCTTTGTTGGGACTTTGTCCTTTGTTTGGGGGCACTGCAAAGGCATGAAGAGCCATGGAGCTACCCTGACTTGTGCCTTGATTGCTTGTAGTCCTGTTTTCTCCTGGCATACGTCCAGTCCAAGGGGTGAAGGAAGGAGTAAGGCTGTGAATGAAGTGGGACAGAATTGTAAATTGTGTGGAGGCTTCCTCCTTGCTGGGGAACTTTTCAGTAGTCTGTCTATCAGATATGGTGTCTCTAGGATGACAATGAATTGGGCTGTCAGTCTGCAGCATCTGTGGTTTGGGGGAAGCCTGAGGTTATGTCATGAATTGTGCTCAACATATTTTCCTGCTTGCCAAACTATCTGTATGGCTGATAGTTATATGAGCAGTGAAAGAGTTTATTTCATTAACTTAAGATCATAGCTTCAGTGGGAAAAATGATTTAAGTATATAGAGCTTTGCCATATTTCTTTTTCCCCCATGCATTTAAATGAGGCAAGATGTAATCTCCATTCTACATGTATTGCATTTTCTTGTTTACATGTGCAAGATTGGAATGAATGGCTGATTGCTCCTCCTACGCACAAACACACATGAAGTGCTAGCTGAGATGTCTTTGGCATTGGTAGCAGTAAGGATTAGTCTGTGTTGTGTGGCTGCTCGGGTTGTTTTTATGTCTGTTAATTAGTGCTGTCTGTGTCAAAGTTGGTTTTACTATTATGTAAGCTAGTGATATTGACCTTTGTGGAATGCAAACTGTGCTGTGATGAAAACAAATCTACTGAATTTAAAGGAAAGCATAAGGGATATGCAGTAATTCTTACTTCAGGGAGCTCACTGGGATTTTTAGAGGCTTATAAAGATTTGGCTTCCATGACAACCACGTTTCTTAAATTATATACGAACCATTCTTTTAAACTGCATCTAAAACGCATTTAGAAGACAATTTTCCATAGTACCAACTGCTAGTCAATATTGTGCTGACCTCTGTCAGCACAGGAATCTCAGCTTGTTTCTTCAGTCGCGTGGCTGGATTTGCTGTTGTCCACAACATTTATGTTAGCAGAACTGTTACTTCAGTTTTCTGCTTCTCTCTGATCTTAACTGCACTGATGCTACGTTTAGTTTGTAATTTATTAACGAAATAATTTTTGAGTTTTAAAAAATAACTTGGAAGCTTATTTATTTGAAGAGTTGATAAGGGTCCCATGCTCACTCTTTCTTGGCATACTGTAAGCTTAAAGCCAAATGAGAATGTTTGTCTTTAGCATCTGAATTTGAGTGTTACTGATTTGTCAAATGTTCACTCGTGTCCAGTCCAAGAACCCTGTGTGTAAAGTCACTTTAATTTGTCGTGAAACCCAGTCAGGTTTATTCTGGAGCCAGACAAGATGGGATGTAACTATTGTGTTTATAAATGTCTCCTGCAGTCTTAGGGTAGAAGGAGGAGATTAGTTCTGTCCCTTCTGTGTCCTGCTGATATTCAGTGGTACTGAATGTCATGGGTTGCTTCCTGATGTAGTGTAAATGTATAGTTTATTCTGCCCTTGGCTTACTTGTGCTGCTGGTTTACTTGCTGTTGCTTTTCCTGAGAGCAGTATTTGTGAAGGTTTTTACCGTTTTGGCTGTAGAACATCCATTCAGTAAGTGATAACAGGGCCACAGTTACTCATGCCTCTGTTACTTCTTGGCTTCACTGTAGAACTCTCCATGGGCGTGACCTCTGGGCTTTTGGGATGCTCCAAATAGTGCAGAGTACTGAAGTCCCATTGCATTGCGCAGATTTTCCAAACGTCACTCACAAGAAGTCCAGCATGCTGTGCTTAGACTCCAGCTTCCCTTGGAAACCTTTTTAACTTTCAATGCTTCACCTTCAGGGTTCTTGTAGACTTTGACTTTGTCTAAATGATGAACTGAAACTTTGGGATCATAGCCAATTGTTAGCTTTTTCTTATCTAGGAATAGAACTTTCTGCCAGGAGAGTAGAGTGTATGTGGGAGAGTAGGGGAAGAATGGCTGTTACAATTCTTTTATCTTTTATCACAGGTCTGTACATTTCCCAGTTTATCACTTGTATATAGAATATATTTATAGTTGAACCTAGCAGCCTAACACTCTTTTCTCAGTAGTGTGTAGCTTTTCTTGGTGTAGCTTTAATTTTTCAGAGAATCAATGCAGATGTGTTAGTACAGATTTTTCATAAATAGTTCTTAATTAAGTATACTTTATTGTATTGGTGTGTGGCTTGGGACCTTGGGATCTGATCTTTGCAGGTGCCAAGAGCTTAATTGCAGCACTTACCCTTTGGATTGATACTGTGCTATGTTGTGCTCAAACATCTTTAGTGAGGAAAACATATTTCAGAGATGCTTACTTAGAAAATAATCAGTTCAAATTCCCAAATATGAGCTAGGATATAGTTGTGGTTGAAAATGTAGCACTAATGGAGAAGTGTGGGGTCTGGAATCAATGAATATTTTTACATCAGTTGTTAAGTGAAGAGAGCTGGATGCTAACTGGGCTGGGTGAAGCTCTCTTAGCTCCTGTTTCTACAGTTCTAACCTTTGATCCCTTTGCAGCCTCACTTGGCAGGCTTAAACATGGATGTGGAAACCTAACAAACCCATCAACACTTTCACACTTTATTGCACATTATAGAGCAAGGGTAGAATTAAATAGGCTTTTTTTTTTTTTTTCTTTTGAAATAAAATATGGCATAATTTTAATCAAATAATCTTTTGGGGGCAAGCTCAGAGATGAATCTACTGTAAATGCTGTTACATCATGGTTCGAATTTATATGAAAACTTATAATAATTCAAGATGGAAAAATTAGTTAAGCTTTCTCTGGTTTCAAATTTGCTAGTAAGAAAGAATAGAAAGTTCAGAGTATTTTTTTTTCTGAGATGAGAATATGAAGAACTGCCAAAACTTTTATAAGAGCTCTATTTTATTTATTTTTTTAATACTTATTTCTAGTTGGTATAACTTGCAGAAGAAAAATTACTTCCTTAGATCATTTAAATATGTCTCAGTAGTGCTTATCACTACTTGCTATAAAAAGATATGATGAATACTAATTTGCATTCTGCTTAATTTATTTTTGAATCAGTGTTTGACAGTTTCTTCCTTTTGAGGTTTACCATATTGTTCTAATCAGCCAAAAGGTGCTTCAATACCTCACTACGCTTTCAATAGCTTTTGTTAGATTTTGATGTGACTTTGTCTTTCTGTTGTAAATATAGTGAGCGCATACAGAAGCTTCTGCCTAGAAATATAGGAGAATTTTGGGAAAAGTGCCAAGGTAGAAATGATTTGCAGAAGGAGAAAATTTTGTTAAAATTTTTCTGTTAAACTAAAATTTGCTAGTACTTACTAGCTGTAAGGAAATTTGTAATGCCTAGTCAGATGTGTGCTCGAGGTCTGCTGTAAAATTAAGTATGTTCACACTTGCTGGGTCCTTCTGTTCTAATTAAACAGCTTAATTGAGAGTTACCAAGGAGGAGGAGTTGTCACTGGGAATCAATTACAGTTTAACTGTTTAGCTCAAAGCTGTACATTACTCTTTTCCCCAGTAATGACTTTTATTTTTTCGTTAGCAATTTCTGGAGAAATAGTGGTGGTTTTGTCACAGTGGAGTCTCTCTCCAAACTACCTGTTTGTGTTGTAGCAGAAATGCTTGCTTTATATTGCTCCCTCAGCTGATGTGGAATTTATTGTGCTTGGTCCTTAGCTGTTAGCAGGGTTGCTGTAGCGTAAAGCTGTGGTTCACAGTGGGTGGCACGGGTTTCATAGCAGCCTGGAGTGCTCGTGTTTGTGCTGCCCTGCTACAGGTTAGTTTTCAAAGATAAACAAGGTGTAATTAGTGAACACAGTGGGGCTTTTCAAGGGTTACTGTTACATCCTGACAATCCACTAATAAAGTTCTAGTGTTTCTGTTTCATTTCTATGTTCACAATCCCTTGTTCATTTTATAAAAAAGCTACTGGAATCAATCAGTTCTTGGTGGTGATACCAGTATGACCTTAAGCATTTTCCTGCCCAAGTATTTTGCTTTTATTGTTGCTGCAAGTAAAAATTTGCATTAGTTTTTTAGCTTACTCAGCTAAGAATTACTGTTCTAATGTCCTAACATCCCTCTCTTGCCCTCTCTCAATTCAGAATGTCTGCCATGTGACACTTGCTAATGTGACAGTAAGTACATGTGGCTGCCTAATCAAAGTTAAAGTGCCTGAAGTAGGAAAAATCCTGCTAACAAAGGCATGCAGCTAAGCTGGATTGTTTTGGCAGCACCAGTGAAGAACCAGGGTTGGTGCTTTAAGTTATACCTGTGCATCTTGGGTACTGGTGACTTCCAGCAAAGTGTCTGGAAAGCATAAGGGACAGACAGTCGTGTAAAATTGCTTCATGTGCAGCCAGAGGAGAGTGAGTGAGGCCACCATTTCACTTAACTCTCAGCAGGTCACCTTCTTCACCCTGGTCTCTCCACAAGAGAATGCCAGATTCAGGAAGGCTGTAGGGGAGAAGCTTGGCTGTCATGTGGCTGTGGAATATTTGCAAATCGGTATTGATCTGACAGGTAAATGGTGCACCAAAAAACCAATGGGCTTTTTCACTGTCAGGTTGGTGACTGAGGTCATGATTGTTGCCTTCTGCAGAAGGGATGGCAAAAGGGGTGAGGATGTACACCCTGGGAATCAAAAGGTGCACTGGAACAGGTTCCCCTTCTTACTGTGTGTCCTGGTTTAGGGCAAATCTGGGAGAAAACTATAATAAATAAGATAAAAACTATTATAAATAAGTTGGCACTGTGTCATCTTATTGTGACTGTAGTGTTGGTAATTTTTGAGGATCTTGACTGTAAAAAGTTGTGTGAACAGCATTACATTTCATACTTGATGAATTTTTTTTTTAATATTGCTTTCTTTTTTGTGCTCTCACAAGTGTCTCTGCTGTGAGCTGTTTTAATGCTAACTTAGATTCTGTAAGATTTGCATATGTAGACATACTAGATGAAAGGTGCAAGTGCTTTTTTGCATGTTGTGTCAGGAGTAAATGGTAAAATTACTATCTGTTGTAAGTAAATTCTTTGCTCCCCTTTCCTCCTGCCCAGGTATCAGTTTTTTCCCTCAATATGCTGGTTGTTCATTCCTAGGCTGCAGAGATAAATTATCACATATCTTGCCTTCCCCTGATTCCTCTGGGAGAAAAAAAATGTCACTATGTGCAGCTGAATTTGAATATTTCTTAAAACTGAAATTGTTATTGTACTGGTATCTTCTTTAAAACATAATTTGAAATTTCCTACCTTTAAGTGCTATGCCAGACTTAAACAGGGTGCATATAGCNATAAAAAGGGGGGAAAAAAAAAAAAAAAAAAAAAAAAAAAGCTTTATTTATACATACTGTGTGCAAATTCCTGCTGTGCTGTAATAAAAAAGAAAAAAACCCCTATAAGATCTTTTCTTGCCTGCTATTGAAGACTTCCTTTTTCTGTACTTAGGGCAGTTTATAGTAAATGCAGTAGCATCAAACACTTCATTTTTGTGTTCACACGTGGAGCAGATCTTTGAAAATACCTCATCCAAAGCTGGATTTTTAGTTGCTTCTGTTTTTGATTCAGCAACCTTTCAGAACCATGTCCATTTTTTAAGATTACAGCTTCCTTCAGAACATATTGTTTTAAAAGTGGTTAAAATACAGGCGTGTACGGTGCTTTCCTAACGTATTAACGTTGTATTGTATATAACGTTTCCTAACTCTGTATTTGCACCCGGTAGCTGTCCTGTGCTCTAGCAGAACTTCAGGTTTTTCCATCTTGTTTTCCTGATTAGATTGTCTAATCCTCAGTCTGTGTTACCCAAGGTGCTGCTGATTGTTTAGTGAAGTTCCCTCCTTGTGCTGTTGGTCCAGGACTACCATTACATTCTCTTCTGCCACAAAATGAAACCTAGTACTGCCCCAAAGAAACTGGAGCTTCTGATTCCAGAGTTTTGTTGTGTGTGGTGTTTAGCAGCACTGAGGGAATACTTAATTGTTTTTCTGTTTTAACAGATGCGAAGGTGGGTACATAGAACTTCTGTTTGCTTTTTGCATTACCACCAGCTGTTGGGTGGCGAGTTCTTGTCAGAATATTGTTTGAAATAGACTGGTTGTGACTACCTTTAGGGAGAGCTACCTTAACTTGAGCAAGATCTGTTTGGCAGTGTGTAGTGCCTGTGTTTTCTGCTACTTTTGCTGACTGGGAATGTGCATTACTAAGAACAGACGAATGTAGCTTTGTCTTCCTGCATTAATTATCAAGCTGAATCTGAGTTAAGGAGTATATATTTCAAAAACAGACACTTTGCTTTTGAAACAAAGCCACTGTATGTCAAGAGCTGGTACTTGGTAATTTGGTGCTGGATCCTGTACAGATATTGCAGTTCTTTGTCTGAAGATGGCAGGGTGCCGTAAGAAGTGTTGAAAAAGAGCCTCACTGATTCCTGCATGGTGTGATGTCTTTGAAACTGCAGGAAGCTCTTTACAGCAGCAGTGTCTGAAGTGCACAGCTTCCAAACCTTTGTGGTGGGCGATGATCCTGGCTCCTGTGTGGTAACTGCCTAACTCTAATTTATTGCCATGTGCTTGTAGTCCAGGCCATTGCCCTCTACCCCTCTGATCCCCAACAAGCTTTTAAGCTGCATGTGGGATGATAAGCAATGGCTGAACCTGAGTTCATTATGTAAGTGCCCAATGTATTTGAACTCCTGCTTATAAGGAGGGTAGAGTGGATAGAAAGAGAAGAGTAAAAAGGTGTTTCCCCATATAGCTGTCACAGTTCTTAGGATGATCTCTTATTAATGGCTGTTACAAACTTGGCAGATTTGCATAATGCTTCAGGAAAGTGCAAAAGTTTGTACTGCTTAAAAATTGTGTTTCTCAGTGTGACTTCAGCCTAATTAATTGTAACGTTCCCATGTGATCCTCAGTAGTCTTTTCATTTGTTAATTTATTTTTAGTGATAAATGAATGTATTTTTCCAAGGGTTGTGACCTTTATCAATAGTGGTGGTTACCAGACATTTTACTCCCTGTCCCGCCGCTTCAAATTTCATACCTCGATTTCTGCCCCTGCTTCCTATTTTTGTTTGCAGGCCTTTGAAAATCTAGAAGAATTATCTTAATTTTCACGGCTGAGCTGGAGTTGTAGATACATTGCCATCACTATTACTTAGTTAAAAAAAACAAAACAAACCCTGTTGTCATCTGCAAATGCAAATTACAGAAATTATGTACTCAGTCTTTTCAGATTCTGGTTGAAATGCACCCTGGTATAACATACAGTAGTTATTTTTTGGAAATATTCTTGGTTTGTTAAGGTTTTTTTGGTGCATTTTGGTCCATTCAAAGTGTTTTGCTTTGGCTGTTGTTTTTACCATACTGCTCTTAAAACCTTCCCAATATTTGTGATTTATGCATCCTGGCTACAATCTTCCTTCTATTCCAAGGGTAAATTTCTAAGAAGCATTTTTCTCATTAGAATTGGGGCTGGGAACCTGTAAAGAGAATATGAAAACGATGCACATCTAGTTTTCCTTGTAGGGATTTGGTTTAGGCTGCTATTGGCAAATAGTAACTGCATTTGTCACATTTCTAGCTTTCACTTTGTATGTGTAAGCCTAATTAAGATTTGGATGGTTCTCCCTGGCTGTGGGGGAGAAAACCTGCATATCTTGGTAGCTAAGAAGAAATTAGCCTTGATTAATGTTTCTCAACCCTGGTTGCAACAGTATTTAGGAACCAACAATTCTGTCTAATAACCAACACTATAATCTGATTCAGGCTTGCCAGCACTGCGTTTTATAGATTGGCAGATTTAATTAGTCTATGGTTAGTTCATGATAGTAAATAACGCACAAACATTGCAAATGCTGTGTCAGTAATCTGTAAAAGTCATAACTGATTTTAATACTAGAGTGTTGCTGCAGAAGATCATGTATGTCTGGTGTTGTCTGGATTAGAAAAATTGATCCTAGCCTGTCGAAGCTGGTGTAGCTGCTTTGGTTCAGACCCTGTATATTTAGTGCATTGTTGTACTGTAAGAATTGCACTGGTGAAAAGGAATCATTGTGTGTTAATGGGCACTGATTTGAGTTCTGAGTTGAGGTATAGTCTTTGCCCACAAACCCTAAACTGAGTATGCTGAATTTTTAAAACTTGCTTTGCAACCTGTGCCTTTCTCTGTCTAAGCAGACCAGCCAGCTTTGGTTAGATCATCTCACCAGTCAATAACAAGACTGGGTCTGTTGATACGAACGAGAGCATGGTTGCTTGTTTTGTGATATGATTTCAAGTGCTGCATGTTTTGTGATGTCTGCTGTGCTTCTTATCAAAGAACATCTTACTAAATTACCCAGCAAAAACGGTTGAGTGTTAAGTCATACTGGATGCCGCTGTATAGGTGTGGGTTGGAGGGTAATTTGGATGCTTCTGGCACTCATGCTGGCACTCTCATCAGACATAGCAAAAAAAACCCAGGGTAGAACTACAGAATCATTTAGATTGAAAAAGACCTCTGAGTCTGACTGTAAAGTAACGCATTTGAGTCCACCAATAAACCACGTCCTCTAAGGGGCCACATCTACAGATCTTGCAAATGCCTCCAGTGATAGTGACCAAAATAACCTAAAGTTCCTTAAAGATCACTTCATTTGGCTTGGTGGAGAGGTTTGATTGTTAAGTTCTTTGAAGAGGTTGCTTACTTATAAACAGAATGGAAACAGTCTTTTCTCTGATCTTGCCTAGTGAGGTAACTTGTCCTGGTTTAAAACTGCCTTGGAAACCTAACGTGAGCGCTTGCAGGATCTGTTCTGCCAGCCTCTGCAAGAGCATCAGCACCCCACCCTGTGCCTTGCCAGGCCAGTGAGATCACTGAAAAAATAAATGGCTCCATAAGCACTGGAACTAATGACTTCTGTTTTATGTGGTTTAGTCTCTTGTGGTTGATTTGTCTTTGGCAAGATCAGAGGGATGTTCTCTGCCTGAAGTGTTTTTTGCAGTAGGGCTGTTTGCAAGCATTCTCAGAAATGAAGCTCTTCTAGTATCCAAAAAGATGTAAACTTGAGTTCCATTTTCCCAGCTCAATGCTTACAAGATCCGTTTCTCTTACTCATCCACCTATTTTCACAAGATCTGGAGGAACAATTGTAAGACTCTTTTTTTTTATATTTGGACAGTGAGTGTTGGTTAAATCACATTGCTAAGACACAGTAACAGCATGATGTCCCACGGCAAGGAAACCAGACTAAAAGTCTTGGTGATTTTGTGTGGTTGTCGCTATGACCAGGTTGTAGGGCACTCCTAAGACTCCAGGTGGTGCTGTGGTACCACCTGGGTCCGTTTTCTTGGCTAACCAATAAAGTTCATTGGCAGAAGGTGGTGGACTTGCCTGCTGCCTTCTCAAAGCTGAAGTAGTAGAGTGAGAAGAGTAAAGTGAAAAGAGCGTTCATGCACTAAGTGTTTCTGTGGCTTTGTAGAGAACATAACTGTTCTGCATGCTAAGGTATTTATTTCTGTTCATAGCTAAAGGCCAAGAAAAAGTACAGTATCTGTATTTTGTTTGTTTTTGTTTTGTTAGACTTACTGCTGTTTTACTAGCTGACAATATTCTGACGTATTTCTTGCTGCAGTAACTCAGACTCAATTCACTAGAGCATGAGTAACATTCCTTGTCTGCCCCTAAAATAGTAGCAAGTAAAATATAATTTGTGATTCGAGTGGAGTTGAAGTTATTAGATACTGGTGCTATCTTGCACTGATTTAGATTAACTGTTTCTTTGCCTCAGTGTCTTTTACTAGAGTCAAGAGTTACTGAGAGTTCTGTGGAGTTATTTGCACACCTGCTTCAGAAATAAGTGAGGGAATAAAGGCAAACTTTTTTTCTTCCTTTGAAAATGGTGTCTGTTCTTCTCCCTGATATGTGTTAAAGCAAGAGAATTCTGTGTATGGCACCACTGGGGAGTGATAGTATTTATTGATGATATTAATGGTATTAATATTCTTGATGTTAAAATCTGTGAATAATTCTTTCAGATCTTCTATGCTAGACAAAAGTTTGGTGAAGGGTGGGAGAGTGATTTTAGAAGTTACCTTTGTGGTATGAGGGATTTAGGGGGTAGAGGATGGAAGGAAGACCTCTGCTGTTGTCCCTGCTACTGATTAGATTGAATGTCTTGCATATGTTTGAATGTTTGAACCTTTGTTTATTTCATGCATCTCTTAGTTTAGGCTTGCCACAAGTTTTTTCAGAAAGAGATACATATATATGTATGTTAACATTGTGTTCTTCTAGTGACACTCTGCCTCTACCATCCTCCTTGTATGTTGCCTATTATTTATTTGGTTGAAGACTTACCTTTAGGAGTTTGAAAAAAAACTGGAGTAAATATATGTGCATGTGGCAGTAAAGTATAGAAGATTGACTGTGGTTGGGATTTATGGATGAATTAGCTTTCTAAACAGATATTGCCAGTAAAATTTATTTATTTTGAATGTAATGATTTATCTTGTTCTCTGCAGGAAAGAGTGCAAATCAGAAGATGCTACTTCCAAGATCTCTGAATCTGACCCTGAGGAATTATCAGATGAAGCAAGTGCTGACACTTTCTATGGCACTTCTCCCCCTAGCACACCCCGCCAGATGAAGCGTATGTCAACAAAGCATCAGAAGAATAATGTCGGCAGGCCTGCTGGCCGCTCCACTTTGAAAGGTGGGTGTGGTGCCTTGGTTTTTCCCTAAAATACCTGTTGTTACCTGGTGGAGGGGCTGTACAGAAGGTGGAGCGGGATACTGAGCTACAGTGAAAGAACAGGAGGCAGCTGTCCTGAATTGCAGGGAAGACTCCTGGGTATTAGAAGGAAAATTTTGCTATGAGAGTGCTTAAACAATGAAGTTTACCAGAGGGGTCGTTGGCTTGTGGAATCTCTGTTTTGGAGATTTCTAGAACAGAACTGGTTAATATCATGAGCAGGCTAAACTAGTTTTGAAATAAACCCAGTTTTGAGCAGAAAGTTGGAAAAAATGAGTTTCAGAGTATTTTTAATCACTTTTTTCCTGTGATTCTGTGATCTGTAGTAATGGTGTAGTTGCTTTTCTGCTCAGTTTTCATGTTCTGAAGCACTTCGCAGGCTGTTTATTGCAAAGTACAGTTTTCAGTGATTATTCTTTACTCTTTAATGTCAGTGAAGCACTTGAAGTGTAGTTACTCCTGCTTACTTCTGATGCTTCAGTATAAAGAGATAACAGGGGAAAACCCATACTTCATATGCATATTTTTCCTAGTGTTGCTAAGTAATGGTACCAAATAACAAATCACTTTTAGCTTAAAGTGATTTTTTTGTTGTTGTTGAAATTCCATGGATGCAAAAAAGCCATTTAAGATTGTATATTCAGTGTTTCCATACAGAATACAACTAGGTTTTTTGGGGGGATTTTTTCTTTCTTTAATATATTTTTAAATAACAAGCTATGTCAGACGATTATTTGTCAGAGCTATGGCAGCTTCCCTATTGCCAGTTAGTGTTTTGGAAGCAATTTTTAAGATTACTTCACATGAAACAAGGAAATGTTAGAGTGCATAGCAAGGATAACATTTTTGAGGTAAAATGTAGGGAAGAAAAAGGTAAATTGCTTAGTGTGACTAAGGGAGTGTAGTCAGTTCTTTGGTTGTGTAGGGCTGTGGAATGCAAGTTCAAGACAAAAGAAGTACCAACATTTTCCAAAGCTTCTGTTTCTCTTTCACTTCATGCAACCTCCAAATAACATCACTGAAGAGAACATTCATCAAAATACTTCTTCCTTATATGAAATTACAGAGAAATTTTGTTACTCTTGCCAGTTAACTGTAGGCATTGGAATTATTAAGCCTCTTTAACTTTGCTAAAAGGCACATTTAAAAGCCAGTAAAATTCTATTGCAACAATAACTCTATTTTGACCCTGTATGTAGTGGTTATGTAAATTTTCCTTGCTTTTGGTGATTTTGTTGTTGTTGTTTCATTATGTGCTTTAAAAAAGTTAGTTTCTAAACAGACATTGCGATACTAAAAAAATACAATATATTGTATTTCATTGTTAGCCTTTGCTTCTGAGCACATATGTAAGATTGATATCTTTATGAGAAACAAGGAGTTGTTGTTTATCCCTGCTTACAGATTTTGAGTTTTTGGAGCAAGGCCTTTCTATTTGTGAGGGGAATGGTTCTTACTTCTGGCATGATAATATGATGTTCTTTGTTATCATGAATATCTTAAAATATGTTTTCATTTTTCTTCTGATTAATTGGATAGTGTTGTGTAAAGTACATGTTTGGTGTTTTTTGGTGTTTTTTTTTTTTTTTTTTTTTTTTAATTTGCCTTTGTGTACTGCCTCAGAACAGTTATGATGTATTATGAAGAGGAAAAAAAAGCCACTCCAAAACCTTGTTGGGTAGTTTGTTGACCCTGGATATGTATGCATATGCTCTTACTGAGCTTGAATGGTGGTACTTCAGTAAGAGAATTCATTCAGGTGTTGGTTGAATGCAAGTAATCACTTAAAAAAGTAAATTTGAAATAACTTTTCAGATGTTTACAAATAAGATTTAAGGTGTCTTTCTTTAGACGACTGAAAGAATTTTGGAAATTGGCTTAGGTAAATGGGGAAATGGGGCTTGGCTTACTTGTGCTTCTGATACTTTTTTTTAAATTTCTGTCCCACCAAGTTCCTTACAACTTGCATTTAGTATCCAAACATAAACTGATGCAATAATCTGTTTAGTTTCCGAATTGTTTCTCCTGTAGCCCAATACCTACAGGACTCACATTTTTCTAAGCCAAATGCCTTTTAGATGTGCATGTAAGATCTGTCTGTGTTTCCTGAACTCCATGAATGCTTGCTTACTTACTGAAGTGTTAGCTTCTCCATGTACTATGTAAAAGCAGTACCTGTATCTGATTTTTAGTATAAAATTTTTGCAGCTTCATGCTTTAAAGGGAGCCTGTATTCACCCTGCTTTCCTACCCCCATCATGTTCTTCACACGCATTTTGTTGTATTTTCTTTCAATGACCTGTTTAAGATCTTGGACTCCACCACATGCTCCCTCTCATCAACTGTTAGTGGCTTAATTCTGAAACTCTCTGCCCTTTGTAGCATTAAAAGTAATCATAACTCAAAATTCGTTAGTACAGCTGAACTTTTTTTGCAAATTATTTAAAGTCCATATTACGACACTGCAATAGAGTTATAGCGTTGATACTAATTTATTGCAGGACTACCAGGTGTATTTGAATTATTGGTGTCTATTTGATGAGAGAATTTTGGAACAATTTGTAGATTATGTGCCTGGGCTTTGTTAAGAATGATGAACATTCAAGTATTATGGCTTTTTTGGATGTCTAATAATGAATAATTTTAAACCTGCCTCACTTTCAATGTGTTTTGGTGGTGTGGGGAATCTGAAGATTGATGATAAGGGAGAATAACATGTTAAAAATACAAACTGAAGGGATCTAGAGGTTCTCCTATCTAGGATGTAAGTTAAGAAAGTGATCTTTACATGTAATAGAATTTTAATTTAGTTTGCAAGGCCACCAAAGTCTTCAACATCAAAGTGCTGTTAGAAGTTGATTCATTTCTAATCTACTTGAAGTTTATGTGGAGAGGTGTTTGTTTCTTCTCTGTTAAACTCCATTTTCAGTCTGCTTGCCTGTCAATGCAAAATGCCCCTTCTTGTGTTTTATGTGGCCTTAGCACTGTGGTCAATGAAAACAAAGTATTCAGCCAACATTCTGAAAGTCTTTTCTGTTCTTGGGTGAGCAGAGGCCCTGTGACCATGGAGCTTGTTGTGTTCCAGCTGCTGATCAGTTGGAACTACTGGACTTCAGTTGTCTGCATACAGGTCCCTTCTGCCTACCAGCACTTGTGAGAGAGAGAGCGAGAGAGAACCACACTTTTCATGCCAAGTTGTTCCTCCTGTTCTGATCTGCAAAGCCTAGACTGAAGTGCTTTTCATAGTTTTGCAGAAAGTGTCAAAGTTTGCTGCTCCTGAGGAAAGAACAGGAAGCGAGGAGGAGATTGCACCTTTAGGTGGGAAGGGGCTATTGTCCATAGTAAGGAAGAAAACAAGTGTTTGTGTGTTGTGACAGTGGGGAGGTAGGCTCAAGGTGCTAAGGCGGTGTATTCAGATTACAGGGGGGTTCACAGAACCAAGGTCAGCCTTCCCAAGAGGCAGGATTGGTGCATTCGAGCTAAATTTCAAAATCTGTATGTGCTCCAGCTTTTATGAAATTGCATGTTCAATGGAGTCTCTTTAATTGTTTGACTTGATGCCATAATAATGCTTTGTTGCATTTCGAGTTTTTGTTTGGGCGGTTGTGTGTGACAAATGTGTGTAAAATGAGCTTGGAAACCATTCTTTTCCTTTTTGATCGTAGTCAGTTCTCAGTGAATGGCATACAAAAGATGAGAATTCTCTGAGGTTGTTTCTACAAAAGAGGTTTAAAGCAAGAGAAAAAGAAAAAAACCTTTGATTTAGGGTATCGTAGTGTTCTAATGTTAAGACTGCATTTCTATGTTCTAATGTTTTATTTTCTATGTTCTAATAATTTCTATGTTTCTAATGTTCTAATGTTAAGACTGCATTTTATTTCTATCCTTGCCTATTTTGTTTAATTGATATTAAACAGTTTAATGCTCAACCTGAGAAAAGTGATTGGGAACTGAATTGAAAAATGCTTGTTCTTGTTGCTGCAGTCACATTCTTTTTTCTTTCCTTACAGAAAAGATGAGTGTGCCATCTCAGTCTTTGCACAAAGACAGTGGGAAAACCATTGAGAATGTGGAGGAGCACAGCTATAAGCAAGGGAAAAAGATCAGAGATGCCCTAAGGACAACAGAACGAGATCACAAGAAAAATGTGCAGTGCTCATTTATGTTAGACTCAGTTGGTGGATCTCTGCCAAAAAAAACAATTCCAGATGTTGATCTCAATAAGCCTTACCTCAGCCTTGGCTGTAGCCATGCTAAGCTTCCAGTCTCTGTGCCCATGCCAATACCCAGAACTACTCGCCAGACTTCTAGGACTGATTGTCCGGCAGACCGGTTAAAATTCTTTGAAACCCTGCGGCTTTTGTTAAAACTTACCTCAGTCTCAAAGAAAAAGGACAGGGAACAAAGAGGGCAGGAAAGCACCTCCTCTGTCTGGTTGAACCGATCCAATGAACTGATCTGGCTGGAGCTGCAAGCTTGGCATGCTGGCCGGAGCATTAATGACCAAGACCTCTATCTCTATGCAGCCCGTCAAGCTATCCCCGATATCATCAATGAAATCCTCACCTTCAAAGTGGACTATGGAAACTTCTCCTCTGTGAAAAATAGACTCAGTCTCAATGGTACTTCAGGAGAAGGAGTTTGCAAATCAACACATGGAACTAGTGCTTTGGGTTACTCGAGTTACCATGAACACCTCCATCGCCAGCGGGTCTCATTTGAGCAGGTAAAGCGAATAATGGAGCTGCTGGAGTACATAGAAGCACTTTATCCATCTCTGCAGGCTCTTCAAAAGGACTATGAAAAGTATGCTGCAAAGGACTTCCAGGACAGGGTGCAGGCACTCTGTCTATGGTTAAATATTACAAAAGACTTAAACCAGAAACTAAGGATTATGGGAACTGTATTGGGCATCAAAAATCTTTCTGACATTGGCTGGCCAGTGTTTGAAATTCCTTCTCCTCGACTGTCTAAGGACAATGATCCAGATGATGAAGACATTGATAGGGAAACAGAAGTAAAGGAATCATCAGGAACATGCACAGAGGAGAGTGATGGTGAAGAACAAATCTCTGAGGAGAATGTTGAGGAACTTAGACAAGCCATCAAGAACAATTTTACTAATAAGCCAAATTTTGACTTTCAGGACCATTTTCAAAGGAGGCTTGATAGGCTTGAATCTGAGGATGACTCTGCTTCCTGGGTTATTCCAGATTGCAGTGCTGAGGGAAGCTGCAGCCAACACTGTTTGACCTCTATTTACAGGCCGTTTGTTGATAAAGCACTGAAGCAAATGGGGTTGAGGAAACTAATTTTAAGACTGCACAAGCTAATGCATGGTTCATTGCAAAGGGCCCGTATGGCGTTGGTAAGGAGTGATCACCAGCTGGAGGTAGGTTACTAGTGTCAATAGATAACAGGGGTACCTCCTTGCTGTGTTGTTCCTAACTGAAAATGTAGGAATTGAGATCTTAGGAACATTTTGGTTGCTTAGCTGGTTTTTGAAAACCAGTGTATATTATGATTAGGAGCCCAGTTCTCCTTCCATGGAAATGAATCTGTTGTTTGACTGAATTTGTGTGAAGCCCAAGCTAGTTCTCTGTTCTTGTTTGTAATTGAAATGACGTTTTTGTGATAACATCTTTGTTCATTATATTTTCTAATATCTAAATCAACAAGTCAGAAAAATCACTGTAGAAAATCAGGCCCAACAGTTGAATTGTGAGAAAAATCAGCTATGGAGGTGGTAATTTTTCTTGTCTTCAAGACTGGATGTTTTTCTGCAAGACATTCTTTATGAAAATGTCACTGTAGCTTTTTGGTGATTTTTCTGGTCTACGTAAATTAAATACTGTCGTGGCACATTATGCTTGAGGAGAGATGGGATCAATGAATGGACTCAATCTTGAAATCTATGAAAACAAATCATGTTAGTGTGTTGCATTCTTCATCTGGCTTTTAGCTTAATTAATGTTTTTCTCTGGCTCATTTTATGTTCTTAGTTAAGAATGACTGTGAGTTAATAAAACCAATGGAGGAATTAAGCAGTAAGTGAAGGACAGTAGTTTCATATTGTAAGATGCAGTCACTAATTCTTTAGAGGCAGGGTATTGTTTCTTTATAATATAAACTATTATATAAATTGTAGGCATTTTTATGCTAGGAAAAATTGGTGGTAAGGACTACTTGCTCTCCTTGGTAAAGTGTCACTGTGAATTCTGGACAAAGGCATCTCTTAGCCAGCATGCCTGTTCTGATACGGATACCATATGTGGTCTTTAAAATATTGCAGATCTTTAATGCTGATTGTCATTTTTGCAAAATGAATAAAAATTGTTAATCTCCCTTAGAGAACTTTTTTTAGGAAGAATAAATTTATAAATATAAAGCTATTTGATTTTGAAAGTTTTTATTTGTACTGTTACTATTGTAGATATTACTGTAGAAATGAAGCTATTAGTTGAATTTTTCATTTATTCTCTAATTGGTTTCAGCCTGTGTTTTAGAAAATTTGCATTAGAAATGCATGAACATTTCCTTAGAGTCGAGTGCCTAAGCAAAACTTGCAAGTATCTTGTTAGAGTAACCAAAAGCACCCCCAAAGCAGGTACACTTAGAAATTTCAGCCTAATATACAGGTTGAAATAAATTAAAACCAAAGTAAACAAGACATAATATGGGGGTATTGAAAATGGACTTTGAATATATTTTTGAAACTGCTAAATACCTCAAAAGTTTTGACTGCATAAGGGTTTTTAAAACAAGTTAATGAAATATTAAGGTAGCTAGATTTTTTGCTGCAGCTTCACAGAATTAAACTTTCTGATAACATAGTGTTGGGTGACTTGTGTAAGATCAATCTTTTCTCCCTTCTTCAACCTTGTGACACTTTGAATGTTCATTTTCAGTGGTTATTATCTTTTCTTCGGATTATTATTCTCTTTTAAGAAATGGTTTTTAGTAAAGATGAATGTTATAAATTGTAAACTTCTTTCCTGCACCAATATTTAAAGGACGTTATCAGAAAAAGCCACAAACAACTAGTTTTCAGAATTGTGGTACTTACTGCAGCAAAAGATGACTTTATGCTAGAATGCAAGTTTCAATTGCTTGGTCTCTGTACCTGACAATACTTTGAATGTGTCTTTTTTTTTTTTAGTGCAGTTCAGTTTGATATTTATATGCAGACAGAGTTGTTAGTATTCTGTTAATCTTTACTGTTTCTGTTACTTTTGTAAATTGACTCTGTGTTTATGTGTATACTTACATTTCTAAGTCTCTGGACATACTTTTGTTTCTGTTGTTGCTTAAATGGTGTCTAAAACACGTCTAAAATGTGCTTTCTGGATTCCTCCTCTGTATACATTTTAATGCTCATTACATCCTAAGTATGTGTAAATCTTTATACATGTTCCTGGTCTTAGTGTTTTCTAAAACATGTTTGATTCCTCCGTAGGCTCTGATACTTTAACAGGGCTCTAGGCATTGCAGAGTCCATTTTGTGTAGAAGATGTACAATTTCATTCTTGGTGAAGATGGATAATATTTCTAAATTTGCCATATGAAATTGGATGTTACTTTAATAGAATGTATTTAAGCTTGTGTACCCTGTTTGTTGTTTATCCAACTTGCTGCACTTTTGAGTGTGGCTTTTTGTATGATCTCAATAAATGGCTTAGAGTTTTTCTTGAGATTTTTATAAAAAGTATATGAAACATTTCAGATTGGGCCTGCAGAAGATTAAGATTAGTCAGATTGAACAATAGAAGTTTTGGTGTCTAGTACTAAGCCCTATTGTCATTTACTATTATCCTTGATGATAGAAAAGGATATTACAAATTTATTTGATTTGGCTGCGTTATTTTTACTCATAGACTAATTCTTTAGTATTTTTATAAGAACTGAATTTCCCCAAACTATGTTTGCATCACCCTGAGGATTGTATTTCTTAATTTTTTTTTTGTTGTATTATGAAAGTGTAGCATTTTCATGATCTGTTTGTTAATGAAAACCCCTTGTATAAAAATCTCTAACTATGATGCTATTCCAGTGCTATATATTCTTTTCAAAGAGAGTAAAAAGAAGACATTGATATTTCATCTAAGAAGATATGTTTTTAATTATGTATTTTAATTTTCTGATAGATTATGAGCTTAAAAGGTCTTTTAAACTTTCAAGGCAGTAGTTTTATCATTTAGCATTATCATACTCTTAATTACTGGTAAGGTTTTTCTCCTTTTTGTAGTGGTGTTATTTAAATTTGGCTGAAGAAAAATCTAGAAAATGCTAGTTAGGTCTACTGTATGAATGAAGGATATTCAGATGTTGTAGTTAGAAGCTGAGAAATGAGAATAAGAATAAAAGAAGCTTAATCTGAAACAAATCTTATCCTTAAATGATGACCAGTGTGTTGCTGTCTTTAGGAGCTACACATATTCTGCAGTCCAACTTTTTTTTCTGAATTAAACCCCAGAGTACCTCCATGTACAGCCTTGCTTAGAATGTTATCATGAGATCTATAGTTTAGATTTCTAGAGTGTTTATTTCAGTCTCAATTATTTTCTCTAATTAGAAAAATAATTTTATATAAATGGAATCTTAATTTAAATGAAAAGTAAATTCATTATTAAAAAAAGACCCCAAAATTCCCCAAAACAACAAACCAGTTTGATGTCTATATTTCATCTTCCTTTTTTAAACAGTTTAAATTTAAAATCTACCAAAATTCAAAATTTTCAGTACTTTGGCTTAGTTTAGCTAGTGACATTTTTTTGAATATTGCCTTCATTTACAATGTGGAGTTTTATGTTAATATATGCATTATATAATTGAAAAGGAATGAGGTTAGGTATCTGCTGTAGCTTAATTTACATTTGTTTCTCTAGATAATGTCATAACAGAAACATAAAGTATGTGATTTTGTTCATACCCAAGAGTCCATAGTTGTTTTTCCTGAGACTGATGATCCTTAAAAAAAAACAGTTAGCTTTAAAGATCCCCCAATGATATTAAATTGAAACTTGTGTGGTTGACTTGCCAGCTAATAGACTATTACTTTTTAAAATCATTCTTCTGTGCATGCTACTTTAAACAAATCCAAAATCCTAAAGGCTTTTGGGGATCCTTTTCATGATACCTATTTTTTGTTACAGTTTTCAGAATTTCCAGATCCCATGTTGTGTTCAGATTATGTGCAGTTACTAAATTTCCCACCTTGTTGCGAGCAAAAATGCAGTGCTGTGTCATGGGAGGAGTTGAAATCCATGGATCTGCCATCTTTTGAACCTGCATTCTTGGTTCTCTGCCGAGTCCTGCTCAATGTTATCCATGAATGTCTCAAGCTGAGGTTGGAACAAAGACCTGCTGGGGAACCATCTCTTTTGAGTATTAAACAGGTTTGCTTCAATTGCTTTTTTAATGTATATTTCCTGTTTGAAATATTTTGTCATTTCATTATGATACGGTGTCTGTTTAAAGAGGATTAGTGTAAGAAATTACAATGTATAATTATGTAATAATTTTTGTAAATAGTCTTGTATTTTGTGTGGAGATCTGCTTTTTGCATAATAAATAACTGGTCATGTATAGCTCTCTGATTTAGGCTTCCATATCAAAACTGGTGATTAAAAATATTATTAGCCAGCAAAAGTAAACAGTATTGGTTCCATTTGCATTGCAAGCTATATAATCTTCTCTAGCACATCTTCCTCTGTTTGGGTTTTGTAGGCAATATAAGTAGTTTTAAGGATCTGCATTTTTCTTTTTTCTCTGATTTAATTTTTTTCTCTTGTGAATGTAAGACATCTGCTAACATGCAGTAGTCACATAGTGAAAGTTAATTATGAAGAAAAATGAAATAAAAAAAAAATCTTCCCCAGCCTATTGTATTATTTTCTGTGGGCAGTGACCCAAGATTATTAGTCCTGTCACTGGTTGAGAATATTGCATAAGGATTAATTTTCTGGATGCTATCAGGTACAATGAAGGCTGTTTAGATCAATATCAGTTTTCAAAGTATAGTCCTGTGAAATTCTTCTGATCTCCCTGCATCCTGGCAAGCATAGCCAAATTGGGGTTTTATCAGATGGTCTCTAAGAGTAAACATCTCAATAAGCTCTTGGACTGATTATGATCTCACATTCCAGTTATTTGCTGATCCAAAATCCATTGCTATGTTACTCTGTGGTCCCAAATAAATTTGTCCTCTCTTCCTTCCCCCCCTGTGCTGTCCCTTGCTCTCCCCATTTATTGAAGCTACAATTTCAACCTTAACAGTCATAGAGTAATACGTTGCATAGCATACTCTGTTAAACACAGTATACCCTTCAGAGATGGGGTGATTTTGGTTTTTTTCCCCCTTAACATTTCGTGTGCTTCTTGTGGACTCCAAGCTAAGTAAAAATTACACTTTCTTCCTGGAAAACAATGTGTTTGTACCGGCCTGTTTTGGTGGTGGATACAGACTTATTAATGACATTGAAAAAACAAATTCAGCTCAGCAAATGCGTCCTGTCCCACACAATATTTCTGAACAGGCAAAGGAGTTGTGGAGGATGCTTCACAAATAGATCTGTTTGTTTCCTGAAGAATTATAATTATTAAAATCTTGAGCAAGCTCAAAAGAAGAGCTCAGGAGTCTGTGTTATTCTGCAAGTTCACAGAGTACTACAGAATTACAGAGAAGATTGAATTAGATATGCTCTGGTCCAACTTTCTGCGAGCTGGGTCCTGCAATTAGGTTGATCCCCAAATGAGGTTGTTTTATTACCATATCAGAGCATTGTCAGCAGGTTGAAGGAGGTGATCCTGCCCCTCTACTCAAGCCCTAGTGAGGTGCATCGGGACTGCTGTGTCCCGTTCTGAGCTCCTAAGTACAAGAGAGACATGGAGCTCCTGGAAAGGGTCCAGTGAAGGACATTGATTAGGGGCTGAGGGAGTTGGGCCTGTTCAAACTTGAGAACTTGAGACAGCTAAGAGGAGACCTCATCAATGTCCCTCGTCACACTCTGTAGCCCTCAGAAGCTGACCATCTGAAGTATGATCAACCCAGCTATCTTCAGTCATGCTGCTCTCCTGACCACTGGGCAGGGATGCAGAACTTGTACACAACTCAAGATAGCTGGGCCATCTTAACTGCAGACATAAAATTTTTCAGTTCTTGCAAGGTATTCAGGAAGGAGAGCTGGTGCTGCAGCACAGAGTTCTGGAAGTGGCACTGCTCCATTTCCTTCTGTAAGGTGGTCTTCTGGGTTGGCTGTTTTGCATTGGCTTTCTCTGCATTGAGGGCCAGAGCCAGTGCTTTATTGTTATACTTTTCTCTACAACTGCCCTCTAGGCACTGGAAATCTGTGATTAAATTCCCCTTGCATATTCTCTTTTCAAGGCTGAACAAACCCAATCCCTGGATTGTTCTTTGTATGCGAGTAGCAAAGCAGAGTCTGTTTTTTGTAGTAATTGACCTAGTTAATCTTATTTGAGGCACTCTTTAAGTCTCTCTTGCTTTTTGGTGCCATTTGAAATATGTAGCAGTACTGTGTGAATGTATTAGGTATGCTGGTCTCGTTACTCAACTTTGTTTCAAAGTGATGTTAGATTTTTGTATTACTAGCAAGTCAATTGTATTAAAAAATTAATCTGATTTTTCAATAAAAAAGACAACTAGTACAGCTTGTATGCCTCTTACAATGTGCCTGTCCTTTTCTCCTGTGCTTTCTTGCTGTCTTCCTCCTTTTTGTCCATGTTTCACTTTCAGTACTAGCTTTTGTAATCCTGATAATCCTGTGTTATTGGAGAGAGCTGATCCCTTTTAATGGCAGTTTAGTACCTGAACAGTTCAAGATGATTCTCAAGTTCAGCATTTTTTTGAGAGGTGGATGTGTGTATGTGCATGTGGGTTACTTCTGTTTGGTTGTTCAATGTGATATGGTTTGTCTTGCCCCACCTGCTTTGGGAAAATAATTCCTAATTTATAGGTAGTATAAACTACCTAAACACAATTTTTTTTTTCAGACCAATAACAGTGATAATATTTTCATCTTAAGCTGTATATTCTTTCATGTGCTCATTATACACCAAAATTTTATTCGGCCACTGCCTCGTGAATTTCAGTTTCAAAAATTGACACTAAGATTAGCTCTGCTGGTTTTTTGTAAATCCTATATTCTGTTACTCAATAGCATACCCATGTAAAAGAGTATTATTTAAATAAAGTCCATTTTAAATTAAGTTTTTCAAGTTTATTTTGTGCATTGAAGGGGGGAAAAAAGCCCCAGAGGTTAACACCAAGTACACTGATGTGACTGAGTGGAGTGAAGAAGGACATTAATTTTAAAGTATATGACATTTAGGGATATAAAAGTGTCCTTTTGAATTTCCACCTTATAAAAAATTGCTTTTTTTACCCTTTTTCACCTAATTTGGTTATTTGAACTGTAGAGTTCAGACTTATCCTTGTTTCCTCTGCACATCAAGGAACACAACATAATGTGTTCTGGCCTGTAAAGGATTCCAAAGACTCATCATACTAATTCTTGTATGTCATACATTCTTGTATGTTGTCTATTTTCGTACCATTGTAATTTCTCATACATTGAGTCCACTATATTGATACGTTACTTTTCCAGGGGAGCCATTATAGAAGATTTAAAAAAACATACTAATCAACCAGCAATTCCATTCTCTCTGACCTTCAGAAAAGATCAGGGCTTGTCAGACCTGAAGACTGAAGATGATTTCAGAATATACACTTAGTACTTGAAGGGCTTCTGAAAGAAAGGCATTTGAAATGATCCTTGCTTGTTGTGTACTCCTGTACCTGTGATTGTGCATGTCTCTTGAAATAGACAAAGACTAAGCTTTCAGGGTGAGCTGACAGCTCTTCCAAAGGTGACCCCTTCTGCAGTTGAAAAGAGAACTTTCCTCATGTTAGCTTTGCCCAGGGAAGCAGCAAAAACCTAATTGTTTTCAGGTCTGATACGGGTTTTGGAACTGAGGGCACCTGCCCAGGGGATTGACAGTGAATTCACTGTAGTAGAACATTTCTCTAGGCATATGTTAAACACATTGCATATTTTTCCTGGCTTGTTTCCATTGAAAGGGGTGATTTCGTGACTGTGAGCCCTTTTGCCCCTTTCTAAACTAATTATCTAGTAAGCTACTTGCTGTGGCATTGTGCAGGGAGTAAGTCTGAAACATCTGCTTCCATCTCCATTTACATTGATGTGGCAAATAATGGGATTGCAATTAAATAATCCTGGAAAACCAGTGATGCCTTTCCTGCAGATGTGTAGAGCAACTGTATTTGCTTCAAAAAGCTGTAGAAATTGTTTAGTGGCAAACTAACATATTTAGGCAAACTGGGCTGACAATGGGTGAATTGAAGAGTAATGTCTTGACTGATGGCAGTTTTGGGGTTTTTCTCTTGCAGCTAGTGAGAGAATGTAAAGAAGTTCTGAAGGGTGGACTCTTAATGAAGCAATATTACCAGTTCATGTTACGGGAAGTGTTAGATGACTTACAAAAGATTGATTGCAACATTGATTCTTTTGAAGAGGATCTGCATAAAATGTTAATGGTAAGCTTCAAAAAGGAGTGTTCAAGTAAGTGTATTAATCTGAATACTGCTCATAGAAATCTGTTATCCCTTTTAGGGATGGTTGCCTTTTTTTTTTTTTTTTTTTTCTTTCTTTCCCTACTTTGGTACAATTTTGTTGTTTTAATAGGCTTGAAAAGGTAGCACAGTAGCCAGTGGTGTTTTAGCAACACTGGGTTTTGTTCTGTGGTACAGTATGCTTGTAAATTGCCTGTGTTTACCCAAAATGGTTCATATATAGAACCGTAAATTCCATAAGTTTGAACTAAACTTCTAATAACATTTTAATATTGAACAAAATATTATTTTTGACTAGCATTATGTCTTACTGTATTGCCATTGCGTTCATGCATAATTGATACCTTATTTTTAATGTGTGTTCATTGTTCAATTAGTTAAAGAAGCCTTTTTAAGAAAAGCACTTGGCCTCTGAATGAGAGGGGTTGGAACTGGATGATCCCTAAGGTCCCTTTCAACCCAAAACATTCCATGGTTGTATGATCTTGGCATTTTTACAGTGTAGTCTGAAAACATCTGAAACCAATAGAGAGTATCTTAACCATTTTTGAGAAGGGATGTTACAGATTATTGAACTGAAACAAATTGCAGGTAATTTTTTGCATTCAATATAATCCTGAAGAGCGGAGGGTTGAAGAAAAATTGAAATTACCTGGATTTTTTTATATTGGTTTAAAACAATAGTAATTAAATAAAGGTGGGACATAAGACTTGATATAAAGGAACACAAAGGGTATTGTAGAATCTCAGAGACCTTTTCACCACACTTATCTATATACAGGAGAATATGTTCAGATAAAACCTTTTGATTTAATCCAGTTAATAAAAGATTTAAGGACTGTTTTTCATCAGTTCAGCTTTAAAAACCCTGGCTACTGTGGTTATTCACTAATAAAATGGTAAATAGCAGCACAGCAAGCAATGTGGTCAGTATTTTCAGGAAGGTATTGTGGAGACATAGAATGGAATACTTGTTTAGCCATAAACTGCACCTTTTGTGTGAAAACATGGAGCTTATTTTCAGTTGGAGCAAATTAAAATTATTGTAGAAATACCTTCTAAAAATTGTATAATAGTGAGTTTATCTGTTGATTTGGGAAGGTCTAGTCCTTAACACCTTGTGTAACAATTTCTGTTTAAATTATCTGTTTCCTTGTTCAGGTTTACTTTGATTATATGCGAAGCTGGATCCAAATGCTGCAGCAGTTACCTCAAGCATCTCATAGTTTAAAAAATCTGTTAGAGGAAGAATGGAATTTCACCAAAGAAATCACTCCTTATATAAGAGGAGGTGAAGCTCAAGCTGGAAAACTGTTTTGGTAGGTTTTATTCAATTCTTCTGCTTATGGTGTTGTTTTATACCAGAGGGGTATTCAAGTTAGCACTTGTTTGGGGGTTCCCAGATGGAACTTCTTGAGATGTCATTAAGCAGCTGGTAGTCTTTGTGAATGTATGGATTATTGCAGTGCCTGTAGGTGTAGGATGCAGGAGGTGCAGGTGGCTTCTGTGGGCCCCAAGGTGCTGCTTGTTTCTTTACATGGACTTGGCAACAGCTCTTTTGCCTGAAGAAGGAAGAAGTTTAAGATGCCATGCTACCTCAGTAAGACTCTGAAGTTCCACCATTTCTGTTGCTGCAGTGATATTGCAGGAATGCTGCTGAAATCTACAGGAATATTTTTGGATTCTGGACTACAAGACAGTTGTGATGAATTTTGGGCCAGTGCCGATGACAGTACTGCGTCAGATGAAATCAGGTATTAAGCCTTTTGGTCTAATAATAGCAAAACACATATGTTTTTCTACCTCTGACAGATGCATAATGTATTTTATTTCTTAGAATGAAAACTTGGTAAATGCAAGGCTTCATAGACTGTATCACTATATATCTGTGTGCAGTAGTAATGAACCATCGTTTTGTTTTTTTGAGCAAAGTAACCTAGTAACCTTCTCTTTAGTTCAGACTATGAGGGGTTGTTTATGTAATGATATTTGAATTGGATTTTTATATTCTTACTAAAAATGTGCCTATGCAAGTTCAATTTATCTGTCAGCTGCTTGCAAATGTTTATGTTCTTTCTACTAACATATATGTAAATAATTATTTTCTAATGGCTGTATAAGTGTAATATGATTTTTAAAATGTCGTTTCATTTCTGGCAATGTTTCAGGAGATCTGTTATAGAGACCAGCCGAGCACTGAAAGAGCTGTTCCATGAAGCTAGAGAAAGGGCCTCCAAAGCTCTTGGTTTTGCTAAAATGCTGAGAAAGGTAAGTTAACAGAGTCTCCTCTTATTTATATGCTTTAAAGAAATTTAGTCTGAAAGCATATTCCTTTGTTTTGTCATTATTTGTAGGACCTTGAAATAGCAGCAGAATTTGCATTGTCAGCTCCTGTGCGAGATCTTCTGAATGCTCTGAAAACAAAAGAGTATGTGAAGGTAAATTCACATAGGTAATAAGGTTTAGAGGCATGAAAATGAACTGAGTATGCTAGGCAAAATGTCAAATAGTGGCATGCTTTAGTTTTTTAATGGGACATAAAAAATCTATGAGATTTGGGAGTCTAATTTAGCTTTTAGTAACAACTGTCTAGTATTTTGCATTGGCCTACAGATGACAATAGTTGTAGTTATGAAATATGTCTGCTTAATGGTAGAAGTGCTGAGTGCAGTGTTTTGTCTTAGCTTGATGACATCACACTCTGAAAAGAGAGAATTTAACTCTGCCTTGAGTCAATTACCTCATGTCAAGTCAAGATACTGACTATTTTGCTGTTTTCACAGTCCGCTTCTGATGCCTTACTTGGTTGAAATATTGCTACCAATGTAACAGATACAATTAGAAGTAGTTTTTAAGTAGTAGCAGTAGTATTGTATTAAAAGAGAATGCTCTAACTGGACTTAATCCAGCTTTATGAAAGTAGAAGAATAACTGGTACTTTTTTAGACAGATTTTTGTTTACTCTTTGTCTTTTGTAGTCATTGAGAAATGTATGAATTCTGACGGAATTTTTCTTTTAATACTCCACTCTTTGTTAACTAATTTACTTTTTAAAATGTATGTATATATATATTTTATACTCGAGTATATATACATATATAGTATATGTGTGAAACTGTCTAACTTCTTTAGGATTCTAGATATCTTTGGAAATCTAGACTTCTTAGATTCCTTTAGAATAATATGTGTAGAAGAATTAACTTAAAGTATACAGAAATAAGTCACTGAAAATGGTGATTCAGTGAATTTCAAAAGAAATAATTTATAATGCATTTTGACTTTAAAGCAAAAATAGCTGAAGGTATTGTTTTAGTATATATATTGTACAGCTTTTTAGGATGGAGATTCTCCCTGTTGCTTAAATGATACTATCTATTTTATCTTTTTTATTTGTCATAAAAGCCAATGAGATTGACTCAGTGTATTTCTTTCCTACAGGTACAAATTCCCGGACTCGAGAGTTTACAAGTGTTTGTACCAGGTAGTATTGCGGGGGAAAAGTCTGTGATTCTGCAGCTCCTCAATGCAGCTGCTGGGAAGGATTGCTCCAAGGATTCAGATGAGCTTACATATGAGGCCTACTTGCTAATGACCAAACACAGTGACAAAGAGCATGAATTAGATGACAGCTGGAGTGCATGGGAGGGTCAGCCAGTCAAAGTGGTGCCGCAAGTAGAAACTGTTGATACACTGCGCACCATGCAGGTGGGTTTGATCTTATTCCCCCACTGTTTGTCATCTCCACACTTCTATGAATGCTTATTCTGTCACTTTAACTGGAGAGGTTCATGTGTCCTTTTATAGGTAATAAAAAGTAAAATTCAGGGATAAGTTTGATTCTTTGTTGCATTAAATGAAAATATTAAATTGATTGTAGCATTTCCTGGCAGGATCAGTCTCTACAAATGTTTCTTTTTGAGAGTTGTATAATAGAGATACTTTTAATACCTAATTGGGTGTTCAGAAGAGTAGATAAGACTTGAAAACTGAACGTTTTATTAAGAAGTCATCAGTCTCCAAGAACATGTGATGGTTGTGTGCTTTCTACACACTGAGGCATTAAACCAGTTACTCTTGATCTTAGTTGAATTATGACATTTAATGTTAAATTTCTCTGGAAGTTTCTGAACGTTCAGCAGTACTGCAGGAAGAAATGTTTCTAGTCATACTTTCCTTCTTCCCAAGCCAACAGGGTTTCCCTGCCAGCAGTTGTGCTGCACTCTGACAGCTGAGCCAGCTCCCTACCCCTTGCGTTCTCATGTCCCTAATGTTAAGCTATATGAATTTTCCTTGTGGTATGTCATGCAGTTCCTTGGATCCCTACCATAAATGGGCTGTACTGTCCACGAAGTGAGTGACTTTTAAAGTCGCTGTGCCTGACCTTTGATGTTCAGAGGGTTCTAGCAATTACAGCAATTGAAGAAGTCACTCTTCTACATACTGCTGCTTTTAACATGCAAACGTGTTTCTTGTTTGCCTGTTGTTCTAGTTGAACAATAAAAACCAGCCTTTGAGTTCTTGGAAGTTCTTTGGACTTCTATCAAAGTTAGTATTTCATTCAGAAAATGAAAACAGCAATAGATGAAAATTGATTTGCAAATAGTTTCTTTCATATGTGAATGTACAAAAAATACTATGTGTGTATGTTTATATGTCTGTAACACTTACTAGCTTTTTTCAAATCCAGGATTGAAAGGTTAGGAAATAAAAAGTCCTTCAGAAAGATTGTGTCTTAAAAATACTTTGATTGCAAACTAGAGAAAATGTAAGGTGTTAGTTAAATATTCATCAAATGAAAGAATCTCATCAACACGTAAAGACTTTTGAGCATGAAATTATTCTTTGGGGAGGAGGTATTGAAAATCAGGATGAAGTAGACCTTGTTTTGTGAGTAACGTGTTGCAGATGCATTGTCTGTAGTTTGAAATCAGCAGAGCTTAGTATGGCAGCACCATCTGTGACTATGTGCTTTTATAGACTTGTGCACTATCAGAGTTCTGTTATCCAAAACTTATCACATATTGATAATTTTCAAATTTTGAGCAAATACTGTGTTAAATCCATGTCTTTCCCTATTCAATAGTGGGCTTTTGTCCTGAAGTATGTCGTGTTTCTTGGATAAAACCTCTCTGTTTATGTGATGGTTGTTATTTCCATCTGCTTTGAGAAAATATAATTATTTTTGCTCAGCTGTTGATTTCTTTGTGTATAGCTAATCTGAAGATAATTTAATGCAGCGTTTCCCATATTTTCCAGAAGTTTTCATATTTCCCATGAAAACTTTCCGTGGCATTTATCCTAATGGAACTCTGCTCACTAGATGAGAGTTTGAGTTTAGTTGCCAGCATCAAGCTTTTCTGTGTGAATTTAGATTTTCATGAATAATGATGGAGGTCTATCATATATTAGAATTTAAAAAGTGACTGATTGGAATCTGGTGATATTGGATATATTTTTACAGAGGGGATTTTCTTTACAAGAAGTAGTGGTGTTTTGTATTCTAGGTTGATAACCTCCTCCTTGTAGTCATTCAGTCTGCCCACCTTGTGAGTCAGAGAAAAGCTTTCCAGCAGTCTATTGAAGGGCTCATATCTCTGCACCAGGAACAGACATCCAGCCAACCAATCATTGCCAAAGCTCTACAGCAGCTAAAGGTAAGCAGTTCTGGAGATTATGTATCAAAACTGATGGTGCTTTGCTCACTGATAAGTAAAAAAGTAGAAGAAGATTTGATTGCAAAGCTAATGGCATATTCTGCAATTTTAAGTTATGTGGTAGTTCTCTATGGACTTTACTTTCAGTACAATTTCCATTCTGTTTTTGCAAATGACTTGTGAGTTTTTGAGCTATATTGGTGTAATCATTTCTGCATTGGGTAATTGGGAAACAAGTCTATAATGCAGATGAAATACTATAGCAACAGATTGAATAACTCTTTGGGTGGCAGCAATATTAAATTAAAGGAAAGTGTATGATTTTCTCAAACCAAGTTCTATCAAAATAAATGATCTGCAACAAACGACTTTTCTTCCTATATCTGAAAATGCAGAAGTGGGTAGTATGTATTTTTATTTTCTCTTGGATTTGGTGTGGGTTTTTGAATCTTTCTTTGCTTGTTTTGTGTGTGTGTGGTGTGGGTGTTTTTGTTTGTTTGTTTGTTTTGTTTGATGAGTATATTCTTTGGTGAGTTTGGTTTGTTTGTTTGTTGGGATTTAAGTGGCAGTATCCAGTCCCTGCATTCAATAGAGGTTGTGTCTGTATACCAAGGTGAAAATAGAACCAAAGGCTGGTCATGCTATAGATAGTAGAAGTTATTTTCTCCTTTCTTGTCTGTCTGGTTTTGGTTGGATGTTTTTGTTTGTTTTGTGTATTTTTTATTGGTTCCTTGCTCACCCTTTTGCTGTCTTTGTTTTTAAAGTTAATCACATGCAGGCAGACTTTATTGTAATACTCGAGTTAATTACAAGACTTGCTTCATGCAACTGCTGGAAAATGTTTTTCCAAGACTGAGTGAATTTTTGTAGCATTATAGTACCTTTTCATTTAAAATAATGTAGTTGTTAGATTCATGTCTGCCTTATATTCAAAATTGACAAGACTAAGTAATATTTTATTTAATTCAAAAATCCCTTTCTGTTGTTACTCAGAACGATGCATTACAGCTATGCAATAAGATAAGCAGTGCCATTGATAGAGTTGATCACATGTTCACATCAGAGTTTGATGCTGAAGTTGATGAATCTGAATCTGCCACCTTGCAGCAATACTACCGGGAAGCCATGATTCAGGGTTACAATTTTGGATTTGAGGTAAGGAAACAACCAATTGGAATTTCTGGTTTTGCATTGGTGAAAATAAGGTAACTAATAGCTGTGCAAATACAAAGAATTTATGGAACTATTGAATTATTTAGGTTGGAAAAGACCTTTAGGATAATCAACTGTTGACTCACCACCACCAGGTCCACTACTGAACCATGTCTACATCTGCACATCTTATAAGTAACTCCAGGGATGGGGACTCAACCACCT
>VYXF01002083.1:119496-192017 GCA_013397295.1 Polioptila caerulea
ACTGCCCCAGTCCTGCAGGCCACGCTAATGCTGATAAAAGCCAGGATGCCATTGGCTTCTTGGCCCCCTGGGCACACACTGGATCATGTCCAGCCAGTTGTCAGCCATCACCCTCACGTCTTTTTACCCCAGGCAACTTTCCAACCACTCTGCCCCCAGCTTGTAGTGCTACATGGGATTGTTGTGACCCAAGTGCAGGACCTGGCATTTGACCATGTTGAACCTCACACCACTGGCTTTGGTCCAGCAATCCAACCTGTTCAGATCCCTCTGCAGGGCCTTCCTGCCCTCCAGCAGGTCAACACTCCCACTCAACCTGGTACAATTCCAATGCCTGTGAATTGTCTGAGGGTGCCCTTCACCCCCTGGTCCAGATAATTTATAAAGACATAAAACAGGACTGGACCCAAAACTGAGTCCTGGGGAACCCCAGTAGAGCCCAGCTGCCAACAGGGTGTAGCACCACTCACCACCACTCCCTAGGCCTGGCCATCCTGCCTGTTTTTTTACACAGCAAACATTGAACCTCTGTCCATGAGCAGCCAGCTTTTGCAGAAGAATGCTGTGGAAAACAATGACAAAAGCTTTACTAAAATAAAAGTAAATGACACCCACCACCTTTCCCTTACCCACTGAGTGGCTCACCTTCTCATAGAACGAGATCAGGTCAGTCAAGTAGGACCTGCTTTTCACAGACCCATGCTGGCTGGGCCTAATCTCCTGGTTGTCCTGTACTAGATGATCCATGACCTTCAGACTGATAGGTCTGTAGTTTTCTGGATCCTCCTTGCAGTCCTTCATGTAGATAGGCCTCACGTTTGGTAATCTCTAGTGACCTGTGACTTCCCAGTTTCAGCAGAATGTCACCAAAAATGTGTTGCCTCACAAATTTTATTTGAGAATAATTGAAAAGCAACAAATGAGTCTGATAAATGTGTTAAATTACAATATCTGGAAATCAAAAAAGCTTTTAAGAACTTGATGATTTCAGGTATAGTCTTGTAAACTCTGCTGCTTGGTAGCATTTTAGATGATACCAAAATCATTAAGGTTGCAAAAGACCTCCAAGATCAAGTCCAACCTTCAGCTGCGTGCCAGCATGCTCACTAAACCATATCACAAAGGGCTGTATTATTTTTTTAATACTTCCAAGGATGGTAACTCTACCACTCTGTGGTTTAACTTACCTTCTCAGGGTTTTTCAGCCTAGAATAGCTGAAATAATACTGTAACATGAGAGATTCCTTCAGAATTTTTGTTGGTGCTTTTGAGTGCTTGCCTTAGACTGTGGGTATTCAAAATATTATGTACAGATTCTTTAACTGTTTTGCTGTTTGATTCCTCTGGGCTTTGTAAAACTTTTTAAAGATTGTGTCATACCCTAATGTACTTCTAGGATAGTCTTATAAGAAATAGCTGGTATTTGTTTGATTTTTAAATGCACGTAGATAACTTTTTTATCCCCTAATGTTACTGCAATGTAACTAAAAATAAACACTACTTTGCAGTTCAGTCTCTGATTAGAGAACCAAGTGTTTATGTAGGATGTTTCTTCAATGATGTGTACACTGTTAAATATCAGCACGTGCCTGATACACAGAAGAATGCAGTGTGGCTCAGTACTGCCTCTCACTGTAGCATATTTTGTATCATACTTTTCTTGATTAATTTTTTGTCTATAAATAGGCAACTGCTTGCATAAAATAATTTTGTTCAAGAATAGGATGTGACTGTTACCATACTGTAGAGTTTTGTTAGCTTGCAAATACTCCAGGGGATATTGTTCTTATTAATATGTGAAAAGTAATCTTTAGTTTCTTACAGTACCATAAAGAAGTTGTTCGTCTGATGTCTGGAGAATTCAGGCAGAAAATTGGAGACAAATATATCAACTTTGCCAGAAAATGGATGAATTATGTGCTAACAAAATGTGAGAGTGGCCGAGGCACTCGACCCAGGTAACAGCCAACTTGTTACTGCCATGGTAGTTTTTGGTAGAGCTGAAGGGTTGGGCTCAAAAAATTGGACTAAATGAAGTGAGATCTGGCTGGTGGCTGGTCACTAGGGTGTTCCTTGGGGCTCAATTTTAGGGCCAGTTTTTTTCAATGTTTTTATCAGTGACTGGATATCATCTCTTGGGATGTGTACATACTAAATAAGTTTGCCATACTAAATTAGGAGGAGACATTGATTCCCTCAAGGTCACAGAGATCATACAGAGAGAACTTGATAAATTATGAGGGCTGGACAATAACCAACTTCATGAAATTTAACAAGGGCAAGTGCCAGATTTTGTACCTCGGGTGCTGTAACTGGGTATCCATATAGATCAGAGACCAAGAGATTGGAGTGCAGCCATTTGGAAAGGGACCTCGGGGTTCTTGTTGATTGTAAGCCTTGAGTCAGCAATGTGCCCAGGTGGTGAAAAAGGACAACTCTATCCCGGGGTGCCTTAGGCACAAGAGATCTGACCAGCTGGAAGGAGTGATTGTACCACTGTGTTTAGCATTGGTGTGGCCTCACCTTGAGTACTCTGTGCAGTTTTGGGCTCCACAGTCTAAGAAGGACATAAAAATACTGCAGCAGGTCTAAAGAAGGGCAGTGAAGATGGTGAAAGCACTAAAGGACAAGATATAATGAGGAGTAATTAAGGATCCTAAGTTTGCTCAGCTTAGGGAAAAGGAAAATGAGTTGCTGTCTGCAACTTCTTCATGTCTTCTCTCTGGTGACTGGACAAGAGGAAATGGCTTAAAGCTGCATTTAAGGAGGTTTGGATTGGGTGTTGGAGAGGTGGTCAAGCACTGGAAAAAGCTCCCCAGGAAAATAGTCATGGCCCAAGGCCTGCTGGTGGTCAAGAACCATTTGGACTGGGCTCTTAACTTCTGTGTTGCCCTTTGTGGAGTCCTAAGTTCAATTCTGATGATCCGTGTGTGCCTCTTCCAACTCAGGATATCCTGTGATTCTGTTTGTATTTTGTAGATTGCAGCTGCTAGTTCAAGTAGGTCAAAGAGGAGGCAGTGGGGGACAGCAGGTGGCTGAAGACACACTCCAGCCAAGTTACTTACTTTACCAATCTAGGCCATGAAACCACTGATGCCCACTCATTACTGATCAGATAGTCATGAAATCTTCAGTATCCTGTCAGTCTTGTTTCAGAAAGGAGACTTCAGGCAGGGATCACAGTGGTTTGGCTTATTGCTCTGAAACAAATTATGGTTGAGTTGATGATAATGTTTGGAAGATAGCATGTATATGGGTGTAGATACATAGCACAACCTGCTCACCTTACTTGGCAGTGTCCTTGCTAAAATCAGTCTTTGCCTGAATATAACTGATAAAAGGCAAAATTTTTATGTTTTATCTATGAGTCTGTTTTTTTTTTTAATGAGGATTTTACCATATTTTACAGAGGAAAAATATTTAACTGTTATTTACCGTTCTTGGACGTGGTTGAAATGCTTAATGATGGCTTTAGCCGAAGGCTGTTTAATTTTCTGCCTTTTTTTTTCTTTTACATAGATGGGCAACTCAAGGTTTTGATTTTCTTCAAGCCATTGAGCCAGCATTTATTTCAGCCCTCCCAGAAGATGACTTCTTGGTATGGATAAGTTTTTCTCCTGGTGTTTATTTGTAAATGCTTGTAAAGCTATCAGTATATGTTTTGCAGGGATACTTTTTGTAAAACAACATCTGAACACAGATGCAGTTCTGAAACAACTGCTGTTGTGTATCACTGTTGATGCTGCTATCTCTTCTGTTTGTTAGATTCTGAAAAGAGTAGATTTGTGACTGTTGACAGCAATGGTTTCAGTTTGCTGACAAGTTGCTGGTACTGTCTGGGGAGGCCACCTCCCTTTGTGTCTTGGAAAGCTGACAGCAGCTTTCTGCAGAGATTTATAGTTGTCATAATGAATTTCTAAATGTAAGCTTCTGAGACTTGACTAACACCCGAAGTTCATCTGTGGATATGAATACAAAATCACTGTGATTTAAAGATTTTTATTTTCAAATTGTTCCAACATGAAACAGGCTTTAAAGCACCTTTCTTTTGTTTTTACTATGAAAAAAACTGTAGACAAAAGCTGGCTTTTTTATCTGCTTTGCTTTCCTCCTTTTCCTGTTCTGAGAGTTTATTTCTCTGATCTTGGTACAATACTACAGAGAAGTGAAAGCGCAGTTGCCACAAAATAGCAGAAGTTTCAAAGGGAGTTTCAGCACCTATGGATTTTTACTGGTTTCAAGATGGGTTATGAAATGCCAAGCACATTAATCTTACATAATACAGAAAATACATGGTTTATTCTTTTTTTTCACATGTATTTTTATCAGGAGCTCTCTAGTAAATTATGTGTTAGTCCTGAATTTGTGTTGCTGGGAAGGGGTTGTCTGCCTTAATGACAGAGTTAAGCTAATATTTTGTATACACTGATACTTTGACTTTAGGAAGTAGCCCCTCAAATTCTTCTGCTTTGACACAGTTTCTGAGACAGACTTTGAACAAGTAAGGGGCAAATAAAGTGGGGAGCCCAAAACCTTAACTTCATTTTTGAACTTTTTTCTTTCTTAAACTGGATTTCAGTTTTGGAGATCATCACTTGAAGCCACTTTGATTAATCTGTATAGCACAGGTCATAGTATTTTACCTAGAAATGGCAATGTCAATCCTGATCTCTTGGCTACTACATCATGTCATGGAAGAATGATGGTCTAGATTTAGAGCTCTACGTTTCAAGATGAAATTCTAGCTTATTCTGCATTGGTAAAATATACCAGTCTTAAGCTCAATGCTTCTTTAGTCTTATAATTCTGTTTTTTCTTAGTCCTTGAAGTTTCTGGTCTTCACTGAGTTTCTGAATTTCTGGAAGAAATTTTGACTGAGTGACTGGCATATATAAATGACCTTCCTAGCAGCTCTACCAAAGAACATAATTTTACTATTTTGTGAAGATACGTTATATCCCTGGTGTTCTGACAAGTAAATTGAACCAGAGGAAGATTTAAAAACTTGTCCAGGATTACATACCCATTGAATAGTACACATAATAATTTGGCTCAGATTTCCTGAGGTCCAGTTCAATGATTTTAACTTTTAAAATCCCTTTCATGAAAGTTATAATAGCTTCATGGGCAGATAAGGACAGTGTGTTTCTTTTAATATGCAGGGCTTCATATTTTTTTTTTTTTTACAGATTTTCATCTTGAGATTCAGGCCATCTTATTCTCACTCAATTTTTTTAGGTTTCTTCTTGGGATGTAGAGGGGGAGAGTAGAGAAGGTTGTTACAGCTTTTTCTAGAAAATGTGATTTTAATTATATTAAAAATGAACATTTAGTTCCAATACCTTTATATTTTGAAGTGTTCTTAATGATATGTCACTGTTCAGTTCTTACAGTTAGGTAATTTTGACAAGGATAAAAGGCAAGACAAAACTTAAGACTTCCTAGCTTTAAAAAATCAATTAAGTCAAAATGCTAATATGGATCCAAAAGTTTAATGTAGAATATAAGGGTGCTTATCTGACAGATTACATACTTGAACAATATAATTTTGTTACTGTGAGCTTTGTCATATTACCCTCAACCTTCTTGTAACAAAATTTCACAACTTCTTATGTTTGTCTTTCTTAGAGTTTACAAGCTCTGATGAATGAGTGCATTGGCCATGTTATTGGAAAACCTCACAGTCCTGTTACAGGTTTGTACCTTGGTAAGGCAGAAGTTACTGGCATTTGTTCTGGAGCTTTGCTGCTGCTGTTACAAAATTTTGATTGTAAAGTGCTTTTAAAATGCAAGAAATACCAATAAAAGTATTTTCAATCGATTTGTGATTGCTCATGTGAAACAATTATTGCTTGATAAAGTGTAAATACGTGGTGGTTTTACCCAAGAAATTTTAAAGCTTTACGCATTCTTCCCTCTGATTTTGTCCTTCCTGTGAAGTCCAGCAAATCTTATAGGAAAGGGCTGTTGTTTAAAGACTGGGTGAAGAAGTGATTTTAACTTTAAGAAGGCAATTACAGCTCCTCTCCCAAACTTTCATTGTGGCACTTTTCTTGCTTCCAATGGACTTTTGCTATTTTTGCTTCTAATGGACTTTATATTATGAAGCACACACGAGTTATACATGGGGACTGTGCAAAACAGTTGTCTGATATAAAACACGGCATAATGTAAAATACATCTTTATAGATATAAAGGATGATACTGCTATCATTAGAGTGAAATTAACATATTTGATGATGCATCTCGAGAAAAGAATGTTTTGTCTGCTGTGTGTGCCTTTTACTAATTTCTTTCTCAGCACTGTTTTTGTCTCTCTCCTCTCAACTCCACTGATGCATTTACTTTTCAAAATACTTTGACATTGTTTTTATCTTTCTCCTGGTGTCCATGTCCAGGGCAGGCTTGATGGTGGAAGATATGAGGGGAGGGTAACTGCCTCCAGCAGAGGAAGTTTTTCAGAAAAGCTTGTTTTGATAATTTGTTTATTTTGATCATTTTGATGAGAAAGTCTTATAGCTGACAAACCTTTTGCAGTGAAAGTTAATCAAAGAATCATAGTCTAAAATCAAATTAGCCAAATTGTGTACAATGCTGTGAAACCTGTGCATTCACTTTCAGTACTGTTGTGGAGAGGGAGGCCTGTTTTAGGTGAATCACCAGCATGATGATGCCAAATTATTGAAACATTGAAACAAATGCTGTTGCAGACACTGCAGATCACACAAACTAAATTGCTTGACAGCCTTTGTCTCAGAGGCAAAATGGGGAGGGCGTGACACAGATCAATGGAGCAGACTTGAACAGCAGTCTCAAACTTTTATACATATGAAATTTAACATAAACTGTATCCTGGCTGCAGATATTGTAGATACCCATTCCTATCTCTGATCAGAATAAAAATAAAACTTCCTAGTTACATTTGCATACCACTTTGAAGTACTTAAACCGACTGTGGTCTTTACCCCTTTCCCCAAAGCTGTGGACCTAGTTGTGTTCGTGCTGCTGCCTCTAGACACATAGCTGTGTATCTCCTGGGTTTTATCCTGTCTTTTTGCTTTGTGAAACAGCTGGTGTCTACCTGGGTGGGTTGAGATCCACCTTCTGGGTCTCCTGCTAGTGTATTTGCCAATTACAGCAGGACAACCAACCTGTGGCCCTGCCATCTTTTGCTTGCCCAAGCAGTGCAAACAAGGCAGAAACGTAGCTCCCTGAGAGGAACCTAGCCTGGCAGAAAGTACTGACTCATGGTTTGGTGGGCCACCAGCTGTCTTGAGATCTGACTGCCACAGTATTTTTCTTACTATTTAAGGAGGAGTTGAGGGCAGATGGTGCTGACTGTTCTTGGAGGCACTGAATTAGTTAGACATAAAGACAATGACTACTCATTGAGATTTTGTCCTGTCCATTTGTACCACTTCCTTGGGGCAGACTCTTGGGGTAGTTAGTTTGGGTAAAACTATCATATGTGGTTTGTTTTCCACAGCCTAATTTCCTTTCTATTATTGTCAGAGAAAGCTTAATTTTTATGGAAAGGAACATAATATTTCTCTTTGGTTTGCTAATTATTATTTTGCAATAAGGTTAATTTGTGAAGTAGAAATAATGAAGTTTTTATGAACTATCTACACATTTTCTAATTGCTAGTTTTTAACTAACTGGAGAATTTTCATTATTTTATGGATTAGTTAAGTAATACAAAAATATGAAAAGTATTAATACATACAGTTGATTTATTTAGAGTTGAAATAATATGTATTTTTCTTAAAGGATAAGAAAATATGTGCCAATTCTCACTTAACTCTGTAAATAGGAATTTGTTTTAATTTTGTGTCTTGAAATGGCCCTTAAGAGAGTTTTTCTGCCATCTGAGTAAATGTGATCTGTTCTTATGTTTGCAGCTGTTCATCGAAACAGTCCCCGTCCTGTCAAAGTGCCTCGGTGCCACAGTGATCCACCAAATCCTCATCTCATCATCCCCACGCCTGAAGGCTTCAGGTATTGAGCATTAGTACAGCATTCTAAACTGTTTTATCCTCTCTTGGCTAAGCTGAATGTCAGTCAGTGGAACACCTTTTCTTTCCCTTTGAGGGCAAAGCAGGTAGAAAAAATTAGCATGTAAGTGATCCAGATTTTATTGATGTGCTTTTGAGGACAATGCAAGTTTCCTTTTCTTGCTGCTCGCCCACCCCTCTTTCTGTTGGTGCATGCATTCTCACTTTGAAGTAATTATCACCTTTATCTTTCCTGAAGCCAGTGTTTCAATGTAAAAAGCTTTATTTCAGTGGAAACTTCTCATTAACAAGTCTTTTATTTCCTTCCACACTGAATGCCTGCTTAAGTTTCTGTGGCAGTGCTTTCTGTAATTTACATACATGGAACTTAAAAGTGTAGCATTCTGGAATATGGTGGCATTTCTGCGTCATTACCAACCTGCTGTGAATAAGCTTAAAACAGTGGATCTTTTCTCCTGCCTTTGAAAGTTGACATGAGAATTACTGCAAAAATAGTTTAAAAAATTTTTGAAATAAACATCACCATGTGTCATTTTACACAGAGGGCCCTATTTTTCAAGAATATGACAACAGTGAGAAACTCTAAAGTTGACATTTTTTCCAGAAGCCACTTAGCTTTGGCAGAAACTAGTAGGATTCTAAAGATTTGAAAATTTTTATTTTGAGGATTATTATTATTATTGTATACACTGGCAGCCACAAAGCTTCTGAGACCCAGAGTTATTCCACATGAAAACCTTTAAGTAATTGAAAAACTTCTAAAATCAAGCATCATTATACACACGCCAATATTCTGTTTCCAAAACAAACTTTCAGCTCCATACGTTTTTTGTTTTTTGAACTGTTTCCTGAAGTTTTTCTCCTTGCCACAGCACGCGGAGCGTCCCTTGCGATGCGCGGAGCCTTGGCAGTGTTGCTGTGAGTCGCCCCGCTCCTGTCGGGAGCGACTCAGCCCAGCCCAAACCTCTCAGCAGTGCAAATGAGACCAGGTAGCTGCGCTCCGTGACGTGGCAGACTCATCCTCCCACATCACCCATATACGCAGAGTCATCCTCCCACATCACCCACATAACTGTTCCCACGTGCATCCTAATAGATCCTTTGCACCGCGCTCTTCCCTCCCATCGTGTCTTCCACTGGCTCCTTCATTCATGTTCGACTTGAGCAAAATCACGTGTCTTAGAAATTGGTGATGAGACCACTTTCAGATGCAAAATGCCTCAACAGTGTGGTAGTTAAAGCATGCAGTTCTGATGTAGATTACAGATTTGCTCAGTAGAATGTCCATGCAATGAACATATGCCAGTCAGCTCATTGGTATAACTTTAATAAATTATTAGTACTGATAACTAACACTTAGAGTCATAGAATCACTTCCACTAAGATAACTGCAAGATACAACTAAACACAAGGATTTTCATTTTTTTTTTCATGTTAGCTAACAGTTTTGGTATTGTTATTGTCTGTCGTTGAAATACTGTATAGTGGCAAATGCAAAATTAAACACATGAGGATTTAAAAAATAATTTCTTGCTGCACCTTTGGCTTCTTACGGTGATACAGAATAAACTTAATATCAAAGAAACTATTCTTGTATCAGGATATGTAACAGAAACTACTTCTGTATCATCACAAGTGACTTTTTTTTGGATGGACGTGTGTTAGTATCTTTCTTGTTTTTCGATGTTTGATTTCGCTGTTATAATTTCAGACTGTTGGCATTTCTTCTTCCAGTTTTTTATTACAGTCAGACCACTGACATATCTCCCAACTGTATTTTACGCTTTTTTCCCCCTGCACCCGTGACTGTGAAAAGCCTGCTCTTAATGCAGTGGTGTTATCTTAAAATAGCTTTTTGGATTCTTATTTCTACTGCAGAGTACTGAAAGTTCTTTGGGATAGAAATTCATATGAATGGATATATGTATCTGACTACATCACACAGCTGATAGAGGAAACAGAGGTGGTGAAGGAACAATGGATTGATGGTGGCCAAAGCAAACTTGGATATAACTTGATTATTAATTGTTTTGTAATAAATAATTTAGTTGTGAGCCAGCAGGCAATCATAGTTGGATTTGTTATCAGATGCATGGCACAAGCATGCATTAAGCTGTTAAGAGGGAAGTAAATTGCCACTTTTTCTGCAAGTTTTTTCAGTTTATTTTTATTGCAAAGTGTGACTTGCACCTTTTACGGTAGCCTCCAGATGTATAGCTTGAATCTAGGCCTTTTTTTTGGTTGAAAATACATCTTAAAATTTTTGTCATTCAAACACAGACGTTATTTATCCTTCATGCCTCTGTTTTACAAACACCCTTAAAAAGACAAGAGTAGGCAGTAGTCTGCAGCATTTGAATAGCCCTTTCAAGTAAGTAACATTCTAAAGAATTTTCACTGAGAGATTGTGGCAGCTTTATAAGCTGACAGTGGGATGGATAATTAGTGTGTTTTTTGAAGACTTGTATTTTTCTTAGAGTTCTTAGCTTTTTTTCTGAAACCATTTTTCTGGTTTCTGGATGGTTGTTCATAAAATATCCCATGATCTTGATTTTTTTAATACACTGTCTGAAATTTTACGTAGTGTTTAATACCCTGTATGAGCTAGGAATAATTGGAAGGAAAAATTTGTGAAAGCAAAGACAGAGTTCTGAAGGCTGCTGGATTTTTTTTTAGGAGTTGTGTTTGTTGAGGAAGGTAAAATACTACAATGTAATATATTTCTACAACTTTTTTTTGTTTTAGTACATTGAAAGAAAGTTGCAAACTTTGATGCATTGCAGTCCTAATTATGAGTTTTTTTATTTGTGCTCCAAAAGAGAAATGGAATCTTCTGGATCAATGAAGTGTTTTGTGGTTTGGCAAAGGATGGAGTCCAGTGCCGGAATAGCACAAAGACAGAAACTTTGTATGCTTTCCAGAAACTCCTTAGACATTTAAGGAATGATTAGAGCATTAAGTATCTATGAAAAGTTGAGTGTAGGAACTTGGTAAATCAATTGTACTAGGCAGTGCATAGTGCACAAATGCCACCATCGTTCTAGTGAAGTTTTTTTTAACAACAACAATTAAAAGAAAAAAACCCCAATGTCGTATAACTAGAAATTAAAATCCAAAGCAGAAATACCTGGTTGTTTATATTGAGCTTTCTGATACTTATACATTTACCCTAGATTTATGTTTATAACCCTTAGACATGGTCAATTTTTGAGCTGCCTGTGATTATTATTCATCATTTTGTTATTTATCCATGGCTGGAGCCAAAAATTAGCAAACCTTGTTCTCTTTCATGATAATTTTTTTGCCTAATAATATGCATACAGACTTTCTGGGTCAGTAAAAGGTGTGGGTGCCTAAGATGGGCCTGAAATGGGGTTTAGTCACTTGCATTCAAATCTGTGGTGCTTTGGTCTGTTCAGCTGCTGCCTCGTTTTAGAGATGGTGTAGCTTTGCTTGTTTTTAAGCATTTCATGCATCAGGAATTGTTGCTCTGTGTATGCTGAGAACCACCTTAGCCTTCTTGCTCATTAAAACCACAACTTCCTGAAGAATAATGAGGATTTTCACTATTTTAGTTTCAGTTCCTGCACAAACTTGTAAAATCTGGTTGTAGGAAGTGCAAAGCAAACATCGCATGGAGAACATTTGCAAGGGAATAAGTTGTCTGTGGTTTTGGCTTCTGCTCTCAAGGTTGTAGTAGCTTCTTTTGTTGGTTTTTTTTTTTTTTTAAATATTTTTAGGCAATACTCAGATACAATTTGGAAACAACTATAGGACTGGTAGTCCTCTCATAGGTGTGTGTGTGCAATTTGTGGTGCAAGGTATGTTTCATCTTTCTGTAGTTGTTAGCTTTCAGTGGAGGATTTAACAATGTTGCCCACTTTTCAGGAACATTTAGCTCATACCTCTAAAGCATTATGTTTAAGGAGACTTCAGTCACAATTCTTCCCCATCAAACTTCAAAAATTGAAGGGAAACCTTTTCCAAAGAGGTAGAAAGACTTCCACCAAGAATTTATGGCTCTAAAATGAGTGGACTCGACTGGGGCTGGAGGAAGGTGCCTGAAGACCTAAGAATTTAAGTCTTGTTTCTCTTAATATTGTTTTCCTTTCTGTTCAGCCTTGTTCATCTGGCTCTTACTCTGAGGCATCTGATTCCACTCTGTGCTGTCCGGAAGAACTGGGGCCTCTAAGCGATCAGGCTGCTGTCATTTAACAGTGTCCTTCCTGTCAACCAGCTCATGATTCTTTCCACTAGTTCTGACTTAATAGTGACTGTGGACTATGACTGTATTTGCAGTACACTAGGAACAATGAATTCAGTTACTGCCTTTCATCTGATGATGTGTCTCACATTATCACCCAGCCTGAATCACTTGTGGTTGTATATCCAACCCGGGCACAAGCTGCATCCTGCAGCAGCTGTCTTAGTAGTAGGTTACAAGTCATGAAAATGGATTCTGTTGCTACAGGCAAGAAACAGTTTGGAGTTTATGCTTTGGAAGTTTAGGGCTTTTTCATAGAGCAGCATAACTAAAATCATTGATAAAGTCTTCATTTGAGGGAAAAAGAGCATAGAGAAGGTTTTCTGTTTACCTTTCGCATCAGTTTTACTTTCATGTTGCTTTCATTGTTCATATCCTGGCTTCAGAGGTTCTGTCTCTTAAAAACTGCAGTTAAATTAGCATTGCACTAAATAAATACTAATGACAAGTTAATTAGTATGATGACTCTTTTTAACAGGGGTTCCAGTGTCCCTGAAAATGATCGACTTGCTTCAATAGCAGCTGAGTTGCAGTTCAGATCCCTTAGTCGTCACTCCAGTCCCACTGAGGAGCGAGAAGGTGATTGTCACAGTAACAAATTGTGACCTGGATATGCAGATGCTTCATGTCATTAACATATTTCTCTCTGTTCCCAGCTCTTACCCTTTCCAAATTTTTTTTCACCTCATCGCATTCAGAAATCTTAGATTTTTAACTTGAGGGCTTATATGGTCAGAGGAAGTCCTTTTGTTCTCAGATATATCCACTATTCTCTTGCCATTCATATTGTTTCTGAATTGTATCTGAAGGGATTTCCTGGTGCTTTACTAAGTTCCAGTGTTCAAAATGAAATTAGTAATAGAATTTCTGAATTACATACCCCATTTGATAGTAAATTTTGAAACCCTGTTAATGAGTATGAACTGGATCCATCAGGTCAGTGAAGTATTTTCTATCCAGTTCTTTATCGCTGTGGTATTTGTGTTACAAATACTTGCTATTGTTCGAATCCTGGAAGAAGGGACAGGATGTGTGACTTGATGTCCTGATCAGGGCTTCTCCTTCAGGTTTCCCCAGTCCCTGTATATGTGGTATTTATTGCAACAAATACCTTGAAAGACTGATTGTGCAAATTAAAAGGAAGTACAAAATCTGAAGCAAAATAGAGTTGATATTGTGGTCATCCACACTGGATTTCATAGAGAGAAATACCTTAAGAATTTATATTAAAAGGTGCAGGAGATTTTTTTCGTCTTGGTTAGCTTTTAAGCAAATGTTGAAAACATTGTCTGTCTCATGCTCATTCCATTTTTTCTGTATCTATATGAAAAGGAAGGTGGCTTAGGTTGGAATGAATACAAATCTTATTCTAAGGAACCTTAGAAAATTATTTTCCTACAGATATCTTGCATATTTGATTCTGAGTGCCCTGACTTGAAGTACTTCCCTAAGTTGTGGAAGGAGATCTCTGTTTCTATATAAATGAAATTCTATTTTATAATTTGTTTACCAAAGAGAAGTCAATTCTGATTTCAAGAGCATATGTTGCTATACATGTAGGGTATATTAGTCCTATATGTAAGATCTCAGCTTCTGCTGAAAATGTGGCATAATTCTTAATGTGAGCTAAAGCTACTTTTGTGCTCACACTGTTATTTCTCTAGAGCCGTTGTATCCGAAAGGAGATTCCAGTGGTTCATCCCGTCGGAGTTGGGAGCTCAGAACGTTAATCAACCAGACCAAAGGTAGGTGTTTAGAAGTCACTGTGATGTAATGTCTGTTAGACCAGTGCTGTACTGAAAAGCTGGATTTTATTGTGGATTGTGAAGTGGTTTTCACAGCTTTATACATAGGAGGGAAAAAAACCAAAACCCTGATTGCAGGTATGGGATATTGCTAGCAGAATCACAAGGTGTACTTTTTGAGGGAGGAGTAATTAAACTTTATCTTTCAGTTTCTGAAAGATACTACCAGTGTTTTACAAAATTGAGTTAATTTATTACTATATCGAAATTATAGAAGTTTTCAGTGCCCAATTATGACAGTAGAAAGCACTTCCTCACTTCCCAAGATCTCTCCTTATTTTTGGTGTCTAAAAGCGTGTGATCCCACAGTGTTTCCTAAATGTAAGGCTATTGTGGGGCCCCTTCCTCTCTGTCTTACTACTGATTTTCATGAAACTGAAAGTAAGTTGATTACTTCAGACTCTCCTCCTGTACAGATCGATACATGAAGCTTGTTTGCATGCATTGTGGCAAACATGAATGTGAGGGTAGAGCCTCATGAAACATGAAAAAAACATTTCTGTCACATTGGAAACTGGTCTCCTTACATGTCTTACACAGAACACAGGAAGAATTACAAATTCTTGTTTTGAAATGTAGAAGTTGGAATGTAAATTCTGAAGGAATTCAAGTTTGTTTAAACTAAAAAAGAAGAATGAGAGAAAACTTGAAAATTTCCAGAAGATTGCTGTAATGGAGCTGGTTTTACTGTCTGCTGTGAACAAGACAGAGATTTTGGTTTAAAAATGCAGCAAGGCATATTTAGTATAGAGGAAGTGGTGTTAATTATGGGTAGGAGAGTAGAATATATAGTTTGGGAGTATCATCTCCATCCTTTGGAGACTGCCAGGAACAGGCTAGGCTACTAGCCTGTGTTAACAGTAACAGGTGTATAATTTCTGTGCTTTACTAGGAGGGGATGAACTAACGCTGCCCTTTGGTCTCACTCACTAGGATGTGTTTCATGATAAGACTTGAGAGCTGGAATTTCTAATACCTCTAAATCTTTGAAATAACAGATGCCATGGATCTTTCAAGAAACCTCTCATATTTTTGAAGAACAAAACCTTACCTGTCCTTCTTTCCTCAGTGCTTTTATGACCCTAACATATTTCCACTATCAAAGGTTAGGTACAGGTCAATTGCAAACAAGTGTGTTGCATTTCATAAATGTGAGTTCCTTGAATCAAGTAAGAGAGGATTAGGAAAGTACCACAGTTCACATTTCACATTTTCTCATTTTCTTTGTTTCATATGTGATTCATAAGTGATAGTTTCATATGTGATTGTTAAAATGTCTTATTCTTTTCCTGCATCCTTATTTGCCTCACAAAATAATTTTCTTTTAACTTTTTAACTTTTTACTTTATGTGATATCAAAAGATAACAAAATATAAAGGTGAATATTTCTCAATCAAGGAAATTGTTCATCACTCTTTTTAGACACTGCTTCCAAGCAAGCCCCAATGGAAGCTGTTCAAAAGTCTGTTCAGTTGTTTGAAGAAAGGAGATACAGAGAGATGAGAAGGAAGAACATAATTGGCCAAGTTTGTGACACACCGAAGTCTTACGATAACGTCATGCATGTAGGTTTGAGAAAAGTGACTTTCAAGTGGCAGAGAGGAAACAAAATCGGTATGTTCTTTATGCTTTCCTTTATCTAGCTAAAATGCCAAACCTAGGATTTGTGAAGGAGATCAAAGACTGTCTTTAAAAATCTTTGGTCTCAATTGGTATTGTCAGCTTTCTGAAATCAAAATGTTAAACTACAAAATACTGTTGTGGCTAGGATTTTCTTAATGTAGAAGGTCACTGAAGTTTTCATGGGTCAAATAAAAGGAAACAAAGAGAAGGATTTGTTTAGGATGATTACTCAGGTCAAGTTCCATATTTGGAAGAAGCAAAAGTATGAATGGAAGTTAGTTGGAACTCTGGGATTTAATTCACCAATCTTATTGTTCTCCCCCTATGATCATATTTTACTCTCTGGTTTGGTATTTTGGGGGAAAATCTTTGTTCTTAAGAAGTTTTCTTTCAGGTTGGCTGATTAATGTTTTTACTTTTATTCAGCTTGAATTCGGGGCTATGAATGTGGTATTGTTACAGTTAAAAACTACTTTAAAATTTTTAAATTAAAAGAAAGGTGAAAACCAGTGATGTTTCCTCACTGCAGTTGATGTACCTGTTGCTTATTGAAGGTAGTGTACTGAGTTTTTCTTCCTCTGACTTTGCAGGTGAAGGCCAGTATGGGAAGGTCTATACCTGTATCAGTGTTGACACTGGAGAGCTGATGGCTATGAAGGAAGTGAGTACTGTGAATACAAGAATCACTGCTGCCCTTGTTTTTTTTCTAAACCAAATGTGGGTGACGTAGGGGCCACTGAGGGTTTCTGCACATTGCTGTTAGCTAACAGGGAAAGGATGGGAAGACAAATTGTTTCTTCATGTAGCCACAGCTGCTGTTAGCACTTTTTCCTGAAGTTGCTTTTCAGTTTAAAACTTTCAATTTAAATGTATGTAAAATGGATAATGTGGTTTTTACTGATCTCATAGGATTATTGTGAATTTAAATGAATGCTTAATGTATGTGAACTTCCATTAAGAGATTTTAAATAATTTAAAAAGATTAGTGAAGACTGTACACAAATTTGTATTTTACTTTGTACTGTTTCCTCTCACATTTTATTACTTTTTTTCTTCATTCCTTAGAGCAAAAGATAGGAAGTGTGGCAGCAGATGTTTTTCAGCTTCTCCTGTAGTGTGAGCTAGGTTGAGTCACAAAACTGCTGACTAACTTGGTGGGTACAGAAAATCTAGTTTTCAGGATAGAAGTAAGTAAAGCTGTGTAGGTGTAGAGATCTCTTTCCCCTACAACACCTTGTGGTTGTTTTCCTTTTAAATTATTGTTTAGTTTTAATGTATTTCTACGTCTTTAGACAACTGCAAGTATTAACTGTTCACAGCAGTTACTGTGGCAACCATTGGATACTGCAGCAGTTATATTTTATGAGCCACTTCTTACACACACATAATATGATGTGATCTCCAAGGTGTAGAAAAGCAAGACTGGGCTTGTGCTTAACTTCTTGTACCATACTCAGTCACTGACTAATACCATCACTTGAGATTTTGTTGCTGTTATATTTTTTTCTCCTGATGAAATAACATTTTCTCCTCCATCACTTGCACTCTGTTTCTGTAATTCAAAGTTGCTTCCTAGATGCAGGAAGCTGTTTACAGATTAGTATGTGTGTGCTCTTTAGCAGAAGCTGAAGTAAGCTCATAAATAGATCCTGTTTGAAAGATGTTTGTTTCACTAGGCTTGAATGAAAACTGTTTGCAACTTCCAAATAAAAGACTTTTCTGCATTTCTTTAAGAATAACTTGGGAGAAGATAGATTTATTGATTTTTTTTTTTTTTTAACTGATTAAGAACACTGCAGTCCCCTGCCCTTACACCAAGATTTCTTCACACTGTATTACCTCAACCACATTGTCATTGAAATGTCTTCAAATTATAGTGGACAAGCTTTACTACAAATACATAGCATTGCAACTATGCATTAGGGGGTATGTAAAATACTTGAGTATCATTTGTCACCTTTTTGTAATCTTCATATATTTAATTTTACCACTGCTTGAGTACAAACAGTGTCCTGAAATTGTTACACAGAACATAAAAATTGTAACATCCTAGTAACTGAAGAAAATATATGTGCATTTATTTCTTTAGCAGTTGTCCTGCACTCAATTAATGAAGCTTCTGTTTTCTAATTATATGATAAAAGTAGCATCTTCCATAACTTTCTATTCATCTTGCTTATCTTTATGTGGTTAGAAGCTTTAAATCAGTTTTTCAGAACACTTGATAATGTTTTTCCTCATTGAGCAGTCCATCACAGCATATTGTAGGAGAAGTAATGAAAACATGTTTCTTTCATCAAAACCTTTGATTGTATTTGTTCCATGCCACACCTTTTCCTTGTAGCTGCATCATTTTCAGTGAATAAACCCCTCAAAGAGACCCCCCCAGACTCTCTGGTGATGAAGTACCTGGCCAAAAATCTTTGTTGAGTGACAGCTCTCTCTGATGTTGCTTTCAGATTCTCTTGTATTGTCTCTGTCTGCCACACTTAAGCTAGAAGGCAAGCACAGAAGTGATATGTATATATATATGCACATGAGTGTATTGACACATATAAGTAACATCATTTTGCTCTTAGAAAGTTTATAAATCATCATAGATGTGGGTAATTTTCCAGAAATAGCTTAGTGTGCTTTATTTGTTTCAATTTGGGGATGTAAAGGGTTATTTTGGGGCTTTTTGTGTGATGCTGCTATTTAACAACAACAACAAAAGCTTTTTGTTGTGTTTGAGTTTAGGATGGGTTGTTTGCTTTTTTTGTGCCTTATTAATTAGAGATAGCAGCAAACTAATGACAAATCTTTCTTGCAGATAAGGTTTCAACCTAATGATCACAAAACCATCAAAGAAACGGCTGATGAACTGAAGATTTTTGAAGGCATCAAACACCCTAATCTGGTTCGTTATTTTGGTGTGGAGCTCCACAGGGTAAGAAAACATAAATTATTGGGGCTTTTAACAAGGCTTAGAGAAAATTTTAAGAAGCTTTGCATTATTGGAGGTTTTTACATGAGAGCATTGTAGTTAATCTTGTCTGGTTATCTCTGTGAATAGCAGTGTGTCTTTTTTTCCTCTGGATACTGACATCTCTGAAACATAGTTTGGAGAGACTTTTTGGAACTGGTACATAAACAGAGAAGGCTTAAAATAAGTGAACAGAGTGAGTAATGTTGAAGCTATTCTATGCTGCTACTCTGTTGAACTGGTCTCAAAGCAAGTTATATCTTATTCATGTGGTAACTTCTGTGTGTAGATAAAGACTAGACAGGCTAAAACTTGTCCCTGTTAGCAGCAAAGGTTGTACTTGTATCATGTTGATTCCTGGAAAAATCTTGTGCTGGCATTTAAATCTTAATGCCAGACAAGTATTGGAATTTGGCAAGCATCTCTTCTGAAGGAATAATCAAGATTTCTTGCTTGAGCAGCAGAACTAATGAAATGTATTTTTCTATGGAGTTGGATTCCAGAGTTGTGTGCTGAGATACCCAACTTTTTATTACTCTCTGCTTTCCACATGCTCTTCCCACTTGTGAGTCTCAAGTCCTGATTTCTTGCTGGAATGTGCTGCTTGGATTTGACTGATTTGCTCAATATGGAATAAGTTTTTTTGGTGACCCATTGCTGGTTTAGAAGGGGACATAGGCTGCTCTCTGCAGCTCTCTATGGAGACACAAATTTGTGTGTCTGTGCCACTGGGTCACTGGTTTCTTAGACTGGTTTCTAAGAGCTTGGTGTCTTTGCCATCTTTTTATATTGATTCAGTTTGTCTGAAAGAAGCTGGGCTTGGGGACAGAGTGGGATCAGAAACCTAATTTTTCCTTAAAGTGAGTCAGAATTGGCATGCTTGTTCAAGCCACAGCAAAGAACAAAAAACTTGCCCATTCCAAGCAATCAACACATGATTACTGCAGGAACTGAGACAGAGAGAAGGGATAGAAAACAAGCCCAGAACATTATTTTGTGCCATTCCCCCCCTTCCCTTTAAATAAGGAAAGATTCTCTATAAATTTCTGTGTAATACACCTGCAAGGTCCAAAATGTCTTTTGGTTGATGCCAAAGCACTGTGTTTTTATACCATTGAATAGTATCAGTTATGTACAAATGATGCAGATAGGCACGTAGCAGAGAGTTTCCATAGCTGTGCAATAGAATATGGTAGGTTGCAGCATGCTGGAGACAATAGAGTTCTGAGAGATGATTTATTAGATATTTCGTGGTAAGTGATACTTTCATTAAGACATTACATGATATTTCCATTTTTTATTTCATGAGTAATGAAGGATGTCAGGAAAACTTTATCTTATTTCAGTGTTTAAAATGCAAAAAATTATACCCAATGAAATCTGGTTTGGTTCCCAAAACAGGAAGAAATGTACATCTTCATGGAGTACTGTGATGAGGGCACTCTGGAGGAGGTATCAAAGCTGGGCCTTCAGGAGCATGTCATTAGGCTGTACTCCAAGCAGATCACGATTGCTATCAATGTACTACATGAACATGGTATTGTTCATCGAGACATCAAAGGTAATGTTAACCACAAAGGTAATGTTGTTGTTTCAGTGTGGTAGATGAGAGCAGGGGGAAGGATGGGGGGAATGTATTTGCATATATAGTGTGCATTATCTATGCAGCCGTTACTTGTATAAAGCCTTCGACTAACTTTTCAGTTTACAATTGGCTAGTTTCATGCTTTTTCTTTTAAGTGTAGATCATAAAAAACATTCACAATTGTCATTTCAAACTCATAAATTTTGCCCATGATTTATACAGTTTCTTCAGAGGTTAAGATTATTGGGGATTTATCTAAACTCAGTTATTAGTCCTTGCATTTTTAGTACTAATGTACTGAGTTATGTAATGCTGTTTTCTTTCTTGTCTGTGCAAATAAGTGGTGTTTTCTGGAGCTGACAGGCAGTGTACAGTGCTAGAGTTGTGCATCAGAACTTTTCCTTGTGATTCCATTTTCCCAAAGAGTTTTGGAATTTCAGGTGAATGGCTGATTAAACTTAGTAACAAAACTGTTGTTAAAAGAACCTAAGTGATTTTAGGATATCCCTTTATCTAGTGGTTTTTTTTTCCCATACGTTTATCTTCTCGTGCCTGGCTGTCAGCATTTGCGTACGTAATTAGCAGACTGAAACTACAGTAACTAAAGTGGGGTGGGGCTTGGCATTTAAGATACCCAGTGTCAGTCCTCATTTCGGGTTCATTTTTCTTTTTCTGCGCCTTCCAACAACATCCTCCATGTCTGGTTATCTTGGTTTTGTTAGTCTGGCATATTTGGCTCACCGATGGCAGGAAACTTAGGCGAAGGTAGGGGAAGCAATGCACACAATATGCCCTGTGAATGCTCATTTTGTGACAAGGCAGTGCAACCCAACGATGCTGGGTTTCTATGTCCCTCTTGCTCACAGGGTTTTGAATCACCGCAGCAGTGTAGGAGGTTCCCAGTTGCTCTTGGTCCTTTGGCCTCGTGCTTCTCATTTGGGAAAAGAACTATCTACGATCCAGAGGCCTTCCACCCAGGTAGGCCACTCTTGAGTCAGTTTTGGCTTTTTTTTTCTAGAAAACACTTTCCCTCACTCCCATTCCCCAGCAATCTTACCTTTTCTGGTTCTCCTTCCTCACCAAAGTTTTCTCTCCAGTTGTGGATTTCCCTTTGTGCTTTTCACAGTTCCCTCCTTGCCCTTTTCTTGATCATTCCTTGTCCAGGTTCTGCTTAGCTGGATAATGCTCTCCTGGAAGCTCGTTGTGATCAAAATCCAAGGCTGACTGACAGGGATTTCTTTTGTGCTGCTCAATGTCATTGCTGATATCTGGATATGTTTCCAAATAGGTCTTCTGCTCTTCAGGGAAATGCACGGAGTGAGAAAAGCTGTTTAACAGAACTGTGATGTTGTGTTACCTGAGAGCAGTTCTGTCACAACAGGTTCCTTATGTCAAATGATGAAGTGTTTCTTGAGAGTAACAGAGGGTCACTGCAGGCACATCTGTGTGTAGACCTTCCTGAAACTCCATGGCAAAATATAAAGACAGACCACAGAGGATATTTTTATAAAGGTTACATGATGCATTGGAAGTCTTTTGCTCATTGACTTCTTTTATGCTAAGATTGCATCCCCAAGTTATCAGGCTAACAGCAGTAAAGAATGCTCTAATTTTATTTTTATCTCTTATGTAGACTGGTATTCTTATTTTTCTGATAGGGAAGAATGACAATCAGACTGTTAAAACTGCTTTCCTGTTAAAATCTCGCTGTCAGATCACACTAGATCTCTCATAGCCAGTTTGCTAAACATCACTATGGATCAGCAATTCTTATAATGATTGTTTATCTATATCCTGCAAGATACCTCTGCTTGGTGTCTGCAAGAACCTTGTGCTCAAAAATAGACTTTCGGTTAGCAGTGTCCCCTTGTGCCACTGTTGTCTTTTAGATGCTATTATGGCATCAGTTCTATGTGGGTAAAGGACAAAGCAAGGTGCACCTGCCAAAAACGTTTTTCAGCCTGTGGTGGTGAGGGCAGATGGAGAGTTGTGTTGGCTGGTTGTTACATTTGGCTGCACTGCTTTTGCTTAGTCTGCATCATTTTGAAAAGCAGGTGGTGCTGGTCTGTAGCAGGAGATAGTCTCTTGTGATATTCTCTTAGTCTCCATTCTGGGTATTGAATTTTAATTCCTGTGACTAAGTCCAGTTTCCTTGGTTAGAACTATTTCACCTTTTGTGAAAGGAAGCTGTTCTGGTCAGTGATGCAGAATGATGGAATGTTTAATGCTGGAGGGAACCTGTGGACATCTCTGAGCCCTCTGTTCTGAACAGGGCCAGCCTTAGTATCAGATCCAATCTCAGATTAGATTGGATTGCTCAGGACATTGTTGAGGTGAGATACATGTGTATCTCCAGGGATGGAGAGGCCCTTTCCAATGACTGACCTATCCCCACTGTGAAAGGATAGCTCCCTGGACTCTGCAAGGGTTGCTGTTGTGCCCATTGCTGCGTGACCATTTCACAGTGTGCCTCTGAGGGAAAAGGCTGCTGGATAATGCTCTCCTGGAAGCTCGTTGTGATCAAAATCCAAGGCTGACTGACAGGGATTTCTTTTGTGCTGCTCAATGTCATTGCAGTCTTGGCAAGGCAGTCTTGCCATGCTCCCATTACACAGCTGAAAACAGCAATATTCCCCTGCACACACACTCCCCTGAGCATCCCTTCTTCAAGCTGAGCAAACCTATCTTGCAGCCTTTCCTTGTGCATTGGGTGCACCAGCCCTCTGAACATCTTGATGCCACTGTCCTGGGTTTGCTCCAGTGTGTCACTGTCTGTCTCGTGCTGGAGAGCCTAAAAACAAGACACAGCACTCAAGGTGTGGTCTCACAAGTGAGGCCATGCCAGGTGCATTCTATTCAGGAGAGAAGGGCATGTTCCTGAAGAGTGCTTGGATGAATACAGAAAATGAGAGGATTGTTTCTGCAGCTTTAGTAAATCAGAAACCTGTGAATGAGATGCTCTGTACCAAAAAGTCTTCATCAAACTGCTACTGTATTATTGTCTAGTAATGTTGTTGTTAGCTCAAAACTTCTGCTATCCTATCTTCCTGATGAGTACAAAGGAAGGAATGCCATTCAGCAAGAGCTGGAAAACTGCAACAGGAGACTGTGGGCATGTGTTATGCTCTCTAAGAGACTGAGAAAAGGAGTATGCGAAAGCTGATTTTCCCATCCAAGGGTAGCATTTGACCTGCTTGTTTCTTGAATGAATTTGGCTGCTGCACTGCTTAAGCACTGGCTGTGGAATGTCTGAGCTGCCTCTTTTTCTGGAATTATAGCACAGCCTTTATTGGGGCTCTTTGTACTGCTCTATGGACTTGCAGGATTTCCACCAAAACCTTTGGACTGTCATGCTTGTGCAGTTTCCACTGTTCTTACTATGGGGCTGATTTGGCAGAGGTACAGGGCGTGAAACTTGAGTTTAAATGCTTCAGGTTTTGGTTGCTCTAGCAGGAGTGTGGCCTTTGACACTGGCTCTTCAGTGTGCCCAGGAGGACCTGTGGTGTAACAGCAGGAGGGCTGTGCACAACTGGGCAACCTCCTGCCTCTGCCAAGTGCATCCAGTGATGGTGGTTCAGACAGTGCATGTGCAAGGGGAGAGAAGGAACAGATGGGCGCTGTCCCTTTCTGCTGTTTACTCATGGCCTTTGGTTTTATTTTGCCTATTAACCATGCAGATATGTAGGAATTTCTTACATTCTCTGTAGTGTAAACTCTCAAAGGTAAAAAAGCTTCAGGCACCTTCAAAGTGCTGACCTCTTGTCTGCTCTTCCTACACAGGTCCTGCTGAATTCAGTGCAGGTTTCATTTAGCCTTTTTAAAGACTCCTTCTACACTCTGGTCTTGGTTTTTGAACAAGCAGTTTACAAAACAGGCTTCAGTGATACCACATCAGTGGAAGCTGACAGAAAGCGTCTGCAACATGAGTCTTCAAGTGCTGTCTCTGTCTTCTTGCTGAAACTTTGGTTCAATGCTTTATTCCATTTGACAGTTCCAAGTGCTTCCAGGAAAAGGGCTCACAGGAGCTTTCATGGTAATGCTTAGGCTAAATTGTCATTACTTTTTATTAAAAGGGAGAAAGTCTAGTTTGAAAGGCCTTGGAAGAAGGTTTTGAACTGTATTAAACTAAACTATTCCAGTAGCCTAAAATCCATCAGAAGAGAGATTTTTGCACTTCAGCACTGTCAAGCTCCATCTCCTGTAGTAGTTGGAAACACTTTGTAGCCTTCTGTGCAATTTTCATGTTGCTTTCTTGAGGAATTGAAACACAGGTTTCTAGAACATCCTTGAAAAAGTGTTTGTGAGTGAGGACTGTTTTTCCTAAGCTCTTTGTTTAGGCTAAGTGCGCCTACTTTCTATCTGACAAGCAACTGCTTGAAAACCTTGGAAAAGCAGTTGGCAGTTCAAAGGAAGAAGCAACTGTCACTCTCCTAATGCATTGCCCACACTTAGTGTCCCATCAAGCAGCCTTCTTGTACTGCTTTATGTCTTTCTGAATCCTTCATTCAAGAAGCTGAGGGATGGTCTACCAAACTCCATGACACACACCTGTGACTGCTGGGTGACTCTGAACATAGGTCTCACTGATGGCAAACTGCAGAATCCGGTGAAAGAATTCTGGAGGCTGTGCAAGCATCTGAATGCCAGAAGTGGAAAACCATGGCACACAATGTGGAGACGAGTTGTATTCCCTGACCGTTAATTCTTTCAGGACTTGTAAAAGTCTACAAGTAACTAAAGGTTGAAATTTAATTCTGTTAATGATTTTGCTCACCCATTAATTGCAGTTCTATGTAACACCTCTTGGACTAAATAGTTATCAACTATTGTCAGAGTAGTCAGAGAGTCCTTTGAGAAATGGGCAGGATTTTGGCATCATTGACCTGCACTGCCTTTTTTTGACTTGAGCTTTTTGAGGATTCATTGTATTCTTTATGAATATCTTGGGGATGCCCAAGTGAATTGAAAAAGCTATTAACTAAGACTAACATAAAGGAGGAGCAGCCAAGAATTTCTGCGCTGCTCAAGATGGAACAAAATGAGAAACTTTGGAAGGTTCTGTAGAGATGAGCTGTTTTTGAATGAATCTTTTGTGTGACATGGGAAGAGGCTATGTGTAGTGAAATCTCCAACATCTGCCTACTCCTAGAGTAGGTGAGCCGTTTGTTTTGTGCATACTATACATCTTTCCTCAAGAAAGATCACAGCTGAAGCTCTATTTCTGCCAGGTGGTACAGGCAAGCTACTTGTGCTTTCTTTGTGATACTTGCAGGGTTCAGAATGTGGCCTGACATAAGGAGCTCCTTCTGCTCTACCTGTCTTCTGTTGCTGTCAAAAGGAGTATTTTGGCAGGATGTTGAAAGGAAGAAAACCACCGGTTGTCAAAACCACTTGGTTTATTTTTTATTGTTGTGTTGAGCAACTGACTTGAAGCCACTTGCAGATTTCTGTCGCCCTGATTTTTCAAGCTTTCCTGATGCACTTTCTAACTTAATGTTTTCATAGTTCTTAGTTCTTGCTCCACACGAGTGTTATAATTAGAAGCATGTTGACATACTTGGAGTGAAAAAACAACTGATGGGCAGTTGTCTTGACCAATGGGATGGGAGAGGTGTCCAACTTCTCCTCCAATCCCTCGTCTATGTGAAAATTCTATAAATTTAGAGTCAGATGTTTTAGTAAATAGTTTTTAGCCTTCTCACGAGAAAGTGTGTCCGTGTGTGTCCTTGCGTGTCCCACAGCGACAGATTTCCCTTGGAGATTTTTAACTATGCTAGGGAAAATTGTTCTAGTGTAAGCTGCCAGTATAGCAAGTTATTTTAATGATAGTCCTCCTCCAAAAATTACTCTGGAGGTAAAGTGCAGCAGGAGTAGGCACTTGGTAGTATACGTAATACAATGCTCTAAACTATGTTTTGCAAGTCAGCTGTGACCATAGGGTCATTAAGGTTGGAAAAGACCTCCAAGATTGAGTCCAGTCTTGGACAGACCACCACTATGTCAAACAACTAAACCATGGCACTGAGGGCCATGCCCATTTTTATCTTGAATACTTCCAGGGACGGTGACTCCACCACCTCCCTGGGCAGCCTGTTTCAATGCCTGACCTCTTTCACTGAAGAAATTCCTCCTGATGTCCAGCCTGAACCTCCCCTGGTGCAGCTGGAGGCTATTTGCTCTCGTCCTGTCCCTGGTTGCCTGGGAGAAGAGGCAGACCCCCAACCTGGCTACACATCCTCCTTTCAGGCAGTTGTAGGGATTGATAAGGTCACCCCTGAGCCTCCCCTTCTCTAAACACTCCCAGCTCCCTCAGCCACTCCTCACAGGACCCAGGTTCCAGACCCTTCACCAGCTCCATTGCCCTTCTCTGGACACACTCCAGCACCTCAATGTCCTTCTTGTAGTGAGGGGCCCAGAGCTGGGCACAGAACTGGAGGTACAGCCTCACTAGAGCTGAGTACAGGGGCATGATCCCTTTCCTTGTCCTGCTGGCCACACTATTTTTATTGACAAGTATGATACCATCTGGCTTGACTCAGAAGAACTGAAGAGATACTAGTGGGAGGGACACAGCAATGGCCTCTGCCAGGAAGCGGTTTCTTCCAAGTTTAATGCTCCCAAGCAAAAGCGCTGGAATTCCTGAAGGAGTCATTTCTTGTAACGAGCTTGTATGGAAAGCTGTTTAATTTGCCTGCCATACTGCTTTATTTTTTTTTGTTTGAACATTTGTCAACTTCCAGTACACTTCATGTTAGCACAAACCCACCAGATCATCTTTAATGATGTCATATTCCACACTTAATTCACAGGTAAAGATGTGTGAATTCAGCTGTTATCCACCGCAACTTCCAAGGCTATATTGAGAAGCCCTCATTCCTCAATTCAGCTCTGGTTTAAACAAGTCTGTCTGTGTTTCTTTGTGTTTCCTAGGAGCCAACATCTTTCTTACCTCATCTGGACTGATTAAACTAGGAGACTTTGGCTGCTCAGTGAAGTTAAAGAACAATACCCAGACAATGCCTGGAGAAGTGAACAGTACCTTGGGGACTGCAGGTAAGGAAGCTTGTGCTAGGCAGGTACTTGTTACCATAAAAGAAGATACCTCTGCCAGAAGTCTGGAGTAAAACTCTTGTTTTTCAGGGAAACTTGATTTTACCTTAGCTAATTTTGTGCTTTACATCCAGAAGCCAAAACAATCAGTGAATGATATAATGTGAGAGTTAAAATTGTGTTTGTCAGTAACTATAGAGATGCTGGAACATGTTTTCTGGGGTTGTATTTTTCTCTGCAGCCTTACTGAAAGAGTACCCTTCAGTTAACAGTTGCTTAATCAATTTTCAGAAAATGGCAGTAACTGAAAGCATGTACTCTAACAGCATTTTACTGTAACACATTTTCAATATCACCTTTCAAACTGAAAGACAGTTGAGCTGAAAACGCGTCAAAGAACAAGAAACCAGCAAATGGCAAAACTTAGCAAAAAACCTGAGTAGTAATTCATTGGTTATTTTAAAAAGCATTCAGTTTACCCAGTCAGTCACTTATGCATACTGTTCCTTCTGCTGTATGAACTGATGGCATCCTATATGTTGTTTCAAAGCATACATGGCTCCAGAAGTAATCACTAGAGCTAAAGGAGAAGGGCATGGACGTGCAGCAGACATCTGGAGCCTGGGCTGTGTTGTCATAGAGATGGTCACGGGCAAGGTAGGGATGTTTCATGTACTGATGAAATGCAAACTGTTCTCAGCAAATTTTCTGTTTTCTGTTTTCTGCAAATTCTGGTCCCATTCTCAGCAGTTTGTCACACTTAAGTCTGCAAAGACTGGGATGGTTTTTAGTTTCCTGGAACACAGAAATACATGCTCTAGTGGGTAGCAAGTTACTCACTTAAGGTTGCACTTAGCAATACTGTTACCTGTTGCAGAGGCCTTGGCATGAATATGAGCACAACTTCCAGATCATGTATAAAGTGGGGATGGGTCATAAACCTCCTATTCCTGACAAAGTGAGCCCAGAAGGGAAAGACTTCCTTTGCCACTGCCTGGAAAGTGACCCAAAGATGAGGTGGACGGCCAGCCAGCTTCTCGATCATCCTTTTGTCAAGGTTTGTCTGATGACTTTGGCTACAAAAACTGCAGACAGGAATGGGGAACAGCTTTTTGTTTCTTTGTTCTCAGTGATGTCACAGGGGTTGGTACCATGGTGAGGGGCTGGTAGCAACTTGATGCCGTCCAGGAAACATGGACTGGCAACTTTCCAGAAGCACATTGTGTTGTTTTCAGCAAGCATGTGGTGGACATGGTGTGCACCATGCAATAAACTTTCACTGCTGTTTTGAAATGCATTATCTTTATGTTAAAAAGACAAGTCAAGCTTCAGTTCAGTGGTAGCTAATTGGATCTGAAGGGCTCTGCAGCAAAAACTTCAGCAAGTAAAAATGCACAGGTTTTTAGAGATAAGGGCCCCCCTCCATAAAAAGTGAAACCAGCACATGGTTGAGAACTCTCCCATTCTTCTGTGCAAAGGGCTGCTTTTCTTTTAAGTTCATACTTAAGGTCATACTGAATGTTTTATCTGGCAGCTGCTCCAACAGTCTGCGGTTCTTGCATGAACTATGGTGTGATGCTTTCCTCATGAACAGGAAAATATTCACAGCTACAAATTGAGCTGTATTAGTAACTTCTTGTTTGAAGAAGTAGGAGTGCAGTAGGTTATTGAATTCTGTCTCATTTTCCAGCATAAAGTTGATCACTTTGGTGTTCTGGTCCAGTAGCAGTGTGTTTGGGATCATCACCCATTCCCTTTCAGTGCAGCTGTAGCAGATCCCATCCATCAGAGGTGGACATGGCTTTAGGCACCTAAAGGATGCATGGTGACAGTGGGAATGTCAGTATTCCCATACAAACACTTGTAAGGCATTACTGTGGAACAAGGGAGAGAAAAAAACCTTCCAAGATGTGAAGGTTTGAAATTGATCCATTATCTTGCTGCAGGAGGGCGATGGCTCAAGTAATTGCCTTTTGCCTCCTTCACAGGTTTGCACAGATGAAGAATGAAGTTACTCAGTCTCTGGCCTTTTCTATTCTGACAAGATTTGAATCACTACTGTATGTAATATTTACATAAAGACTGTGCTGAGAAACAGTGTAAGAGCTGACCCTGACGAAGACTGCACAAGTGACGGAGTCACTTCCTCTGCTGCTCCTGTACATTTTACCTGGCACGTGTTGCTCACGTGGCGTGTCCGCAAGGTGGAAGAAGCTGCATGTTTCAGTGAAAGTGCCATTACTACTGTATATGGACCATACCCTTTTTGTTCCTTCTCCTGTTTCTCATTTGACTGAGAACTTGTATTGTTAATATGTAGTATTTTTGAACTCTCTAGGTTCAGAAAAATGCTGTAGTGTTATCAGGCGTTATGGACCTTGTTTTTTAATCTGTTTGAGTGCACTGACTGTGAACTTTTACTGGGGTTTTTGTTTATTTGTTTTTGGCAAGCTTCAGATTTGTTATGCACAAGGCTGATTAATGAAATTTCAAAAAAAAAAAAAAAGTTTTTCTCAATAAATGGTTTATTTTAGGACATGCTGGTGAAGGGTTTTTCTTACAAAAATAGATGTGGGACTGTGTCAAATTTTAAGCTTTTTTGCAACATTGGGAAAAGACTGCTAAACTGACCTAACTGGAATAAGCTGCTCCTATATTGCAATAGTCAGTGTTTTGTCAAGTTTCAAGATGAGTAGTGTGAGATGCTTCTTACACAAGAGGTAAGAGAAGTAAGGTTCCCCTTTCACTGCCTTCTGAGAAAAGAGGGTGATGGGCAACTCCTGACACTGCCTTTTATCTAAGGGATAACTTCCTTCTTGAATGCATGCACTGGGAGTGCTCTGCATGGCATTTTTGTCNTAAGAGAAGTAAGGTTCCCCCTTTCACTGCCTTCTGAGAAAAGAGGGTGATGGGCAACTCCTGCCACTGCCTTTTATCTAAGGGATAACTTCCTTCTAGAATGTATGCACTGTGAACAGGGAGTGCTCTGCATGGCATTTTTGTCTTCTAGAAGAGAAGAACTGTACAAGCTGATTCTTGTGGTCCATTTGGCAAAACCAAGAACCTACTGTTACCTTTTGAAAACTGACTTCTGATCCTGGGCTTTCATTTCCCCACCACGCCCCAGTTGTCATCAGCCTCAGAAAAGGAAGAGAGATTAGAAGTGGTTAGCAATTGGAAGAAATAGCCTGCAATGCATGACCTAGTTGATTTTTTTTTTACTTGCTATTAAAAATAGATAACCTAAAACTCTTACTTGTAAACATTAGTGCAAGTTTACATATTCCTGTTACAGCTTTAGACTTAAAATTGATAACTTGAGATATTTGGTTTTATATTCCTCTGTCTTGTCTCTCATCTTAATCCACAAATCCTTGATTAGTCACATGTGTGGGGTGAGCTGTCAAGGAGGCAAAATCTGTCATTTCTATCTAGAAAAGTATGAGCCTTGCTGTGCACGTGTCACCTGTGCATGTATATACGCTCTCAAAAAGTATCATGCTGAATTTAAACACAGACTTTCCCCTCTTTTCAGTGCTCTATTTTCAATTGTGTGATAGGAAGGAAAGTATGTAGTCACCCTCAGTAAAGGACTGTGGAAGTACCTGATGTAAAAATGCCCCCCCAGCTTGCTGTGTGCTTCACTTTGCAGAACAGAAGTATCTGAGTGAGCTGTGTCCTCACTTGCCTTGTTTCAGGTGCCCTCGAACACAAACAGGAACTGTGCACAGCTTCTAGGAGTCAGAGGTGACAAACTTACCAGTTTGTTCTTGCCAACCAAAAGAAAACTCATTCACTGCATATTAGCTTTTTATACTTTTATTTTTGTATAAACAAACATTAAGACTAATTTTGTTAAGGCAATTGTAGAACATACAGTTGCTTGTGGGGATGAGGGGCAAACACTGCTTCCTAATAACCTATGTCATTCTTTTAATACAGTGAACTGGACAAGTTTAACTTTGGCAAGGACCATTAAGCTTTCTCTGTCAATGAGTGCTGGAAGGGCCTCAGTGGTGTGCCAGGACTTGCACGAGTGCTTGGGAGGATGGATCCAGGAGTGGCATGTTTGGCTCTCAGCCTGTTCTAAGAGTTGGTCCCAGGGAAATGGGCATGAAATCATCTCTGCACTCTTTCAGAAGTATTTACTTGTTTGGTGCTTTCCTCTGGGAGAAGGGCACTGCATGCAGTTGGAGGGGAAAGAACCAAGGTCCACAAGGAATGCCAAATGTCTTCCTTACTGCATGCTAAATCCGTGGCTCTGAGGAAGGCAGAAGAGCCTCTGTCACTCCAGGAGGATGTATTTGCTGCTCAGAACTACTCACCCACCACCCCGAGAGAAGGCCACTGGGCCTGCCAGGTAATGTTTACAGTAAAATGCTACCCTGGAGAGGCCTAGCCTTTCTCCCCTCCCACCCATTTTCCAACTCTTGTGTACAGTGTCTTCAGGTCTGGCTTGTTCATGTGCCTGATCATTACTACAGGATGCAATACTCTTTCACTGTTAAGAGTGTTATAGCACATAGAGTGCAGAAACTGTGCTTCATCAAACAGCATTGTAAATATTGCAGTAGTGTCTACTCTTGGGCTCTAAAACTACATCTGAGCCCCTGTTTCTGTTCATGACATTGAACGACCTATTCCTGGAAGCTTCCTGAAAGCACAGGGAATGCATGTGTACACAAGATGTGGGAGGTGAAAAGCTCCCCAAAGCAGTTGCTCACATTTCACATGGCCTATTCCTTCCTTCATGTTGTAAATTTTACTGCCTTCACTATCCCTAAACGTCACTTATTGCTCCATGCTAAAAGCACTAGGTCACCTGCTTTTTAGGTGCTCCATATTAAAAAGGTGAGTTTCTAGATGATCTGATGTACTGGACAGCAAATACCTATTTCATGGAATGATTCATATTGTTGTATTAGCCTGTTTCTTGTGGCCTCAGTTTTATTGTATGAGAAGAGCAATGTTTTTATACCAGCTGCTAGAATAAGACTATTCACTTTCTTCACTAGAGACTATCATGGTTTAGCCCTGTGCCCAGTGAAAATGGACTATCTTTGAAAGTGGCAATCACAACCTATGCTGCTCAGTGTCAGGATCCGTAGACCTGAAAAAATTGGGATTTTTTTCCAATCATATCTGTTGTTAGTTAATGTCCCCTCTTTTCCTTTTTTTTCCTGCTTTAAACAAGTTATTTCTAGTAACCTGCAGTTCCTTAACTCTGCAAGTTTAAAAACAGGAGGCAGCTGCCCTGAAATCAGTACTGGGAATGTCAAAGCAACCCCACTTTCCTCAGAGCTTGATTCTAGTTTTACTTAATTTAGAAGGGTGTCAAATCAAGACAGACATGAAAAAAAATCAGCCATACCCACTGTCCTAGGTCTCTCTCCTCATTCCCCCTCCTCCCCAGAAGAAAGTAATTTACTGTTACTTCAGGCTGACTGTTATGAGGCACCAAGTAAACTAATTTATCAGAAAAGACAGACAAGCAGATTAATTAGGATCACTACAGTATGGGTGTGGGGCATACATTTTAATGCACACTTTGCATTATTTCACTACTCCATGCCCAGTTATTTTCTTTCCACAATTGTTACGATGGCCTGGAATTTTAAGTAGCATTTGAAGCCAAAAGGAATTTTGCTACCTCTATTTTTCCAAACTAAAAATGACACTTACTCTGAAGAATTACAGGTTTCAGCTATTCCTTCAGATGTATGGCCTGGGGAAAGAGAGGGCAGTGGGTGACGTAGCTCTGCTCAGGCCACAAGGCCAAATTCTGACCCAGGTTATGCTACTGCCAGGCTCCAATGTCTGCATGTCCAGGGTCTGGCTGAAGTTTTGAAGGGCCCATGTAGTGCACACTGTGGGAGAAGGTTCCAGATGTACAAAAACTCTACTGTAGTTCTGCCACTTCAGCAGAGCTGCTTCAGTCCAATACTGCTATAACCAAGCACAGCATCCCGCTGTGCTGTATTGAAACACTGACAGATTATGGTTGTTAAACTGTGTGATCTACACAACTATCAAGTTTAATCATCTTGTAACAATCTTCTGACATTAAAGCCTGCACCTCTGGTTAGTGTCCAGGTAGAGTGTCTTCATACAAGCACGCTGGAATTTATTCTTTTTTTCTCTTCAAAACTTAAGACACTTCATAGGAAAACAAAGCAACCACACATGTGCAAACCTTTTGTTGAGAGTATATGAAGGAGTGCAACTTTCCAGCATATCATCCAGACAAACCCCAGAGAAAAACAACAGGAGCACAGATTCAGATATGCATGGCAATTACTCATCCTCTGACCTCACTTGAAGGACCGTGATACGCACTTAAGAGTTTTCAGCAGTTGCGTTTGTTCCCTTTGGATTGAAGCAGTCTCTGAAGGTGCTACTTTTTTTTCTGCTTGTTGTCATTGTTGCCATAGGTGGAGCCCTTGTTAATTTCTGTAACCCCGATCATCCATCTGACACCAACCGAAGCTGCAAAACAAACACAGTTAAAGCTGCCTGAGGCAGGGCCTGCAGATCTGTACTGGTGTAGCATCATGAGAGAGACCTTGGATGAAAGGTGCATTTGATGCTCCCACACCTCCACATCAACTTATTTGCCTGTGGCATGTCATGAAGGAAGAGCCTCAGGCTGGACACGAACCCTCCCATCAGCAGGGAAGAGGCTACAAGGAACCAGGATAGGTGTGAGAGCCACAGGCATGCACAGCCCTGCGTGCCAGGGGAAGGGAATTCTGCTGGCTTTCAACTGCCCCACATCTGCAAGAGCACAAGCAAGCACAAGGGAACTTCAGATCTTGATAAAAAAAAGGAAGTTGTGGCATTTGTTAATGATAGCTCATGAAAAAGTCCATTATGAAAAACCAGGTTAATTTAAAAGACTTTTATAGATGATTCAGTGGTAATAATTCATCATGTGCAAGGATTATTTTATTTATCTGTAGCACTTAAAGTGACTAAGTTGAATATAACTTAAACTCCTTCCCTCACACTTTTGGTTTCTTTGTAAAGGGGCTCAGCTGCCCCAAATCTATTAGTCCTCAAGCTTCTGCTCAGCTACTGTACACATCCAGAACTGCCATGCTTCTTTCAGGCCTAAACCTATTAGGAAGTCACATCTTCCCTCTGCTCAGAATGCTTTCCAAAAAAGAGGAACCCAAACCAAACAGCAAAGCCACAAACCTCCCCTAAGCCTCCAAATCCCACTGTCTTTCTGACTGATGGTGGAAAGGCCCAGTAAGGTGAGGTGCTCTGAATGTCTCATTCCCATCTCTCTTTACTTCTCTAAGATGTCTCTGGACAAATTCTCACCAGCCAAAGGACTCTTTATGGTTAAGGCAGTGCCTGGGATCACCAAGAGAATCCAGAGGTTTCATCCCACCAGCAGGCATCCCTTGTGAATCTCAGGGCTGATCCAACACCATGTCCTGGCACTGGCTGCTCTTCAGCACTGGAAGGGGAGGGGCTGTCAGCTGGCAAACAGCTGCCCTGGGCTCAGAGTTGTGCTACTTGGGCCACAAAGCCGTCAGCACGGGCTCGTGCTCTGTAGCCTGACAGTGAACGGATGGGTTTGAGTGCAAGTGGTAACGGGATGCCAGGGTGCTGTGACAGCATGGCTGGGCACTGGGAAGCTGGGCTGCCCATGGGGCTGCCCTCAGGTCTTGTGGATGCCAGGAAAGCAGGCAGAGTTGTGCAGAGAACAGTCCAGAAAGGGAGCTGGCTCTGAGGGCACTCACTGTCACACTGCACTGTCAGGCTGTGAATAGAGACACACACCACTGACACAAGCAAAGGCTTCACTCTCCCAGACAGACAGACAAGAAAGAAAGAAAACCATCTCTGACATTTAACTGGCCATGAGCTGGGGAGCACAAGAGAAAGATCCAACATGTAGCCTACAGTCTAGGATCATAACATAATAGTAAGCATGAAATCATTAAGATTTTAACCACAAGGGATAGAAACAGCATCTGGAGATGGACACGGAGCATGAATACGAGCATCTGTTACTGCAGCCACACACCATATTGGGCATTTCATCCAGTTCCAAGAATGCCTGGACACAAAAAACTAGTTCAGCAGTTCAGATGTCTTTTTTTCATCCTTTGCTGCCTGGCAAAAGCTGCCAACTGCCTTCTATCCCCATTTTACCCTGTAGCCCTTAGCACCCTGGGGAAGGTGGGGTGCAAAGAGAAGAGGACTGTTCATGTTTGCAAACATGTGGAAGCAAAGTGGGGTAAGGCTGGGCTGCCTCCCTGGTGTGTCCCTGCACTGGCCCCTCACCACAGCTCTCCTGGAGCCTCAGTGCAGACCTGAGCGATACCATCACATTAAAGGATTCATTCTCTTCCTGTTTTACATACAACTGTGGTAAGGGGAACTTCAGGGTTCTTACTTCAAGAAAGGGGAGAATGGGAGATCAAGCAGTAACTGATCAGCAGTGCCTGACTTTATAGCTGCAAAGATTTAAGACCACCCTGAGAAGTGCATGAGAGAAGCATCCCTGCCCTCCTCCACAGCAAACTGAGGTAACAGAGCTCCTGCATCTTTGTGTCCACCATTCCTCAGCATCCAAAAGATGCAGGAGGTTGCTGAGGGCCTGCTCTGCCTGCTGGAGTGCCAGGGGCTCAAGGAGGGCTGAGCTGACACCATCAAGAGAGCCATAGTGTAATCTCTTTCTTGGAACACATTTTAGCTCCAAGAAAACCACCACCTCCACATGTAGTAGCTTATCCCTCAGCAAAACCTTAGCTCAAAGGATTTCCACCTTTTCTCTTACACCTCAGGATTTTTTCTCATCTGTTACGCTGCCTTTTTACCACACAGCAAGTGCTATAAGCAGCATGGCAGGCAGGGGCATAAAAATTTCCCTTGTTACATAGGTTATGCGTTGAAATTAAGATTTGTCCAACTAAAGACTGTATGAATGGCAGACATTTCCACAGAGGACCTATCCTACATACTATGAAGGAGAAGAAACAAACAACACACTCACACAAAAAAAGCAAACAACTCACCACAAATCCCCCAATTTCTAGGCACCAGGCTGAAAGGCCAGACTATCTGGCAGCTTCAGCAAAAGACAGAATGAACACAGGCATGATCATGCACAAGGTTTGCATCCTGTTGTAAACCTTACTAGAACCCTGCTGCCTTGTCCCCTCCTCACCCTCCGTTCATCTCAGCCCGCAGGCACCGCCAGCCTCGCTGCCCAGGTCACATCGTGCTCCAGCCCTGTGCCCCACACTCTGCTCCTGGACACTGCCATGTCCCCAGGTCTGTGCACACAGTGCACAATACGAAACCCACCTCCCACACAATCCCAGCTGGCTCAGCACTACTTGCACTCGCTCACATGGAACACTTCTCCTGCCTAGAACTGATCCATAGCTGCTGGCCCTGTGCCATCAGCCCAGATGCCGCCGTGCTTTTAGCATTAAACATGGAATAGCTGCTGCTCCCTTTAAAAACCCTCTCATCTTTTGCATACATTCCCCTTTTAACTCCTCTTGACAGCTTTACAATAAATTACTTCTAGAGCATGAAGGGTGGGTGTCCTTCTCAACATAAGTTATCAAAACATGAAAGGCAACCCAACATTTGGTTCTTTGAAGCCAAATGAAACTGAGGAAGCCGGAGGAGGAGAAAAAAAAGAAGCTGCTGTCAAATACAGATACTGACATTTGACAGACGTGCTCACTATTTCAGCATCAAAATATCAGCACCAAGTTTTAAATAGTTGTTGTGAGCTAAGTACCTAAATCTCTTGCCATGTGTCCTGTGAAACTAAAGCTGGTTTTCAAAACACTTTTATCCCTCAAACTACTTGAGCTTTTATCCTCTGGAGTAGTGATTCCTTGTATTGATTTAAGCAGTATCACAAAGGGCTTCCAGTCCCAGACCAGCAGTAAGGCACGAGCACAGTGTGATGACTGCTGGGAGTATAAACAGCTAAATCCTGCACAGCCAAGCACGAGGAGACAGCATTCACAGTATAAAGAAATGTCATTTATTTAAGGCTGAAGGAGTTTGAACTGAATCAAGCAGAGCTGTACATATTCATTCTTAGATCTCAGAGTTAGGGTCTGAGGTGTTACCAGCCTTTCACTCCAGCTCAAGTGCAGCATTTTTCTTACAGCTCTTTCCACTTGAACAGCCAGTTACTTACAAGCCAGTCAGTGTTTTACTGGAGAGCACAATAAGCAGAAACTATCCAAAGGACAAATGACAATCTAGAAACAATGTAGAGGGTACCAGGTAAAAGGACCTCCTAGTTACTCTGCTCTATCACAAAAGATTTCTTTTGTGCTTATCTGCACCTGTATCAGATACTGAAACCCACCAATCTACTACAATGGGCCATTAGGCACTGCAGTAAAGTTCCTGATTCTGGAGTATCAGGTGAGCTGTCCAAGTGCTATAGGAAAAAAACCAAACTACAACCTGTGTGCTTCAGTTACAAACAGTGAGAAAAGGTCTGCTAGGAGCAATGGGAAGAGGTGATTTTATCATCTGATAAATCCCTCCAGTCTACAGAAAACCCTTCCTTTCACATTGTTAAGCCACCAGGTACCAATTCCCACTCACACTGTAAAGACCACACACAGTCCCCCCTGCTTTGCTACAGACTGGCTGTGCTGGGCAGACACTTCCAGCTGCCACCCAGAGCCACAACCTCCAAGCTGCATTTGTGTCCGTGCTCCCCTGTATCCCAGCCACTGCAGGAATCACTCTGGAGCCCTTGCCTAAAGCTGGAGACAAACAGCAGAATAAAATACTGGGTGCTCCTCTGCCAATAGATGGCTGCACCACACCCAGAACATTCACGACAGAGATCCCCCTTAGGATACAGGACACACTTAGGGGAGAATGGCCTTGCTACAGAAACTCAGCTGTTGGCTACCAAAGTCAGTGTGACAGCTTGGGCTGAGGTTTTTTCCTGCTTCCACAGAAACAGACCAATTATTCCCAACCAGCAATAACACTCATTTTAAAGGAATATGGTAACAGAGAAATAGACTCTAACTTACTAAGGTAACTGATGCTCTTTTGGCACATAAAGACACATCCAATTTTAAGTGACCACGATAAACCAGCTCTGTGTTTTGTTTGGTCTGACTGAGGGCTGAGCTTTCTTCCACTCCCATGGATTCTCTTCCCTCCACAGCCTCACAGTGGCTGCTATCTGCTCCTAAGTGACATCATCTTTCTCATTCCCTGCTCCTCAGCAAAATGTGGCTGAGTCTGACCTGGCAGCAGCCCCCACCACGGGTCCTCCACTGCAGGGCAAATCCCAGGCAATTGCAGGCACTCTGGGACTGGCCATAGCCTGTGTGGAATGAGAACAGAGCTGCTGCTGAGCACAGAGGTGCTGCAGAGCCAGCAGAGGGCTGGTGTGTATGGGGCAGCAATGCACATCACACACCCTCAAGGTGTTCTCTGCCTGGGAGCTCACACCCAGTGCTGCTGTTCAGTCTGGCAGCAGGCTGCTGCTGTAGTCTTCTGGCAGCTCCAGTATTACAGATAACCTGAGAATAAATCCTTTGGATGATCACTGCATTCAAGAGCAGCTTGCTTATTAACCCTTCCTTGTGGCTGGAAACAGAGGAAAGATAAGCAGGGAGTAAGACAGCAAGAAAAGGGGAAAAAATTGAAAAGAAGGTCGTTCTTAATGTTTATTCTTGGTAGAATAAACAGCTTTTTGATAAATAGCTTTTATATAGCTTTTTAAATAGCTTTTTTCCTTTACAGATTCTTTCTTTCACTTCTTGATAAAGTGAAAGAGTCACTAGGTCATTAACAGCAAAATTGTATTAGGCTTAGGGTGGAGGGTGAGGGCTGTGGTGTCACTCAGCTAAACTATACAGGGCTAAATCCAAAACCATCAGAAATGCTACAGTGTCAAGCAGTGAAGCAGTCAGCCCTGAGGTTAAACTCCAGAAACCCTGAATAATGGTGTGAGGCTCCCTGTGGAGGGTGCACAAGGCATGATGCACTTTGAAATGGCACCCAACCAACCAGTCTGCTGAGTGGAGAAACTGAATTAAGAGGTGAAAATGCTGAAAGAAAGATGAGAACTTCAAACCATTTTGCAGTAGCTGCACTTCAGTGCACCATTAGGCCCCTGTTCCACAATCCAGCACCACAGAGAATACCTACCTGCACCATGAAGAGACCTTAGTAGCACTTAATACGAAACCCAGAACTACACACTAAAACAGCTCAGAATCTGCAAAATAAAAAAGCTAAAACTCAAGGCATCAACTATGCCAGCATTTCTTCCAAAGGCAGAACAAATGTCCTCTGGAGCAAACTGCCAGACCGTAGCATTTGCAATGGTGTCACATCTCATCCCACCCCATTGCTGCTCACCCACTTTGCATAGAAGCACAGGGGAGGCTGATCCACCCTTCCCTGCAAGTGACAGGGATTTGACCCCATCACCTCCCATTCCTAGCACACCCCAACCACAGTGCTCACTCTACACTCCCATCCTCTCCACCTGTCAGAGAAGGGGAAGGGGGCACTGCTTGTGACTTTCAACAAGTAAGGTGACTGGAAAAAGAGGCTTTGAAGTTGTAGTTGCTGCTCTGAGGAATTCTTACACGTTTTACACAAAGCATTTCCAGGGTAACAAGCATCAATAATTTCTCCAGATGAAGACAAGAGCTCAGGATTCCCTTCTTTTTTCCTCTACCCTACCCACCTAATGTACCAACTATGGTATGATGGACCTTATCCTTGCTTGTTTTCCTTCCTTTGGCTCAAAGCATCATGAAGGAAATTTCTTGCCTGCATGCACACACACACAAATTGTTCCTTCTCCAATTACCTCTATAAGAAGCATCAAGATGAGCTTAATGCAGAATTTGTTTTGGTGGGCAGTTTCTGAAAAAGAATATTGCGTGCCTATCACATCAAACTTCACAGATGGCTTAAAAGGATGTTATTTAGTTAATCTTGATCAATAGAGCTCAAGATTCAGCCTTCTGAGAATGCAAAGAAATGTTATGTGCTAGGAACAATTTCCTGGGTAGAGAGCAAAGATCCACTTCTGAGACAAGAAAACGTTCCACATTTTCCTGTCCTCTGTGTTGCTATTCTAGACATGGCTTTTTAAGTCAGCTCTGTGTCCAAGTTCTCTCAGATCCAGAAAGGCTGTGAAGTTCTGTTTCTTTTTCCAAGGTTTTTTGTAATATACACAGATGTGAAGGTGATGAAGTCATAAATACCTATGATGGTCACTGCAATCACAGAAGTATTTGCTTTAAAAATGTACGGCTTATTCTGGAAGGAAACTTATTCTTCAAACCAGCACTCAATCACAGACACCCAGATATGATGCAATCTGCTAAACTGACCTGGTTTCTCCTTCCATGAAGAACACCAAGTAAGATCTCACTCTCTTTCTTTAGGCCAGCTCCTTGTTTTGTTTTCCTTCCTCTTAAATATCATACCAGTTGAAATATGAACCAAGGCAGTTCAGAACTGTCACAGGAACTGTAGGAATCACCTGTGACAGTCCATGCCCTGTGCTACATAAATCAGAGTAGATGGCCACAACAGACTGTGCTTAAATCATGAGTTCATGGATTACCAGTGCATGACACATCAGACTGTGATTAGCTAAAAGCATTCAAAAAAGAATAAATTATCCTTGTGCATCTCTTCTAAGCATTTAAAGTAGAACACAGTAACACACAAGAAAAGAAAGCCTTCTGTAGGCAACCCACCGAGAAGTCACTGTTTGAAGTCTAGAGAAACAGAAAATTTTGTATGCTGCTCTTACAAAAAATAGTACAACTATAAAAAATAAACAAAAAAGGAATCTTTTTAACCTAGTCGAGGCTAGAGCAGACATATTAGATTGACTGTTGAATTCACAAGTCATCTTTATATTTAGCAAATCTCAGTAAATCCTATTGGACAGTTACCCTGTAAGTAATCTTTTTGTATCAGAAAACTTACCTATTATAATGACAAATGCAAAACTAGCCAGTGTCAGTGATGATCCACTGTTGATCATGTTGATGAGCAGCTTGAACAAAGGATATAGCAGCAATAAGGCCCAGAAAAGCCAGTTCAAAAGTGTCCAAGGTCGACGGGGTGGTATTGTAGGGACTGCTGGGTAGGTTCCTGTGCGGTAATATTCTTCCTGGAATGCATCCTAGGAGAACAAAGGAGGGCAACAATTAAATCCCCATCTGCCAACTAAACTAGCCATTCCTGGCTTTGATGTTCCTCCTTCTGGTGGCTTGTAACCGCAGGGGAAGATCAAAGTCCAGCTGATGGCTGGAAAGCTTGTACTTTGAAGTCAATGAACACAGAGTCAAAAAAAAAAAAGTAAAAAAAAAGAAAGGGGGAGCATCCACTGATGTGTGAGTACTTTCCTTCCCCTATATACAGCAGCCTGAAAAATGCCATACCTGAAGAGCATACTAGCCCAGGAAAACAGAAGGGATGATGGGATGTACACTCCTGCAGCAAGGCAGACATCACTGCTGAACCTCCTGCAGGAGCCACAGCCACGGCCCAAGCACTCAGGTAAGCTGGGACGTGTCTGGGCTCCACACTCAGCAGCATCCCATGTTCCCTCTTGTTTTCTCCAACTGCTGCTCTCAAACAGCACCCACAAACCTGCCAGAAAAGATGACCAGGCACCATTTTGTCCAACACTCTGAAGAACACCACCCCCTCCTGTCTTTGTCCCACGGATGCAGTCTTGTTCACCTTGTTCCCATGATGCCTGTGGTAGGAAATTTGGGTCCTGAACCTCCCTACAGGCAGTTTAGTGTGCAAACAACACAAAATCTCTCACTGGCTTTGAGCAAATGGCTCGACCTTTAAGTATAATACAAGGAGGATAATGGGGCAGGGCTTGTTTTTTTCTGTTCTGTAGCATCTGTTTTTTCAAGCACAGGAAACTGAATTCAGTACCTTCCTCTATAGCCCATGGTGAATAGCATTGCCTTTACTGATCTCATCAACCCAAGATATCAAAAGTGGGTGGGGGAAAAATCCCCCTCCCTTCTTGTTCAAAAGCAAAGATTATTTATCTGTTGTCTATTAATCTGTGTTATCACAAAAAACTGGTTAATTACTGAAGTCAGCATTAGACTGACATAAAAAATCCCTTAATTCAAACAGAATGAAGTATGGTATTTCTTTAAATAAAGGATTTTTGGTTTCTAAAAATTCTAGGAAAGCCTAGACTAATCAACCAAAATACTATTTTTTCTACTATGCTATGGTTTTACACTTACTTACACTCCAGCTGACACAAACAATTCTTTACTTACTGAATAGCAACTTACAATTGCTATTACAGAGCAATTGCAAGCTGCTACCACTTTATCTATTTCAAAGTGACCACTCAGCTTTTAANTTTCTTTAAATAAAGGATTTTTGGTTTCTAAAAATTCTAGGAAAGCCTAGACTAATCAACCAAAATACTATTTTTTCTACTATGCTATGGTTTTACACTTACTTACACTCCAGCTGACACAAACAATTCTTTACTTACTTAATAGCAACTTGAGCAATTACAAGCTGTTACCACTTTATCTATTTCAAAGTGACCACTCAGCTTTTAAGGGGTTACGCAGTAATTAAAGCACTGCACCCTCTTTATGGAGATTACAAAAATTTTAAGTGTTTGACTCGTGTGAGCTGGATTGTAGTGGGAACATTGTGGCCAGTTCCTGAGCCATCTTCAACAGAGGTCACAGCCTATGAAGTTCTCTTCACAGTGCAGTGATAACACAGAGCTACTCATCATCAGTAAACTGAATTTACTACATATGGTTAGGTTTCCAAATACTGCTATTACCCAGAGAAGTGAAGAATTCCCAACCACTGCTGGCATTGCCATTAGAGGGCCTGCTACTACAGGGAGCAGGTCAGGCTCACTCCAAACAACACGGCAGGGCTTTCTTTGTCGGCTCTGCATGGCATGAGGGGCAGCAAAACCACTGACCCCACCTCACCGAGAGGCTTGAGACAGGTGGAAAACAAATGCAAAAGGCAAAAAAATGTCAAGGCCAACATCTCCACCACATTTACCACTGCTGTGGGGAACAGCCCTTTGGTTACAATTCCTTCCCCTTAAATATGCTCATTCACTTGCAAAAGGCATCTATGGGTTCATCTGTCTTGAAAGCTTTTTGCCTATGATACCCAGCAACAAGTCAGGCTTTAAATAGACAATATACCTCACCATTTCCCAAAATAACCTTACTCACATTAGGTTCCTTTTATTCCTCTGCCTACAGAGCTTTTCAGTTTGTAATAAATTCCATCCACGCAGGTATCACATTCCGACATGGAAACATGCTCCCTCTATTGCCCCCACCAAATTTAAGTTACTTCAGACAGTGAGGGGGAGGGGCAGTGCACTGAGTGGAAATCAGGGAACATCCATCTCCTTGTGAGAGGCTAGCTGGATTCCTCCTCCCCGTCCCCACCAGGAGGTCTGACGGCAGAGGTCTGCCGCGGCCCCTTCGCGAAGAAGCCCACAAAGAACGAGCATCCAAAAATATATTCTTTGTTCCCAAACACTGGAGTTCTGTACACTTCTCTTCAGTTAGGCTTTGCTGATTCCCTAGGACATTTCTGTCTATATCTTCAGGCCCTGTTTTCCAAGCTTCTCTTACAAGCAAGAAGAATTAGAAGCTTGCACTTTTTAGATTAAGATTAATTAAGATTCTCAAGCAGAACTTCTACTTCAGGCACTGTGGCTATAAGGAGGTAAAAAAAGAAAACAAACATGTAAGGACTAGCAGAGTTGTGACTACTATTACCTCTTCAGACCTGGCAAAAAGATCCTCAGCCCAGTCCTTGTTTAAGTCAAAGCCAGCCTTTCTAGCAGTGGCAGTTAATAAAAGATACAAAAAGAAAAGGCAATCTGCAACCCAAACTGAACTTCTGTCATAATTTGGAATTAACTGATACAGAGCTGGCCATGCGTGGAAGACAAAATCTACCCTCGGTGAGGAAGAAGCACATGGACATGGTACTTACTGTAAGCCTGGAAAAGGAAGGAGGGCAGTGTTTGGTTTAGAGCAGCAGCACAATGCCACTGTTTATCTGGCAGGACTCTGTTCCAATGTGTTTGTAGCAGTGACTAAGCCAAAAAATGAAGTGATAAGTAGCAAGAACATAAACACGACAGGCTCCCAGGGAGAACTATCTCAGATTGAGGTACGTGTAGGTGGAATCAGACAAGGAGGTTGAAAACAATGGGATAAGCTTTTCTCAAAGACCCTCACTCCTTTTGTAATGTGGGGCAATAGATTTTTAAAAAAAATTCACGTCCCTCCATGTCCAGTAACTGCTGATTTCATTACTCATTCTGACAGCTCTGCAATCCTGATCATCTTGAGTGCACAGGTCTAGACCTCAGTACCTGTGGCACTCTGCAGCCACTAAATCATGCTACTACAGCATAATTCAGCACATTGTATGTGAGTCTTGAGAAACTACTGCAAAATGATTAAACTTATTGAGAATAAGCAACAGCACAGGGAACCATAATGTGTGTTAATACAGGGTCTCTGCTTTCCAGTAACATGCATATCTTGTCTCACTTTGAAACAGCAAGTTAAGTGCTGCAACCAAAAGAGACAAAGCAGGGGATGAGTGTGTATCTTGCAATGAATTACTGCCCTTTGAATAACAATTTTTTACATTATATCATAAATATTTTCAGACTCTGAAGATGATCTGAAACAGAATTAATTTTCGGAAACAGCATCTGCCTGTTATCTGACCTAAGAGCCTATTATTTTTTTAAGATGCAGGGCAGAAAGGTGAAACAAAATTATATTTTTACCCTGCAGGTGGGCTTTCATCATCTCAGAACTCTGGAAGAAGTTGTTCCTGCTCTATATTCTGCCAGTCTGATTTTACAAAGACATGGATGTCAGTAAACCAGGAATGATTGCAATGAAGTAAGTTTCACTTAAGTAAAACAGCTGGAGAAAGAGAAACATGCTGCCTTCAGAGAAAAACTAAAATCATCACCAAACATCCCAAACCAAAACACAAACAACTCCTCCCAGCTCTAATCAATTAAAAACATTCACATAACCAAAAAAGGTTTTACTGGAATGGAAAACTGAACACACTGTACTTCAGTTCTGGATGCAAAACTTCACTCCTATACTTAAATAGGAAACCAGAGACTTAACCAACTAGCAAATGAAGTTGTCATGAAGAACAGATACAAATAATACTATGATATATTGTACAATATAGTATTATGAAGGACAGACATACACTCTGTTTGCAAAAACAGCAACTGAGTGTTTGCCAAAGAGGGAATAACAGAAAAATCTTGGAGTGAATTACTGCAACTGTGTAACAAAGGATTCAGGAAAACAATCATCACATTCATACTTAGGTTCTTTCCTTGCAAACGTCTGAATAGTTCTCAGGGACATGAAACAGGGCTACAAAGTCATAGTTGCAGAAGGGGGACTTGTGCAGCGTTGAGCAAAAGGACCATTTGCATGTACCTGGGCCCATGGGTAACAGCCCTTTGCAGAGGAGCAGGGTGCTGTGCCTGAATCAGGTGTTATGGGCACAAACTGTGAGCACGGGCATCAGAGGCAGAGGGAGTAGACCTACAAGTGAGGTCTACCTTTAATTTCCACACTCCTGCAAGCAAGCTGCTTAGAGGAGCTGTGAACTACACCAGAAACAGTCACGGTGTGAAAGTGAGAACACTGTCGATACAGAAATGCTAAGGTGGTGGCCTGGGAAGAGCACAACAAATGGCACAGCACAATTTTGCTGTCCCAGTGAGAGGAAACCAGAGCACAGCTATATTCTATAATTTCTAAGTCTGAAGCACAGCTGCATTCCAGTCTGAATACATAACTTTGGATCAAGGTATTGAAGCAAAGTGAGCTGCCAGGCCCTCATGCTGTGCATACCTATGACTTCCACTGACTGAAATGGGAGTGCTGTGTGCATTCAAAAACCACATCCCCCATCCAACAGTCAAAAAAAACAGTCCAGAAGAAACAGATTCTGAAAGACTGAAGGATTCATATGAAAGCATTTGCAAAGAAAAAAAAAAGAAAAAAAACTCAACTGGGCATCTACAAACACAATTATTGTTATTCTCTCCCCATCCTATGAAATCAGGAATCTTAAATGCATGCCTTCTATACCCACAGTGTGAAAACAATTTATCAGACAGTCCTTTTAACGCTGGATGTCTGCCTTGGTAATAAAAGGAGGGTAAAATAAGGGACAAAAATTCTAAAACACTAAAGAAAATATCTTATTTAGCCCACAAATCACTTCTTGATTTAGAAAGTGCCTTCTAAGGGAAGGGGGTCTTTCTACCAATCAGAAGGCAATAGGGCAATTTTGATTTTTGTATCCTTATGCAACTTTCTAAGAAGAGGCTTAGAACTGCTCTAGAAAGGCTCATTTCAGCTTTCTTCCTGTTGCTCTATGTACAGAACGAAAGCCATCACTACTGGCAGCACAAGGTCAGTGTGTATACAGAGAAACAGAGCACTTACCCTGAAAACCAAACAAACCAACTCACCCAAGCCTCCAAATTAGGACACTGCTCATGCATGCTGTAAAGGTCTACTAGCATTATAAACAACCGAGCACTGGTGGCCCACAAGTGCTGCTTTGACAAAGAAACCAACCTTTTCTTGATATAGTTTGTGGAGCCAGGTAGAACACTCCTGCTCATCTTTTGGGACATCCTCTAGTGGAATCCGCCTGCCAATGGTAAACAAGAGAAATTGAAGAATATTAAATACTTGGACTTTCATGAACAGCCCCTGCATTATACAGACAGATTATCTGACTCGCTACATTTGTCACCTTTTTTAACTTGTACAACACCTACAGCATTTCCACAAACAAATATGGAGGAGATTTTGAAGAAATCCGTGATAGTCCCCAACTAATTGCCAAAACAAATTTAGCCATGAGGTTTACTCAGCCTGTAACAGCTTTTCAGGGTGGGCACGCAGCTACCCTGAGTTGTGAAAAGCAATTTCCATGTGATGCCAGACTGACTTGCTGCTGTTGGAATGGGGCAAAGGGAGAGACACAGCCAGAGGAACTCCTCTGCTCAGCTGGAGCCGACATCCACAGGCAGGGCTCCATGGATGCCATCCAGCCAGGGTGTGGACACCAAACTGAGGACATCATGATGAGCTACCAGGTGGAAGAGGAATCAAGAGAAACTTTATTTTCACTCTTAGACAAAAACAGTTCTGAAAAAACCCCGCTTTTTCAAATGGGCAGAAAAGAAGAAGTAGAAAGAAAAGGTCACCCTATTCCACTTCATGTTGTTATCCAGGATAAAGCAACTGGACCAGCTTGCTGGTCCACAACAGCTCTTAAGGGGCTATGATGAACTTCTGATCGCTTGCAGCATCATTTCTAGGCTCCTATGCTCCAACCCCACCTCATCCCATGCCCTGAGTGCCTGTAGCACAGCTGCTGCTGGTAGAACCTGACCTGGGAATTGGTCTTTCCCCTTAAGATCATGGGAAGCCATCAGGGTATTTGTGATTTATAGAAACCTTATTGAAAAGGAATCCAGGTAATGTTTTATTCATTTAACAACCCCCTTCTTGGTAGGGAGGGTGCAGCTGTCAAATACATCAACAGTGACACCACCAGTTGGGAAAGTCCTAAGCTTGACCTCCACCACAGGAACTGGAACTATCTCTGGAACTCCTGTGATATAAAGCATGATATAAAGCAGATATAAAGCATGTCCACCTGAACACTTAGATTGTGTTTGGTATTCTGGCCAAATGAGTGAAAAGAGGCCTCAGTGCTGCTGCTGAGCTAACAGACACACAAAAGAATAAAAAAATAACAAGTAGAAAGTCCTGTAGACATTTATGGGCTCCTCACATACTTAAAATCACAGAACTTTACCAGAAACACGTCCCAACACTTATGAATTTTTATCTGAAGTTTTGTGCAGCAAGGTTGGCAGAAAGCTGCTTTCTGTTACCCACTTGAAAACATTCCCTTATTTGACCAAGCATGATTTCAAGTACACACTCCTGCTAAAAAGGAATTAAAATATGGATTACTTGCCTTACATATAAATCTGCATGATATTTCTTTCCATTTAGAACTCCCAGCAATGTTGGATTTTCATTATTTCTAAAATTTAGGGTAGAATCATAGACTGCAGAAACTACAAGAAGAAAAACAGGTTATGTGTTTACTGTAGTAATAGACTGGAAATAATAATTCTCTCTCAGACAAGGAGAATATTTAAGTAAGTCATCCACAATAGCACCACAGTTTGAGCTGTCACCAAGGTAAAAATGACAATGGACTATTCAACCTGCAGGTTTTCAGAAGCCAAATAACCAGTGACTCTTTCTAGAACTGCACCAGCAGAATGGAAAGGTTTGTTCTCCACCCACCCTTGCCTCCTTCCTCATCAGGTGCAGAATGATGGGCATAGGGAACACAGTTTCTGACAGAATTCACCTAGGACTTCCTAGGAGTCAAATGGTCAGGCTGTTGTTAACTTTTGAACTGTTGTTAATTTTTTCAGTTCACTGTGAATCAACACCTACCCCCTAAATCTGAGGAAACAACCAGGCAGGTACACATTTTATAAACAAGGAACAATATATACCCTTTGACTCTGTGAGTGACCTCCTGCAGCAGGAGGGCTTAATGCAGCCACAAATGGCTGGGGTGTGAAGCAGCCACAGTTCATGTCCATTGTTTGGTAACCCAGGCACTGCCTCTGGGGCAAAGGCAGAGAGGGAGAGACACACCAAGTCTGGTGTGAGCTGCCTGTGCCGTAAGACACGCAGATGTGAGAAACAGAACATAAAGGTTCTGCTGAACAGAACTGCAGCCAAACTTTCAGCACTGAGAAAACTGTTTGTGCAGCTCAGGACTGAGCTGGGACAGTAAAACCATTTGCAAAGGCTGATGGCAGATAAACTAGAACAGCAGTAACAAGCAGTTTCTACAGAAAAAGCATTCACTGTTTAAAACGACATGAAGTGTTGCAAAAAAGTTTATTTGAACACATCCTTAGATACACTATTTTCCTGATGTCACAAAATTACCAGAAAACGATTCATTTTCCTGACACTGAAATCAGTTGTGAATCATGGTATGAACTCTAAGAGCAATGATAGCAAAAAACTTTTTGATTTTTTATCACAAAAATGACTAAGGAGCATTTTCATGCGTAGCCTGTTGAATTTTAGGTTTTCTGCTTTTGAGTTTTGCAATAATGAATAAAAATGCATGTGGTGAACCTTTATTGTGAGACATCTTGACCCACCTAAGAAAGACTTTTATTACACAGGACAGATTTGCTCTTGGTTTTGAAACCTGTCTACCTATAAGAGATAAATATGGTTTGGTCTCAGCATTCAGTTTCCAGGAACTCACCACATCATTTGTTACTGCAAAACTGAATTCATAGTGGAGAATATAACAGCTTGGCTTCAATGCCGAAAGAAAATCCTGAAAACAAAGGCCAAACTCCTGTCACTGTAAAAAGAATCTGTCCCTCACTAACAACTCCATTCTTTTCCTACTACAGTTGGGTTCCTAGCCCAAACTCAAAACTAGCCAAAATCTACTTCAAGCACACTACTCTGCCTATAGAATACAAGTATGAAATTACTTTTAAAAAAAAATAAATTATCTGCCTCCATTTTTAAGCTTCTTAGTGTAGAAGGATTTTACTAATCTACTCTAATTTACTAATCCAATGTAATTGAAGGAAAACAAGAGCTCAGTTTGGTTTATACAGTGTAAGCTTCTTAATTTATTCTTTAATAGCATGAGATTATTCTAACAACCATAGGGATGCAATAAAGCAAAGTATGATATACACGACACTTTTCCTTGCCTCTCTTACAAGGCATCTACATTTGAGTTTTTATATGAATTGGGTTTTTGTTGAGACATGCTGGAAGATAGTTCTCCTGTTCTGAAAAAAACTTCTGTGGAGATGGACTTCAACATCTTTATGTGCTGACAGTCTTACACAGAACTTTCCTTTTGTCCGGGGGGGAAAAAAAACACTATGCCAGTTTCCAACTGGTCTGTAGTTTAANGGGGGGGAAAAAATGCTATGCCAGTTTCCAACTGGTCTGTAGTTTAATATTTAGTTTAGTACCTTTTAATAACCTTCTAATAAAATCTTTTTGGTGCAAAGCTGTGCCAAACCCAAGACAACGACAGCAATGTGCAGGAGTAAACAGACCTCTGTTATCCAGATATAAGAGAAGATAACTAAAGATTTTAGCTTTCTCATTCTGAGAGTGCAGGAAAAGAATAACAATGAAAGTGTCCAAGGAAAAGGCTGCATGAGATTAAAATTTGCCAGAAAGCATCCACAGTCAAAGCAGCACTAGTATGCTGTGTGACACACTGGAACCAGTTATCATTAAACATGATTTTGTAATTGCATAATTAGAATTGGCCATCTCATAACTTTCTCATTCAAAAACTGAAGAGACAAGAAAATTCACATTCTAAAACAAGTAAAAAAAATAACTCCATAGTATCTTGAAAACATTGCAACCGTCTCACTCTCAGGCTAATATAAGCAGCATTTGAGAAGTTTAGCTTCAATTGTGAAATATTTTTTCAAAGGAGTTATGTCTCAGAATCTCTTTTCATTAAAAAACAAACACAAATGCTTGAAAACCTTTTCTTTCTGTCAAAAAACCAATTAGTTGTTTGCTTGTTTTTTTTTAGTTTTCTAATCTCTGCCCAGCTTTTTTGGTATCATTAACTTTTGGTTCCTTCTACAGCACTCTGAGAGAGAGCTAAGTACTTAAGAATTTAAGATTTAATTTCTTAACTTCAACCTAAAAAAATCTTTGGATTACATATCTAGAGAGGATTTTTCTTACTTTGACTGTCCTCTCTTGAATTTCATGCATTATTCTGTGGCCATGGTGGATTATCCCAGGATGATTCACTGACAAATTGACCTACAGGCAATGAGTACGGCTACATGCCCCTTCATACTAACACAAAATGATCTGAAGACTGGAAAAGGGAGGGAAAGGTACTGTGACATTCACTGTACTGCTGATATGACACCACCTTGACACAATCCTTTGATTTAACATTTCATTAATCAGGCCAGCTTGAACAAAAACCACTCATCCTCTTGAACTTGGTAACTTGCTCTGGATGATGAATAGAAACCCATTTGGAAATAAAAAAAACCAAATCCAGGACTAACATACAGCTCATGGGGAAAAAAGGTCATTGCAATAGGCCCAAACACAGTCATACTGAACTCCATGAGAATATCACCCTGGAATTTATCCTCATGTATTCCCTCTGGCACAGCAGTTCCCAGCATGCACAACTGGAGTAAAAGGTACCCAAAAAAACTTGGGCTTACCTACAATCCATTGTGAAGTAGATTTTTAAGTACAAGTCTTAACTAAATAAAAGCAGCTGAAAGGAACTGCCTGATACACAACCAGATAATAAAAGTAACAGTTAAATATATCTTTTGGAGTATTTGAGACATCTACTTTTACTCTAAGTAATGGATTAATGTTTTAGAAACAGATTTGTATTTTCATTTGCTAACATGAACAGAACAGGTAGCAAACAGCAATTTATTAAGAAAGTGAACAACTTCTAGAAATTACGTTCCTGGGGACTGCATCTGTAAAACCACACTGGTAGAAATGGTCATCAACGAAAATATCAGAACAAGTTCAGAAAATATTAAAAGCATTTCTTTAAGAATCAAATTATGTATGGAGATCTGAATTTCTGAGAGCAGGTTTTGGAGGAAAAACAATTCCATTATCACTTATGAAAGGAATTAGTTAGGAGGGAAGGTTCTTTACTTGTTATTCTGCATTAATGGTATTTTTATCCAAATACATCTGCTTATGTTGACAGATACGGCATCACTGGTATGGAGGCAGCTTCCAATATATGCACAAATAAACTCTTTCTGAAAATAAGTTTTTCAAAACAGGTGGGCCTGCCAGGTTGACATCACCAATGTCTATTTCCAGCTACTGCAGAACTACTTCAGAACTCCTTCCAGAGTGACTGCAGCAGGTAGCATTACTTGATACCAAGTTTTGAAGAGGGGCAACCTGTGATCTCTGCTGCCATGGCTGAAGTACATCTACAGCCAGAGAAACCAGCATCTACCCATCCTGTAGTACTACAGCCTCTGACAAGCTGAATCACACCCTTGCCAGAAAGGAGGAAAAATAATGGGGCAGGAGCTCTGTCACACCCAGCTGTGACCTGGTCCCAAACCTGTGACTTGGCTCCACTGCTGTGTCCTGCTGCAGCCACATCCCCTGGCAAGGCACTCCAGCCAGGCCCACTGCCCTTGTGGGAGAACAGAAGGTGCATTAGCCTAAATGGCAGAGCCCAAAATGGGCTCAGGCAGCTCAGCACCAGTCTCTCACTTTTAGATATGCACAGGGATATGACCTAAATTCTAGATAGAACTTACATTTCCAGATCATGGACTGTCAAAAGAGACTGCCATCACACTCTCTTTTCAAAAAACATGTATGGACTTACTTATCTGTACATAATAACATTACAAGGAGTACTAAAAAATGAGACATTATTTTCAGATGCTCTTCACATGAACCCCTTGTTTCTATAGGAGAGAAACATACAGTAACCCAGGCAGTAACCCTCCTATCTCCCTCTCATTTCAAGGAGAAACAAGGCAAGTAAAGCAACAAACCTAGAAGAACCTGCAACACCAGTCTGGGGTCATCAAACTCTCAGAGGTTTGTTGGTTGGATTTTTAAGCTCAACAGTTTTTGCTGAAACTGTGTATGAAAAGTTATGACTCTGCTTCTCCTCGAACCCTCACAGGGAAATACTGCCTTCTTACACTGCTTGACCTAGCAAGTTACAGCTTCTGGACTGAGGCAGTGACATAAGGAAATAACTAATCTAACAACCTCAGTCTTCTTTTTCTGAAGGTATTTCAAATATTTATGGTACTAGTAAGTGTTAATGGAAGCATGTCACATGAATGTCCAAAAATTTTTATACATGTCGCTTGGGCTTCCTAAAGTTGTTTCCTTTTGAAGTGTTTTCGCACAAATCAGCCACTTGTTAACAATCACACCATGTTTTGCTTGCATTACACAGAGCAGTGAAAAGAATAAAATCACCACCAAAATAACCTGTTCTTCACTCCCAGCTCAGGGCATTAGAGGTCACAGAGTTTTGACTCATCCTTTCCTCTATGCCTCAAGTCTACCAGCCCCTGCCCTCAGCAGAACAGTCCCCCTTACTCAAAGCCAAGGCTAAAGTGTGCTCTTAAGGATGGATGGATTGCTGGATGCTTCACATAACTTACCTCTTCGTGGACCAGAAAGGATCCAAGCTATGCTATCCATCTTGGGGACGGAAAGCTGTGGGTGCCTGGGAAGCTGCAACAGTGGTATGATCTACCTGGCTCGCCAGAGGGTATTTAGAAGAAATACAAGAGACAGCAAGCCAGCTGACTGGGAAAATTTTCTTACAGCAGCTATCCCAGATATGCCACATGAAAACTTGTCTTCAAAGACAAAATAAGTTTTGACATTAACTTCAGTCAAGCTGGAACATTTTCTTCTAAAGCAGAAACAACTTTTTTCTTTCTTACACATCAGCCACCTAACACACAAATCTACCAGACCCCAAAGACCCTGCAACACCACAGCTACTTAGCACTGTCTTTCCTTTGTCCATGAAGTACACAACTGAAGACTCTGATAGGTAGTATTAGACAAAGAATTTGATAAATAGTATTAGTCAAAGAATATCACTTTAAAGGCAACATGTGCAATATTCTTACTGATGTCACTTTAAAGTTGGCAAGTGCAAGTAACCAGAAATAAATGGGGAGCTCAAAACAGTATTAACAAAGAAAAACTTACTCATGTTCTGTAATGTAGAAACTGTTTATAAATTTCACCTACATGTATTTTCAGTCCAGGTCTCCTCCCCTCACTCAGCTCTATTAAGAAACTCTAAAGAGCAAATCTTTACAGAAATTTAAAGTGGAATATTTTTGATTTAAAAACTGCATTATTTGAGGCAGTGTTTTACCACAATAAATTATTTTAAGATACACTGCCACAGACTCTCTACTGATGCATTTGCTTCACTTAGAATAGAATTGCTTATCAAATACTAAGAAATACTACCCTTTGGCAAAAGGTACAAAATATACAACAAAATATATTGGTACAAAATACGCAACTGAGATTATCCAACACAGAGTCACAGTTAACAAAACATAACAATAATAAATTAAACTCCCAAAAACCAAATTAAAAACCTCCCACAAAAAAAAACAAAATAAAAAACCCCCAACCAAAACCAACCCCACAAACTGATTCAGGACTTAGTTAGTCAAACCAGACGCTAGTGATAAAACTGGCTGAAAGCAACCCAGGATTTTTCTGCTAGGACACACGCTAGAGGGAAAAGAAAAGCATGGCATACTGTCAGCACTTAGAGGAAATAACCATTCAGCATTGTCCCCAGTGACTTTCCTTACCTACATTTCTCAAACACTGCACGGTGACAGCAAATCCTTTTGTTCGTGGCAGGAGGTGGTACTTGAGCTTGGGCAGACCTTTGGCTTCTGCTACCCGCATGCTGATCTGGTGCTTCTGCTCTGTGAATCTTGTGCCCTCACAATGAATCAGGAACTAAAACCAAGACAACTACAGTTAGACTGAAGCTCAAGTCTTCTGCTGACTGAGCAGAGGTCTCTCAGATTCCCACCAGCACAATCCAAATTAACACTGCTAGGTGGGACAGGTGTAGCCACATAGACATTTATGCAATTTATCTGACTGAGGTAACAAATCCCAACCAACCAAAAAAGAAAAACCCCAAAACCCCAAATCCAAACACTCATCTAGTTTGAACTTCAGCCTTTAGGCTTTAACACCTGCACTGCTACTTGCCATCAGAATGACTTGGTTTCTCTGAGTCACTCCATCTCTGATGAGCTGATAGGAAACACTCAAAACATACTCCTGTATGCAAAATATCTCTCTAATGGTGAAGTCATCAAATATTATGGCATCTGAAACTTGCTAAGTGTCTAAACCAAACACATTTCTAGGAAATGCTTCAGTGCCCAGCTTGTTTGCCCTCACTCCAACCTACCCGCTTTCCCTATGGCACTTGAGGACCATGGACAACTTCAGACAGTAACTTTGATGCCAGTGAGACAGCTGATAATAGATGTAAGGCAGCACATGCAGGACAACTGAAAGGCTCATGCTCTTATGAACTACACAGTGGAAGTGCTCAGACATGAATAATCTTGCCACTGGCAGGCAGAGGAGAGCACACAGATCTTTGGAGATTACCACTTGCACATCTGCTTTCTGCCAAGCATGAACACAAATTAACACATCAGAGAGCACTGCCAAATCACACAAAGTAAGTCCTCATAACCCACAGCAAAAATGTAGCCAAAAAAGACAGAAATATTGAAGAAACTAGCCAAGCAGCTAGCTTCAGTTCTAGCTCATCCAAGAGTGCTTTTACTTGTGTATTGCAAGCATAATGTTACTCAGATTGATGAGATGGAGAGAAACTGATGAGAAAACCTCTCTAGTTCACTTAGCATGCTTTGCCTTGTCTACCTTCCAAGATGCTATTGTTGTGCCTTTTGACCTTACGTCATCATACAAAAGCAAATTAAAACTCCACACTGCAATAACCCCAGGCGTACATCAACGATCATCTCCCTTACATACATGTAACCCCTCTTTAGCAATCCCTCTACAGAAGTATCTACAGGATAGTGGTGGCTTGTGCTCACTGATTAGAGTTGAGCTGCCTAAGTGCACAGAAAAGTCACAGAGCACAGGCAAATCTCTGGAGAGAAACTGCAACTAAAATCCCAGGATCACCCCTTTGCTAGACAGCCTCCTGCCTGGAATTAACTTAAACATCGAAGCACGGACATTAATTTTGATTGCTTAGCACTCATTTAAATCAATGACAATTAATAAAAGAAATTTGTTTCAGAGCATGAGAAATACAACATATACATCTTCAGGAGGAAACAGCAATAGTTACTGTAGGCCCCAAGGATGCTGCTTAAGATTCCATTTCTTTAACTGAATTGCACTCTTGCCATTACTAGCTCAGAAGAACCGCAATTTTTATGATTTCTGAGAAGAGAAAAAATTAAAAGGCTTTTTATTCTCAGACAAAGAAATGCCAGGCACAGTCAATACTAAAAAATTTTGTTGATGCAAAAAGTAGTAAGACTTTCTGGTTACTGGAAAGTGATACCAATCCTCTCCCTGGAACAGAGCCAATGGCTCCATCAGGCCACTTCTCTGACCAGATGGCTTCCACTTCTACTGGGCCATGTCTGACCAAACACCTTTACAAGAATGGCAGGATCACAGAGCAGGAGAAAACGCTAGTATGAACTCTGCAATCTAAGGTGAGAGGGGAGCTTAGGCAGCATATAGCTGATGTGCTTCAATACAACATTGTCACATCCATCTGTTACACAGCCATGAACCCCTGCACCTACCCCTATCCAGCACCTGTAACTAGAGAACCACAGAATTTGCTGAGTGGATCACAGTGCAGGTATTTTTGCAGTATTATCTGTATGTTTCCATACTACAGAGAAGGAAACAGACAACACAGCACAAGGGAAACTTCAGAGAGAATTCAGCTGAGAATTCCTGATACTCCCAAGGAAGGTGATGAATCAAAAGTCCCAGGAACAATCTGGTAAGCATCATGTATTGCCTGTGCCTCTCATTCCTGCTGAGCACTACAGCACCTCATGCTCCATTTGTTAGTCACCACTCACCCAGAACTTTTCAGGGTAGTCCCGGAGACTGCACAACTTCTGTACGACTGTTTTCCGATCCTCCTCCCACTTGCGCTTGCAGAAGACTATCTCTAGGAAATACCACATCCAGCCAATGATGGGCATGTAGGAGAGCTCCTTCTTTGCAAGCACTTTGGAACTCTGCAAGACAGAATCAAAGCAAGTCAAACAGAGATAAACCACTCAAGAGTGCGCTGTGGGTACGAGACTTGCGCAGGTAGACACAAACATATCGATTCATATTGACCAGACCCAGTTTTAACATCAGCAGAAAATCAAAACGAAGAAAAGCAAGCTTCTCTCACATGATAGAACAGTCAAATCTAACCTCAGGTACCTGAACAAAAGACTTCCACAAATAAATATACACGAGTGTGCGTTGCTCTATCCTACCCAAACACTGAAATCCAAGAGAGAAGCCAAACATGGGTAAATCCATATAAACGACCTGAGCCATATCAATCAAAATTCTTAATGCCATCAGATACTGGCAGTGGCAGCTCAAGTTCCTTTAAAATACCTTGAAACTATACTTCTCCCCAAAGCTGGGGCATGTCAACATGGGAAAAAAAAAAAAAAAAGAGAAAAAAAAACCAGAGTCACAGAGCCATTGCAGCACAACATCCTGATGCTATGCACACATGGCTTACCAACAGAAGAAACCTTAAACACTAGAAACAGCAGCAGCAGTAAGAATATAATTTGTGTTCAGTTTGGTTTATGAAAGGGCAGCAATACTTGGAGTAGTGAATTTCTCTTCAAAGCATGCTTCTGTAGTAGAAAAAAACCAAAAAAGCACTCTTCCTGTCTCACAGGTGTGACAGACGCTGAAGTGACTGGTCCAGACACTCCACAGGAAGTCTGTGATTTATCAAGCATTTAAACATGTTCTGTAAGTTAATCCTACTCCAGAAAACATGTGTGTGATCATCTCAGACTAACATCCTCTAGGGCAGGAGAACTGATTCCATTAGCTCCTTTTCTGTCTTCCAAGCCATCCTACCCTGGTGAGCTGTCTTACATTTCACTTAGTTATTTAATCAATAAAAAGGAACATGTGTGAACATGTGTGTTGTGTATTCTAAGAAATTCAGCATTTCCTTTAAATCAGTGACATTTCCTTTGAAGAAAGATTGGAATAATTGTAGTCCAGTTTCTGACCAGGATATTATTATAAACTAGCCCATCAAAAAGCTCTGCAGATTGATTCCAGGACATGGCATTTGACAAGAAAATACTTATTGGTAGAAGTTACCATCAACAAAAAGTATTTACTTTTATTTTTTTAGTCACTTTTGTTCATTTGGCTGCTACGGGAAGAGACTTGACCTAATTCTTTATCTCAGCTCATTTTTTTCATCTGCTCTCCTTCCTTGAGAAGGAAAATACCTTAAATAATTAAGCTATCTAAAAGCTCATAAGACTGGAAGGCAAGTGCACATCACACAGTTTCACCAGCAACTGTTATGCAGAAGCAGAACAAAGGATGACAGAGAGTTCCATTTCTAAGAATGATTCTATCAAATGATTTCACACTTTGTAATAATAGTGCTCCCTCTTGAGCATTGAGAATTTTGTGATTTCAGTAATGGGCTGCAGTAATTTCAGTTTTGAGTCATGTTGTACATTAGTCCCCACTACACAACAGCAGTAACACAGAACCCAGCCTCCTCTCCCAGCTCCCCAAACTGAGCACAGAGAAACAGGCCCTCCTTTTACCACTTCACTGCACAATGAGGCCAACAGCAGCCCTATCACCACCCTCCCAACAAAGAGAAGATGCCTCAACACATTCTTGAAGTTTATTTATAGTAAGTGTTCAATGTCGTAAGAACTACCATAAACTAATCTAAGAGTACTCTGCACAGAATACACAAGGCCTCCAGAACACAGTGTCAGAAGAGACAATATGATAGTCCTCCTGCTGACTTCAAAGTCTGCAGGAATTATAGTCCAAAAAGCTAGCTAAAATGACTGTTTCACCATACCTATTTTCTAATACTTTACATATTTTAAGAAGAGCATGAGTTACACAGGAGGCAGGAGAGAATTTGTGCCTGGCTCAGTGAAACCAAGAAATGATCCTGTGAGATAAGGTGTTCTGTAGCACTGGTATAACCATGAAAGCACAACAGATGTTTGAACTTTTCCCTGGGGCACGTTCTTATTCCTTTACTGTGCCAATGCATTTTTAAAATTTGAAAGCGCTCTTTTAGACACGTGTGAGTATGACTCCTTCGATGCACATAAAAATAAACTATTTTATGCACCCATCTGTTCTAGGAGTAGAAGGAAGGCTAACAACAGAACTACTTAGACAAAGGAAACTCCTCAGTGCATCTTGCTGGCAAGGCTGTTCTTGTGAAGGAGGAATACATTAGGCCTCTCCTCGGAAGCTGCCATACAGGCTGGGGAATGAGATGCTGGAAAGCAGCACTGCAGGAAAGGCACCTGTGTATCCTGGTCAATGGCAAGTTGAACAGGAGCCAGCAGTGCCCTGGCAGCCAGGAGGGCCAACCCTGTCCTGGGGACATCAGGCACAGCATGGCCAGGCAAGGGAGGGGATTGTCCTGCTCTGCTCTGACCTGGGGCGGCCTCACCTCCAGTGCTGGGGGCAGGTCTGGGTGACACCATGTAAAAATGACATAAAGCTACTGGGGAGTGTCCAAAGAAAAACAACAAAGATGGTGAAGGGCCTTGTTGGGAAGCCATATGAGGAGTGGCTGAGGTCACTTGGTCTGTTCAGCCTGAAGGAGAGGAGACTGAGCACAGACCTCAGTGCAGTTACACCTTCCTCATGAGGGGAAGAGAAGGGGCAGGCACTGATCTCTGCTCTGTGGTGACAGTGACAGGACCTGAGGGAATGGCCTGAACCTGTGTCAGGGGAGGTTTAGGCTGGGTATCAGGAAAAGGTTCTTCTGATTCTTCAGTGGTTGCGCACTGGAACAGCTCCCCAGGGAAGTGGTCACAGCACCAAACCTGACAGAGTTCAAGAAGCTTTTGGAGAACACCCATGGGCACCCGGTGTGATCCCTGGGGATGGTGCTGTGCAGGATCAGGAGTTGGACTCAATGATCCTTGTGGGTCCCTTCCAGCTTTACATGTTTCTAATTTTGTGATCCCTCTTACAATAACTAGAGCTGTAACTAGAGCTGTTCTGTTTCAGGCATCTACCCATGCACAGCTCCTGTGAAAATACCTTGGGGAAAAATGCAACTCAAGTTGACTTCAGCCTCTCAACTTTTTCTTTACTAAAATGCTTTGGTAAACATGTGACAGCTACGTCTAACCTTCAAATTCAGCTTGCTCAACAGAAAAATAATAATCAAAAAGTGTTGATTTATTCCACATAAGCTGCCTTCTTGAAGGAAGTCAAACATTTTCAGTGCTCAGAAGTGTGTAATTTCAACAGATGTTTAATGAAATTACTGCTGGACTGGGACAATACAATTATCTACAATACTAACATTTTAATCCAGGTTAATTTATTGTCGCCAAGTTTGCTCAAATGAAATACCTATGAAGTTCTCCTTTTGTGAATGACTGCATCATCACCTTAAAAAAAGTATTTTTACAAACCTGCTGTAGTGCATTTGCCCAACTATGCTGTCAAAGAAATAAAATCTTGATTCTACATGTCCAGTCTCAGTTATTCAACACCTCTTGTTTAAAGAACACAACAAACAGCATGAAATCAATGTGCAAGCTGAAAGTGTCCAACAAAACTTGTTCTTGAGTTTTAAAACAAGTTCATTGTAGTGCAAACTATTAGCAACAGCAATCTGCCTCAAGTTATTTGCTCTGCAGGCTGCCTTCAGAACTGACATACTTTCAATGATTGCAGCTGCTCTACTTTTGAAACTCCTTCGTATAACACTCTCTGGGACATCATGATGGCAAGGTATGTTTTAGTCTCTCAAAGCAATCATTCCAGAAATTTAGTAATGCTCCTAATTCCTCATGCTTCGTATTGTGTAAGATCTCTCCATGTTGGAAAGGTAACACAGACTTATCTCTAGCAAGCCTGATTTTGTCCCTTTACCATTTCAAATCTAGTTTTAAAAAATCTGTCAATATATTAAAATGCATGAATAACCTATTGTGCCCACACACCTATTAGTCTCGTACAATAACACAAAAAAGTACCTTCTTACACCTACATTTAAGGCCACACTCAGCTTTTTAAACAGCAAGCTTCAATATAAGCAACTCTCAAATAAAATTAAGTTTCCTGACATATGGAACAGGTAGTTAAGGTTAAAACCAGCAGGTTTAGCTTTAAAGCACAGGCAATTTTTGCCAATATTAATGTCTTCATCTCAGAACAATGGTTGTTAAAATTACTAAAAAAGCTATTTTATTGCTGCTTTGTTAGACCAAACAACAAAGTAGTGAATCCAAGCCGGGAGTATATTAAAGTGCTTTTGATAAGAATCCTGAATAACAGCTCCCTCCTCAAAACTTGTCTGATTTTGAGTTCTAGTGTCCAGTGGGTCTTTTTTCAAGAGGGTGGGTAGCAACACACCTTGAGGAAACTAAGGACTGGGGGCATTTGAATGGGGACACAGTGGCTAGGCTGTCTCAACTAATAAGGTAAATCCTAGGACTGGAATGCCCCAGACAGGAAAAGGGAATGACACAGCAGAGAACCTAATGCCATATACACGCAAGATCTGAGTCCTTAGACAAACACTCAGGTTCACAAACCTAAAAACAGGCAAGAAACTATGGCACTCCCACTCCATCTCCCCAAGCCAGCAAAAAACCCCAAACCCTAAACCACACTGACCAATCAAAGCCACACTGATAGAGCTTTATAAACTTGTAGGGATTATGGCAATTTGGCTATAAGGAGAAAGCCAGTCCAGGAGAAGAGAGACAAGAAAAGGAGCAGACAAATGCACAGACTGAGTGTTTCAACTAAGACCAGGAAGGGCAGTTTTCAAAAGGGAATGACTTTTCTTTTTTTTTTTTTTTGGAACCGAAGGGGCAACACAGGTTTAAGGATGTTTAATACTGTTTTCAAATAAACAAAAATAATGTCTGGATTTCAGCTGGAATAGAGCTGATTTTCTTCCCATTAGCTGTGTTTTTGATTTAGGATGAGAATAATGTTGATAACACATGGATGTTTCAGTTGTTGCTAAGCAGTGTTTACACTACATCAAGGACTCTGGCTTCTCACCACCCTGCCAGTGAGTAGACTGGTGGACACAAAGAGCTGGAAAGAGACACAGCAGGACAGCTCACCCAAACTAGCCAAAGGGATATTCCATACCATTTGATGTTATGCTCAATATATAAACTAGGAGGAAAGTGGGCTGAAGACTGCTGCTAAGGAGCTTGACTGTGGTGAATGACTCCATTGTGGATGATTTGTTTTATACACTCACTCTTTTTTCACCATCACTGTCATCATTATTTTTGTCCCTTCCTTTTCTGTCCTATTTAACTACCTCAACCCAAAATTTCACCCCCTCCATCCCATGGGGGGCAGGAAGTAAGCAAGTGGCTGTGTGGTGTTTAGCTGCCTGGACGGTTAAACCATGACAACCAAGCAAAAAATTACAACATTTAAGGGGTTCATTAAAGAATTGTTCAAGCTGTAAAATACTGAGAGTGTGAACACATGCTTGTGACACTCTTAAGAGCATTACTGTTGTCTGCCAGAGCTGCAGGGCACAGCTGGATGTCACAACAAAGCCATTCTGCCAGCTGCGGCCAAGCACAGTCCGTTCCAACTCCTTTGACTCTACATCTTCTTCACCTTCTCCCTCTTCCCCCTCCCCAGTAATCTCTCCTTTCTTCACTGGATTAGTTAAGGAGGAAAAGAGAGAGAAAGAGTATCTAAAATACTGCCAAACCGGGCAGACAAGCACCACAACAGACACAGGAGACTGCACGCACAAGATTTCCTTTTCAGCAGCAGTGGACATGAGATCAGCTGAGTAAGGTGTTGGCTGATACCCACAGTTTGCACAGAAACTTCACAGAGTATACAAGTAAACACCATCAAATATAAACACCCATTGGCTCACAAAGTCCCTGAGCTACACAACACTGCAGGCTGCAACACCTTAGAAAGCCCTCTGTACACTTGCCTCTTTCCTATAACTCTTTTCCTAAACACCAGCCCTCAAGGTTCATACATTCCCAACTGTGCTACCACACCATGCCCTGAAACTTTGTACAGCAGAAGCTCATGGAAGGCAGCACAAGTCAAACCAACCTACACTCCCCATCACTGCACCATGACCTACCCTTTGCACTGGCCCAAGACAAGCACCAGCATATCAATACAGACAATCCAATCAGGAAAATCAGCTTGGCATTTTCCATTCTTTATGTTTTTTTTTAACATGACTGAAGAAGAATTTGGGCTGGTTGCACCAAGAGGGAATGCATCGCTTTGTTAAGTAAAGACATCTATGCAAATGAGAGCACGTGGAAACTATTTGTTCCAGGAACAGTTTCTGGGAAGCAAAACCACAGTACATTACTCAGGACCGAAATAGTTTTGTCTTGGTTTTGGTGTTGGTCATTAGGGTTTTTTGTTTTGTTGCTAAAAAATAAAAAAGCAAAAACATAACCTGCATATATCAGTTCCTAAAATAATCCTGATTAGCATAAATGCAAGCAGCCAAAAAAAGGAAAAAATATTTTCAGTTAGTGCAACACAGTAATTTCAACATTTGCTTCTATGTTGTTGTTTCCTTATGTGTAGGTAACAACATAAAAATCTAAAACAGAATCCTTATTAACTTGGAAAACTATTAAAAAAAAAATTGCAGCTAGTGAGATTCCATCCAACCACACAGCAACAATGTAAAACAAGGTATTTTTGACCTTGTAGGCCCCTACTACTTTGTACAGAAACATTCCTTCCATTTTTCTACATTGGTGTTTTCTGAAGAAGCACGTGACTCTTGAAAACACAGCTTTATTTAGAGAACTGAGGCCATTTGGCTTACAAAAGAAAACAGACTGTACTACAGCACCACTGTTTTTCTCACTTACATTTGCCTGCTAGGAACAGGTTTCCCTATGTCTCCTACTGTTCCATGCCATCCTCCAGCTCTGTGCTTGTCCTAGACAATATGGCAGAAGTGTTATTCAGAAGCCAACAGCCATTTTGGTAACACAAAGAGCCTGTAATGCTTAGGTTCACTTTCTTCCACTTCTAAGGACCCTGTTTATGTTTTTGTTAAACAGACTGTCATTATTGTAATTTGAAAGTGACAGGAGTGGTGCCTAAATGTCCAGAAAATGCAGAGTACAAAAGGAAGGCCACAAAAATCAGAGGTTCACACAATCCAAGGTCAGGACTTTCGACAGTGGCCAGTATCAAAACTAGAAGGATGCTGCAGAACACTGCCAAAATGAGTAATTGGTCTTCTTTCTTATGAGGGAGGAAACCCTTATCTAAATCCTTTATAGACAGAGAATATTGTCACCACCACAGAATGAAGTCAGGCTGATTTAGGTGGGAGCTTGAATTATCCCCATGATCTGACAGGGGAAACAAAAAAAGAAATCCTGAAAACAAATGCACATGAACTCCTAGCTGAATGTAGCAGTGTATTCAACCATGAAAAACTCATTCCTCCCCCATCTCTTGCTGCTTTTAGCTGGTCACTGCTTTCACTTAAGATGGCTGCTCTTTCATTCTGAGAGAGGCAGGCTACATCATTCAAACTCTAGCTGAGGATTTGTAAGACTGCACTGGAAAAAATAAAAAAATTCTGTAATTTAACTGGGACAGAATCATGGGATAGCTCAACTTCATGCAGCACAGTGAACTGTAATAGTTACTTAATAAACACACAGAGAAATGACTGTAATGATCTCCACAGGTTAAGAGAATATCTCCTTCATCAGCTTTAACTGCAATGCTTTTAAAATTTCTGTGGTTTCCCGAGCCATCCTGTCTCCACATACTTGCACTGCATTGCTTTAGGTTCACCTCTAATTTTGGACAGCAGATGAGTGAAATTCGAGCACAGATCTGTTAATTCAAAAGCACAATTAATCTATTTTGGATTTTTTTTCACATCCAAGGAGACTTATCTTAAATACTAAGTAACTCACCCCCAAGACCCCAAATCTCTCACAAAAGTTCCAACCACAGAGAAAGTCAATTTCAAAGTTGTGATTAAGGATTACGATGGCATTCTCCTTCCCGTACTTGTGGTAACTCTCTGGGTCAGTGTAAAGGGTGCAATCGGTGCCTGACCACCATTCCAGCAACATCACCATCTCTGAAACAAAGAATGAGAAATATGTGAATGTACACAGCAGATGCAAACACACAGATTAGTAACATGTTGAGAACATCAGTCACCTCAATGGCATGTGGCAAAGAAAGTGCTGTAACGAAGAACACATAGGAGGGCTGTTTAAAACACAGCTATCTTTACAAGCTGGAAAGTGGTTTCTCAGCAGTATCCTAGTGACTATCATATGCCTTTCGTTTCCTATTTGCTTATGCCATTATCAAGCACAGGCTTGTACTGTACGCTTCGTATTTGTTTTGCTTGGAACTTTAAGTCTGACCACAAGACTTGTGAATCAAACGTTTATTTAGCGAAATTGCTCTGGTCTGGGGCACAGGAAGTTGAGGTGAGTCAGTAAAGCCAAGAAGCTTGGAGAGCTCTATCTCCATGGAGATGGGAAAAGAAAATCTAAAAGCAATGGCTCTCCTAAAGCAACCCATGCCTTGAGCTGGGGGTACCATGGGACAAAATGAAAGCTGTCTGTCTGAGACTGAAGAGGAGTTATGGGACACATCTGCTTCCTGTCAAAGCTGTCAGGAAAGTTCTGAACCGAAGCTAAGGTCTAATGCAAGGGGTTACTCTTTGTTAAGTGAAACATATCTTCCTGGTGCCACATGAATGCCTCTGCTGGATGGATGAGACATCCAAGATGCTCCCCTGGCTTAAGACAAGCCTGAAGGGACCAAAAAGGCTCATTCACTTCAGGAAAGATCAAAACCAGGCCAGTCTTTAAAACACACTTGAATTCCTTACCATTTTGGTCTCCTACTGGTCACAACTAGTGACAGAAAACAGAAATCAGCCAGGAACAGGCCTACATTTCCAGTCATCATGAGTAACATTAACTGCCTGAAGCTCTTGGATGACATTGTGCTGTACACTGGAGAACAGGCATTAATGATGTGAATGAATTCTATCTAACAATGCTACAGGCAGGCTAATAGACTATCTCTATTCAGGTAACATTAATATGATAAAAGCATGACACAGATATACCAGTGACTTGTCAGGCCACCTGCTTACTTCTAATCAGGGAATGTGACCACTGCTGCAGCAGGAGTACGTTATCACTCAATGCATGCTATTCTGCATCAAAACAATAGCCTGAGATGTGGAGGAGACCTAAACTGCCATATGCTAACCAGGGAATGGCAGATTTCAAACTGCCATTTTTTGACTGCAAACTAATTTTTCAGTGAAAAACCACCTTCACATCTCAGCAAGGCAGCTGTGAAGATACAGAAGCACATACCTTGAAGACTTCCCCTGCAAAGAGCTGCCTTGTGAAATACACTTAACGTTTTATCTTTCTAAGGTTGTAGCTTTCTATCAGATTTATACTGGAAATAAAAACCCTCCACTCCCTGAAACACAGCAAAATTTAATAATAGCTGGGGCAAAAAAACCCATCCCGTACTGTAATTTGCAAACTTTTGCAGAATCTACAGTCATATCCTAGGGCACAACACAGTCACAAAAAAGAAAGGAAATTAGTGACAGGATTAGATCTTTTGCTTAACTAGGAATCCAACTAAGAGAAAAACTGACAGCCACATGACTTTCCTTCTTTTTAACACCTACTGCCATTAAATCTATACCCTGGGAAGAAAAACCAAAAAGGCAGAGATGACGATGGTAAGGCTGTCTTGACAAAAAAGCCAACTTTACCTGAGAAAAAGTCATCGCATTTTGAGTGCAGACTTTTTATTCATTTTGTATTTTACAAAGGAATTTGAACAAAATTAATAACGTATCATGAATCTCACTATACAGGTGTGCCACATGCATAGAGCTCTTCAGTTTTATATAGTCGGTTTTAAATACATTCCAAAAAAGAACAGGCAGAAATATTTCTAGATGTGCTTTGATTTTTCAGGCTTCACATAAGAAGGATTGTTGTTTGAATAAATACTGCAGAAATAGGTCCCTGACCCTCATCTCACATACATTTGTCACTGATGTGCTCAGGCAGCTGCTGCAGAAACAGAAAGCAGGCACTGAACACTGTATTTAAAGACAGTAAATACCATCTGCCAGCCTCTAATTTCTTAACATCTTCCCCACTCTTTCTTTCCCCTTTTTCCTAGCCTCCTTTCTCCTTGTGGATCTCAAGTAATGATAAGTAGTGTCAGTTTGTGCTACTCTTGCATTTTGTCACCAGCTTACTTCCACAACCTTCCACAGAAATTTATCACCCAGCAACCTGCTGTGGTGGCTCAGGCACACAAGGTCATCTGCTCACCCTCTCCTCCCTCCTTCACAGTACAGAGACGATCAGAGGAAGTTTCTTCCTTTGTTCACCAGTCATACTGTGTAAGCAGAAATCAAATGCATAGTGGGAAGAAAAAAAGATCCTTCTGCCCCTTTAATGAGGTTTTAGAGTTTCAGCACCACAACTGAGCTGATGAATACATATTCAACCACATCGTGAGGGTTCCTACCTTTCAAAGCAATTGCTCCAGTGACACTATCAAACAATTTAGGCAAAGGAAGGAGAGAAACCAAAGGAACTTGAAATCTCCACTCACTGCTTTGAAGGCAGAGTCCTTGCAGTGCATTACAAATAGCCTCAGAAGGAGCTGATGGCAGAGAGAAATCATGACTTCAAATACTTAATATGGATACCCTGTGTGCTTAGGAATTTGAAGCTTTTTCACCTTTCTGAAACAAAAAAAAACCAACCCCACTCATCCTGCTTCAAAGAACACCCCTACCTCCTGCAAGAGTAGATCATTTCCTTGCCCTTCATTGCACAAATCTGAGCTGCTTCAATGCCAGCACTTTCAGAACAAGTAATGAGGAAAAAAATCTCCAAGGCAGAGCTGAACTATAAGTCATCATATGAAAAATAACATTTAAGGGAAGGGAAATACATGGAGTTTATTGAGACTTGCACCTCAAAGTTTTGAAAGAATGAGTCATTAAAACAGTTAACACTGTTCTTCTGTAGAAAGTGTCAGTAATTCCTTCTTGATAAGGACCAGATAACCTGCTGCAGTTCCTTCCAACCTTATCCATTCTGTGATTATGTGATAAACCATGGAAACTTTTGCTTACAAGATTAACTATAAATTACCCACTTTAAAGTTCCATTAAAAGCATAATTCTGTATTGACTCAATAGGTACAATGATTTGAAGATCTCACGTAAGTGCATAACCTTATTTAAAGAGCTACAGAACTGTTTCCCTCCATGACATCCTTTATTTCCTTTAATCTCTTCATTTTCTTTAATCTCTGCATCAAGACAACACCAAGAAAAGGAACACAGAAAATTCTTATGGTAATATATGGTAAAAGCACAGCAAACTCTCCAACACAAATAAAAACAAGACAAGTGGGCAAGCTGTGACCATCATTTCAAAGAGCAGACAGGGTGAATAGCTGCGTGATGAATGACTGCACTGCACAGAACATTGGGGAAAGCATTTGAAAAATGCAAAAATAAGGCTAAAGACAGACTGACAGGTAACATAGTCTAGAGTCTGTGCCTGTCTGGGGAAGAATGACTTGCAATAACTTGCCATCTTTCCAGATTTTCAGACTACACCTATCAGGGGCACTTCCCAAGCATTTTTCATAGAATGAAGTCTACAGGTAACAAAGAAAAGCAAGTCTGTATCTTCCCTAGACTACTTCGAAGCGGTCTGTGCATCACAGACAGGGTTAAATCTCTGAATTAACTGCAAAGCTGCCAAAGAGTTTTTCAAAATACTTCCAAAATTCCTTACACAGGCTGTTCTAGTGTTTCACTCTGCTGTCTAACCTGACCAGGTATTTATTTCTGGTCTCGACTTCCTTCTTCTCTACAGGAGCTGCAAGTAATTATGAGGAAAACTTGAGGGCAGGAATTCTGCTTGCATTGATTAGGTACATGAAACTAGAGCTCAAAGCTGAATATTGCTACATATCTACAGGAAGAATTTTTAAAAGAAACTTCTAACTTCTAAAACTTGTAACTTTATTAAAAAAACATAAGCATCTTTCCTGTGAGAGGCAATAAAAACTAGTTCTTGGGGGAAAAAATCTCTGCAGCTGCAAAGTCAAGCAGTGCATCTCCCCCTTCCCCAAGGTAAGTGGGAGGTCATTGAGGGAGAGCAGCCAAAGCATCAGCTTTCCAGCTTCAGATTCTCTTCCACCCATGTGTTGCACCAACGAGGTATAATGGAGTTATCTGGTTCACCCCAATACAGAAGTCCTGGTCTTCCACGTTAAGGAAAATGCTTAGGATGCCTGCTTTTCTGTGATTTTGTGGGTTTAAACAGAAGACCAAAATCTAGCCCCCTCTTTCCTTTGCACCATCACCATGCCCCATTCCCTACCCTCACCCACTACCACAGCTGGTGGTAAAACCACTGGTATCCTTGGACTTGTCTTCCCCTCTCTCAAAGTTGTCCTGCAGCAAAAGTACTGGCTGATGGCAGGGAGGGGTTATCTGGAATCACACACACAAATTTAAAAAGAAAAACAAGCAAACCCCTTCTCTCTTGCCTTCAGGTCTGGTTTTGCAGATTTTTGCCCCAGTCTCCTTGGAAGACCCTATACGCAATTCCCTTGAATAATACTTCAACATGTCATGTTCTGTGCTTTTAAGAACAGAAATCACCAACAGAGAGGAAGGACGAAATGGTGACTTTTGAATTCCCCACTCATCACAATGAGTTACTGGATGTGCTTGCAAGGTGAAGATAAGCACAGCACAGCCCTTTCATATATTCAGGTTCCAAGTCAGATTCATTTCAGCATTTGCTAGCAGGAAATTATTTTAATGTACTTTTCTTCAAGAATCATATATTCCAACACAGATAATGTGCTGCATTTGCCACAAATGATTGAGGACAGCATAGCATGTGCTGATCAAAGGAGTTAGTACAACAAACAGAGAAAGAAAACATTGCTGCTTGGCAAGTTTCTCCGACACTGACATTTGCTTTGTGTGGGCATGAAATCAGGCAGTTGCTTCTCTTCCGGATGTGGTTTCTTCTTGTCCGAAACACCGCTGGCTTTTCCTACAGCATGCAGAAGCAGCACCACAGAGGAACTGCTTAGCAAAGGACAAATGGTTACACCTCATTCACTGCAAGTCACTGAGCAAAAGGAACACCGGTCTCGCTCCAATGCTTTCTTTTAAGCAGTTTCCTATACACATGCACACACACCTCAAAAATATTTTTTGATTTAAGCATCTTTGGCCTAATTGTAGGTTTTATTATTTTAAGCCTGCATATCTTTAAGAAATACTGTCCCTTCCAAGCTCTTTGAATAAACCATTCACTGTTATGAATGTTCAACCATCATGACCAATAAGTTTATTATGGATACCTCAACATTCACTTCTTAATGGGAATTAGTTACCAGCAAAAGGGAGATGACAGCCTAAAAGGAAGTGCCAAAGCTATCAACCTCAGCTAGCAGGTGATCCTGAGAAGCTTGTGGGAAGAAGTCACTGACCCTCTTACAGTGGCAAGTTAATTGAGAAGAAGAAACAACATGTATCTGTCCTGAGAACACATGCACGTTTTCCATGTTGGTGGATTCATATGAGTAACTTCTGCTTCCTCTTAAAGAAAGCCTAATCTGTAATACTCTAAAACCAGTCAGAAGATAGCTGGGAAAGAATTTTTTATGTCACCTCCATGATGCCTGTATACCTCCAACACAGTATTCCACAGACAATTCTGCTCCTGTTCTGTATCCCTACTCTCCCTAAATACATATGTACCAACTTTCCTTCCTCTGATAGGCTAAATGGGTAAATAGATAAATTAACCTTGAATCAACTGTTATCAGCTTGAATTTAATCTGAATATTTCAATTTCTCTTTTAAACTTGAAGAAGGCTTTCTGCATGCAAATCCTTTCCAGTTTTTCAGATATGTCACAACTGGTCTAACAAAAACAGTATTTTTGATGACAAATCATTTACATGATCCACTTTCCTTAACTCTCTCCCAGCTGTGCTCAACCAGACAACATCATCCCGATGCTAGAGCCTCCTGTGAGGACAGGCAGTGCCTGTCAGTACTGCATGATGTCTGTCAAACACACTGCTCACAAGAAATTCCCACCAAACCCACAGCCTGTGGAGGAGCCCCACACCAGAGCAGCGGGATGCCTTAGAGGAGGCTGGGACTCCATGGGAGACCAACGGAGAGAGGGGCTCTGCTCCCGTGCTGGAGCAGCCTGTCCTTGAAGGTCTGTATCCATGGAAGAGTGACCCATGGAGCAGCAGTTCTGGGAGGACTGTGTGCCCATGGGATGGTCTCACATTGCTGCAGTTCACAGGGAGCTGCTGCTCATGGGATGGACTCATACTGGAGAAGTTCATGGAGAACTGTCTCCAGTGGGAGGGACCCTGCAGTGCAGCAGGGGAAGTACAGAGGAGGAGGAGAAACCACGGGTGAGAATCTGACCATAAGCCCATTCCCTGTCTCCTTGTGCCACTGGGGTAAGAGGTAGATCTGGGAAGGGGAGAGGAGTGGGGGAAAGTGTTTTTAGGGGTTTATTTTACTTCTCATGATTCTGCTCTGATTTTGTTAGTAATCACTTCACTTCATATCTCTAAGTTGAGCCTGTTTTGCCTACAGATGGTATTTAATGAGTGATCTCTCTCTTGGTTCTAACCTCAACCCATGATCATGTTGTTGAATTTTCTCTTCTCTGTCCAGCTGCAGAGGGGAATAAGTGAGAAGCTTTGGCAGGTGCCTGACACGTGGACAGAACCATGACACATGCACATCAACAATATGTTCTGCTGAGGGGGCTTGTTAGGATGCAGAAGGAACTCTGGAGTTATACTCCAAGTGGCTATGTCACAACCACTATGTGAGGTCTGCACTAGAAAGCAGATTTTTTGAGTACGAAACATCGTGAAAATTTCTGCCCTGTCCTAAGTAGGAGAATGCATCTTATCTCAGCGAGCAGTAGCTGGTGCCAGGTTTCATGAATATTAGATTATGTTTTTTATTAAATTATTCAGTATTTGATGTACACAAACCAGGAAGCCTAAGACATTCATCTGCACAAGCACAAACAGGCAGAAGAGATGAGTGCTGA
>VYXF01002083.1:193140-225334 GCA_013397295.1 Polioptila caerulea
TCCATGGAAGAGTGACCCATGGAGCAGCAGTTCTGGGAGGACTGTGTGCCCATGGGATGGTCTCACATTGCTGCAGTTCACAGGGAGCTGCTGCTCATGGGATGGACTCATACTGGAGAAGTTCATGGAGAACTGTCTCCAGTGGGAGGGACCCTGCAGTGCAGCAGGGGAAGTACAGAGGAGGAGGAGAAACCACGGGTGAGAATCTGACCATAAGCCCATTCCCTGTCTCCTTGTGCCACTGGGGTAAGAGGTAGATCTGGGAAGGGGAGAGGAGTGGGGGAAAGTGTTTTTAGGGGTTTATTTTACTTCTCATGATTCTGCTCTGATTTTGTTAGTAATCACTTCACTTCATATCTCTAAGTTGAGCCTGTTTTGCCTACAGATGGTATTTAATGAGTGATCTCTCTCTTGGTTCTAACCTCAACCCATGATCATGTTGTTGAATTTTCTCTTCTCTGTCCAGCTGCAGAGGGGAATAAGTGAGAAGCTTTGGCAGGTGCCTGACACGTGGACAGAACCATGACACATGCACATCAACAATATGTTCTGCTGAGGGGGCTTGTTAGGATGCAGAAGGAACTCTGGAGTTATACTCCAAGTGGCTATGTCACAACCACTATGTGAGGTCTGCACTAGAAAGCAGATTTTTTGAGTACGAAACATCGTGAAAATTTCTGCCCTGTCCTAAGTAGGAGAATGCATCTTATCTCAGCGAGCAGTAGCTGGTGCCAGGTTCCATGAATATTAGATTATGTTTTTTATTAAATTATTCAGTATTTGATGTACACAAACCAGGAAGTCTAAGACATTCATCTGCACAAGCACAAACAGGCAGAAGAGATGAGTGCTGACAGAAGAAACTTGAAAAAGTAGGTGAGAAAACTTAATAAGATGTTAAGTGTTCTATAGTGTTCAGTAATGCAGCATTTGATAGCCCTTATCTGCTAAGTTCTGGCTTGCACAGCAACCACTTTCTAAAGAGAAAATCAAACAACTTTCTTATTCTGGCACACAGACTCACCTGGGACAAAGCAAAACATCACCTGAGCCATCACACATCCCTCTCATGTCATACCTTCATCAAGTATGACCCCACATCATACTCTGGGGTAACTTCTGTGTCCCAGGGATGAAGCTGTTGAAGCAATGAAGCTTAATTGAACAGAACATACAGTGTTGCTCCAGTTCTCATTTGTATGGTTAGGGTGGCATAATCCCAAAACAGAAGCTTAAATGAAAGCAGGGTGACCTACATTAGGCTTAAGTAAGGGTCATCTTAAAATGATAGAATCAAAAAGTCAAATCTAGTAATTACAGAGTGGTTACAAATCTGGTCTCATAAAACACCAAATAAAGTATTTGCCATCAAGTATTCAGGTTTCTACAGTTTCTTTTCAAGTATTTTGCTAATACCAGAAAGGCCAGGGGGAAAAAGGGACTTCAAATCTATTTCCATGCAATGTTAAGCCATTCACATAGTACAGTAAGAGGAATTCCTATTAATACACTTTGTGGATGATACAAAGTCAGAACAGAGTTTAAGAATCAGATGACCTTGAGAGGTAAGGTAACATAAATGGAATTAACTTTGATGGGACACATCATTGCATCTTGTCTTGCAGAACTAATAAAAATAGAGCCTCATAATCTGGGAATGACAGATAAGAGAACTGTTTGGGAGTATTATTTGGCTACTGAACATTTCTGCTCCATTCATATTATGCAGCCCTAAGAAGGAAAACGATGGCATTGGGATGTTTGTTCCTGGAGAGAAGGGAACTGTGCATTGCACCACTGAGAGAATCTCTGGGCCAGCACACCAGTACCAGACATCCACGCCCAGGAAGGAAACATCGAAACAAAGCAGATGAGACCCAGGATGACCTGAAAGTAGAAAAGTTTGGCTCACTGGAGCTTTAAAACAAATGCTAGAAGAGGACTCGGTGGGCTCCCTATGAATACGGCTTATGGTTGAGGGAAGTTAACAGTATAGAAAAAGAACAATTTAAGCTAAATACCACTAGCACAAGAACATCCATGACTAAAGTGACTGAAAGTACAGGATCCAGTATTCTGAAGATTCTTCTGATTACTTTGTCAGATAAAAATGCTTAGCAGCTTTGTAAATTGAATAAGAATCATCTTAGAAACACTACATTATACCACTGCTGGAAATGAAATGATTCAGTCCTTCCTAGTTCTATTCTCTGTAATTAGGAAAAAAACGAGATTTTCCAAACAGACTGCCTTACAGACTTCTCTCCTCTCTTCCATCAGTGCTTGAGTGTTGGGGAAGATGAATCAGGAAAGCCTTATAAATATGATTGTCTGACAAAAGATTTTGAGAATATGGAAACTGTAAGCAAGATTGAAATTAAGGCAACCTATGACATACCAAACCTCAGTTACTGAACAACCAAAAAGACAATGCTATGTCTGGCATGAATGTAACCCCCCTCTTGTCTAAACAAGACCCTCTGCTTACTGATAAGCATGGTAATGTAAGGATTCTTATAGGCTGTATGTAAATGCTATAGGATTTGTATTCTGTACTAGATTGGTTAGTAGGAATTAGAATATTGAACATAGAAAAGGATTTATGTGATTGTAACGGAAACTTCACTCTCTCTTGTTCTCTTGTTCTTGCTCTCTTTTGCTCTTGCTTTTACCTCTCTTGCTCTTACTCTTTCCTCTCCTCCCCTGCTCTTCTCCTTCTTTGTTCACCCCTCATGCTGCTCTTATCTACTGTGCTCTGCCCTTATCTCTCTCTCTTGGGCCTGCTCTGAGCTGCAGCTGGCAGCTCCAAGCAGAGCTCTTTGTACTCACACTCCATACAATAAACTCTAAGTTCTAGGACCTGGCTTTAGAGATCTCTGGTATCCGTCCATTGAACCCACCCGCTCTCCGACAGCCGGAGTACCCCAACAGTCTCCTACACTTGAGGAACACTCTGCAGACTGAGAAACACTTTGCTGCAACCCCAGGCTGCAATGAACATTCCCTGGACCAGGGGGAAGACAGTATCTTGCAGCAATGAGCAAAAGCTTCTGTTTAAGCAGGGTAGCACCAGACAGAAACATCTCCCAAGGGAGTTCTCTGTTGAAAATTGCCTTCCAGGAGGCCAGGACCTCAAAATTTAAGTATCCAAAAAAGCAAACAGGAACTAAGTTAATAGATGTCAGTCTTAACTCGTATTTATTCAATCACAATTGACTTCTTTGACATGAGTCCTTAGCACGTCCTTAATTATAGGGTGATCAACATTGTTCACACTCAGGTCTCATGCTTTCATTCAGAACAAAGGTACACACACTCATGTGACTGGGTTTATTTTGTCATATGCATTAGGGAAGTTATTTGACTCAAGTGAATCATGCTTAACTCACATATTTAGTAAGAAGACTTGTTCTCACACAATTTTTCTCCTTCTTGCATGTATTCTTGCAATAGCCTTAATTTGTATATATACAAATTTATCCTCCTTAGTTTCAAATGAAAAATCAAAAATTTGGGCTTTAGAAGGAAAACATTTCAGAATAAGAGAGAAAATCCCATTATTTTTGATGCTCTAAATCCCTGCCATCAACACATTTAACCTGAATTCTCAGGTAAGAAAAGATAAGAACTGACATGAATTTATCTCTGAGAAAAATGACTGATGATATAAAAAAACTACGAGTTGCCACAGCAAGCAATCTCCAGCACAAATTGGAAGAAAAGTGAATTAGGAAACAGAACAAAAGGTAAACTAAATTCTAAGAAAATCTGCAGTATTTTTAAATACAACCTCTAGTTATCAAGAATTGCATTTCATAGAGGTGTAAATACATAAAAGAAGGAACTGGTGTCTGCAGAACAAGAAAACCAGGGATAATGGCTTCTAAGGTTTCTGTACTTTCCCAGTAACGTTTAAATTTGGATTTTGATTTCAGATAACTAGTGCTCTCAGAAGAAATATCTACATATTCCCAGATATAATATTCTACAAACTATTTCTTTTTAGACTCAAGTCAAGGCATATAACTTCTACTTAAGTCTTCTTATGCACAAGATATTCTATCTGAATTTCAATAATGGAAGAACAAACTGACCAAGTACCTGTATTGTACCATCATTGTTAATGGTGAATAACCACGGAACCTCTGTCACTGAGAACACTGTTCAGAACAAAACCATTACTCATTTTTCACTTGCATTCTATGAATTCCCTCTCTCTGCCTGTAATCTTACAGCATCTCATCACGTGAGGTCTTGAGAGACAAGAACTATGTCCCAGTGCCTATTTTAGCTTCTTAATCCCTATCAGTGACTTTCACAAAATGTTCTTTAAAGGGACAATAAGGTCAGAAACTACAAATCAAACAAATGGCTTTCATGAATTAAAAATAAAGAACTACAGATCAAATATACCTATATCAAGTATCAAGCTGTGATTTTTGCACTGGGTGCAGCCTGTAACCCTTCAAGATGATGTTATCCAAATACATAAATATACAAAAATCCCCATTTTTTCTCACTGAAGAATGTAACACTTATGAGAAAGTGCACATTCCAGTAAGACAGACATATACCCAAAGTACACAACAATATTACACCACACTTAAGGACAGTAGCGCCTCTCAAGTCACATTTAGCTTGATTATGCTTTGATTTCTCTTTCCTCAAAGCTTTAGAAAACTAATCCTCTGCTGGAACATTGCAACCTGCTCAGACAGCCTGCAGATCATGTGCTCCAGCAGATGAGGATGCAAATGTGCCATTTTCTTGTCTAACCTTTCACTGCTCAAATCAAGAGAGTACTCACAAAAAAAAGCATCACTGTCTTCCTGCTATGTGGTCCCAGTGGCTCAGTGAAACTGCAAAAATTCTACACAAAGAGGTAATAAACTTTATGTTTTTTAATATCTGGTGGAAGCAACAGTGTTGTATTCTTAGAACTCTATGTATTGAATATCATCTCCCTAAAAGACAGAGGTTCAGCTTATATGGTCCATGGAAATCTTGCAGCATCAAAAGGCTCCAAGTTTACCCCTGTCTATTCGTTTTACAGAAAGAGAGCCTCTGGAAATTACAAAAAGCAGGCTGTGCTTTTCTGGTAACCCAAGCCATTTTCCTATTCAGTGCTCTGCAAGTTATGAAGAGCAGCAGCCAGACACACCATTTCAGGTACAGGAGAAACAGATAAAAAGGTACAATCTGACTAGTCAAAGCAGTAGTCAAATATAAAGACCTGTCACACAAAGAAGTCACGCACATGTCAGGAGTGAAGAAGTATCACAAAATCACATGCATATGCACTACTGATATTTCTGTCAACTTTATCAAGATTTAACAAGGGGATACAATATTACATAAAGTATACCAGGTACCAAAATATTATCCCATGACAAACTGATAAAAAATGTAGAGGAATCCCAGAAAAAAAAAAGGCAGCCTATTTCAAGTCAGTTATTTCCTTGAATTTAGCATTATTTCCTTCTGAATTACCTCTACCAACTTCGTTGCCTCAACTTTCTCGAAATGAAAGACACACAGGATCCAAGTGACTCACAAACTTGGAGACAGCTTGCAATGCAGCAGGGGCTACCCACCTTTCTGGCCATACGCACTGCTGATTTACCATGGATCAGAATATTCTGCCTTAACTCACGCAGGCTCCTCTTTGCTAAGGAAGACCCAGCATTTTAGAAACAACTCTTCTCGAAGGCCATCCAGACTTCTCACAGGATTTCAGACATACAAAATTAAGAGAAGCACAGTAACAGCATCAGCTCTACCAGATCTATCAAGTGCACACTGCACCTTTTAGGCTGCCAGCTGGCACCGTGCCAGGGGCCTTTGTGGTTCTGTGCAGGCCATTTGGATCTCCTCTAAAGTCTTGCCTAAAAAGCTGGAAAGCAGAAAGCCCGTGCAAATAAACACTATTTAGCACTTGAGTTTACTGAGCTGTATTTGAAGGCTTAGACAAGAACCTCCTCTGGTGTCAATACTGCTCATTCAATGTCTTTGCAACGTGCACCATGGTAGAACTAAGAAAAAGGAACAAGAAGAGCTTTGAGGACCTGTCTAATTAGGGGCTTGTTATTTGAAAATGGTGTCATTTCTACACTTCAAATCTTTCTCCAAGCGGAATTGCCATGTAATCCAACTGCAGTGGAAGAAACAGCTTGTTCAGCTGAAGGACAGAATCACTCATGTCCTTGGCTGCTGTGAGCAGCATTCCTTTCAGCTTTTTTCTGACTGCCAAGGGTGTGACTGAGAAGCTTGTGAGACAAGCTTCTAGCTTCAGCTAGATGTCATGGAAAGGTTTTTTCCAACAGCCTCTGTGGGACAAAGCTTGCATGGTGGCTTCCATAAGGAAAAACTCAGGCCACAGTCTTCCAAATCTAGATGTTTGCAGCATATGAGATCACTCCTTGACATAGTAAGGCAGTGGGCAAGCAAGCAGAGCTCAAGGACCTCAAGGAAGACTTTGATTTATGAACTTTATGCAAGAGACACATACTCTTGAAGAGAAAGACTAGAGCTTCTTCTACTGAGGGTCCAACGTCAAATCTGAGGAGCAAGTCTCTCTCTGCTCTTGGTGAACAAAAAAATAGCTGAACAGCAAAGAAAAAATAAATCTACAAGAAGTTTCAAAATGCTGTTTTAAAACACACTTCATTTCTGCAAGTTGGAGTCAGCCATTTATCAAAAAGCCAACACGACGAGGAATGTGGCCAGGAAGGGCTTCACCTGCCGTCTACCACTCCTGGGAGGGCGGGACAGAGGGAGCCTAGGCTGGCCAGAGCCCACTGCTCACCCTTAGATGTAGAGTTAAGGCAAGGTGTGCAGAACCAGTCTTCAGGCAAGCATGCAAGGCAGTGTTTTATTACAGAGCACACACAGGTTGCTGAAAGAGGAGCCCACAGGTAATTGCTCAAAGACATGCACTCCACAGAGGCAGCCTGTGACTAGAATGATATGCTAAACACTTCAGAAAGTGTGTCATTTTGAATATTAAAGTACAAACAAAGCTTTCACTTTAAAGTGGTAACAAATCACCTTCGCCCAACAGTCACTAATTTGTCAACATAACTCCAAGATAAAAATCACAGATTAGGAGAGAGACCAAATATATTGTACTGTTAAAAACCAAACCAAAGACTGATGGTGCACAGATTTTTTCCCCTCTGCTTTTCTTTATTTCTCTCAAACATACACCAATATTTACTTAAGTTGGGCAGATTCTCAGCTGGCATAAAAATAATCTTTGTCTCTGGTCTAGTTACTGTTGACACCATGCTGAGTTACTCAAAATAAGGATTAGACTCATCACACCTACTACAAAGCTAAAGCTTTATCTGTGCCTCAATCTCAGCAATTTCACCTCAGTGCTTGCTTAGTCATAGAATTAAAACCTGCATATACATGTGCATTAAGTGGCTAATGTACTAAGTGAAAAATACATTGCTTTATTGAAACATTTTGGCTGTAATTTTGAAGGCTGACATCACACAATAGTTCTGGTGCTTGTTGTGACTCAGTTCCATGACCAAGATCCATTTGATTTTCTTATAAAATTTAGACAACACTATTGATGAAAGGGCGATTCACCCTTTTTGATGGGCTGTCATCAGTAGTTTCTCAGATGAAACGTCCAAACCAAAATAAACTACAGTTTAACATGGCTAAGCCAGCATTCCTGTAATGCAGGAATGCCTTCCCTCTCAAAACACACACACATCACTCAAGTTTAATCAAATGGATTCTCTCCTTCTAACAGAACATCCACAAAATGTAAAATCCAGTATTTCTTCAGGCGAGGAAGAAATTTTAAATCAGCATATGTATTCTTGAAAAAACTTTCAAGTGATTCTTCCTTCTCTAGTACAGTTCTGAGCTAGAGAAGTGGAGAAATATGGAAACAAGTTTTGTCCATTTCTTTAGCCACTGTCCCTTTTAAACTATCTCCATGTGTCAACCATCCCTTCAGAAAAAAACCAAAAAATAGCTGCACACTTCAAACATTTAATTTCACAGCTTTTTTGTGTCTTTTATCCTGACACAATCTGCCTACAAAACAGCTTCTTCTCTCCAAGATACACAGCGTATGGAACAAAGCCAACCTCACAAGTACAATGGGTTTAACACACACACAGATCTGCAGCAGTCAGTGTTTTGAAATGCTCTTTTCAAACCCTTTGGGAAAATTAATTATTTAACAGCCACGTGTCAGAGATATTTGTCTCACATCTGAAGGCTCCTCTTATCCTTCTTCCCCAAGGAATTTAGCAGTACTCCCCCATTTCAACAAACCAGCAGTCCCTGGTTTGGTAACAGGACCAGTCAGTGCAGATAACAATCAACCAGGCATTTCCTCCTGCTGCTCTGTCCACCTGGACAGCCCCCAAAGGTCAGCACAAAGCTCCTTGTGGAAGGCCTAATGAAGCAGGTAGGGAGAAGAAGGAATGACCTTCCAAACATAATACCAGCATTAATAAAATCAGTATCCTGACAGACAGGCTGGTCTCAGAGGTTTCTTCTACCAGCATTTATTTTTCATATCTCAAGGAAAGACATCCTACAGAAGCATACACCTGCTCATATATGAAAATATAAAATCTGCTCATATATGAAAGCAGACAACCTTCCTCTACCTTTTTTTTAGTCTTCCTTGCTTAAAAATGCAATCATGATTACAGGACTTTTTTACAGCAAGAGATCAATGACACAAGTTGGAAATAAAGGAGAGACTCTAGTATCCTGACTCTATATGAAGGTCAAAGACAGCATTAGCATTCCCACACTACTTAGAGTTAAGTACTCAATATTCGTTTCCACTTTCTAATACTATTCTAATACAGGAACCACCTTTGAAAACCAGTCCTGAAGATTCCTATGGCACTGCAATATCCTATGCAACACAGGAGGAACCTAGCTTACCACTGCTCTTAAAAGAGGTCTCATTGTCATTCCCACCTTTCCAACACAGGAAAAGAACTTTTCAAGGACTTATTTACATGGCACATGCACTGAGCAACAGCATAGAACAGCTCTTCCCCCAAAATTTTAAGTCACTAATTCCAACAGTGTAACCCACACAGCTTGGGCTGCTTCTTGGACATTGTTTACTGCTCCGCTCCCCTGCATTTGCATAATTATCTATTTATCAACCATCATTTGATTTCCACATGAAGAAATCTATTACATCTCAATGATTCACGGATATGCCATTTGAGCTTTTTTAATTCTCACCTGACAACTGCATGTACCAAAAAGAAGCTACAAGCTATTGCTGTACAACCAGAGAAATTTAAATCATCTTTCAAGAAACCCTGAATTTTAGGCACTATTTAATGAAGAGCCTGCGAAGACATAAGAGACAAGCTTCATGGTAAGCTTTAATCCAAGCAGAAATTTTCTGAACTCTTCTTATTTAAAAAAAATACTGAAAATATACTGTACTACTAAAAGGAAAACGCACTATGGTCTCAATTTTAAACTAGATAAGTTAAGTACATAAACATAAAGAGGTATGTCAGTTATTTTGCCTGTATCTCCCTCCTTTAAGAGCACAAAAGGCAATACATGCTCAAATAATAAAGTTTTAATTGATATATTTTGGTGAGTAAAAATATAACCCAGAATTCATACAGTGCAAGCATTTTTCTGAATACTGCAAGCTTAACATCTCCCTCCCTATCTTCTGTCTTTGTACAAAGAATAGCACAAGTCTGTCATATTGGCCCTAGAGATTAATGATATCAGTTTGAAGGAAGTAACAGATTCTTTAGTTCTCTGTAGTTAGATTTCCAGTGGAGAGTCCTCTGCAAACTGCAGAGGATTAGTACTTTGCACATCTTTAGAGGAGATACTCTATGAGCAAAGGGAAATACCTGGAAACTGTAGGAGAATGGTATGAGATTCCTAGGGAAAAAAAAAAGATTCCAGTAGGATAAGAGAGTAGGTCCATACAGCAAAGCTGTTTCAATGAGAGTCCCTGGCAAAAGCCTCCCAGCTGCAATTTTCAAAAAAACAATGGTAAGCTTCTTTAGAAGGGCCATCAAGAAATTGAGTTGGTACAATCACTATTTATATTTCCTTACCTAACACAGGCAGATAACTCATTCATCAAAATCTTTCATTAGCAGTACATATTGATCTGGAGATCATTTAAATAGTGTCATATAAGTACAGCATAAGAGCAGTGCAAAATTTATGTACAATGAAAAAATCTCTCATGTATTAGGTAGCCCACTTATTTTTAACTCTCAAAGAAAACCCACACTTGGAGATCCAATATACAGGAGATTCAATTTAGAAACACAGCTAAGTGAACTTAGAATCATGAGAGAAAAGAAATGTTACTTATTGACACTCCAGTGGAATTTGCTTGAGTACAGAAAAAGTACACAGAAGTAACATACTAATAAAAGTGTGCTAAATGAAGAGCAAAACAATCTGTACACAAACAATTCCATGGTAATCTTGTTATGGTTCCTTATTTTGTTTCAAATATTATTTTGGCAAGGAACAAAGTGGGTCTGGAAAACAGGTAACTGCCTTTCCGAAACCAAGCAGATGAAAAAAATTGTTTTGCACACATTTTTACCTGGCTTCTTATTCACAGTTAAAGGATTACTCCTTCTGAACATGGTGTTGGAAGAAACATGTTTAAGTATATACTACTCCAAGATGGATGCAAAGGAAATTCAGCAAGTCTCAGAAGTGAGAAAACAATACAATCCTTAAGTAAGAAACCTTAACCTGAAGGTTGCAAGCAAGTCACAGGAAACAAACATCTAGCCACAGAAGAGCGCCAAGCACGTGCACTCTTTCATCTCAAGTGTCACACTGAAAAACCTCAAGCATCTGCTGAAAAGACACATTGGTTCCTATTGGCTTGGAAATCCTCCTGCAAAAAATAAGTCAGATACCAGATACTTTTACTGGACCAGCTGCTGAAATTCTTGTTACAGGATGAGCCTGAAAACCTGCTCCATGAAAATTTGCTGCTATGTGTTTGTGATTTTGGATAAGGAAGAATCACTTAGACATACACTTTGAGGGCTGCACATTGCCCAAAAGGGAGTGGGAGGGGGCAGAAGATATAGCAAAGTAATAGCAAATGAGACAAGACAATGCACCTCACCTGAATGTTACACCAGTAGATCTCTTCCCTGACTGAACACAGGAGAATTCAGACTTCCTGCAGTAGGCCTTACTGTGGAGCTACTGTGCTTGCCTGGAGAGGCTTGGATTACTTCTAGTTTGTATTTGCTTGTAACTGGTGATGACTGAGCTACTCTCTGCATCTTTGCATGAAGCTTCCACATCATCAAGGGTCTATCCTTCAGTTTCAGTACCATTGCAGCAATAAAATCAGGACTGTAGCTAAAATGGAATGATCTTTTGGTTGTGATATTCATCCTTAATGAATAAACAACTGTAGCACCAGAATGTCTTCAGATTCTGTGCTATGTCATGGATAACTAGATATCATGTTCCTGAGCTATGCTGTGTCAGAGAGAAATGCTTTTGTATAAACACTCCAAAATTTACCCCAGTTCAGGAATCTAGGAAGCTTGCTGACCTGATCTAATGTTTAACAAAAGGTGCTAGAATCTTTGTGATGTGTGATGCTAGACACCAAACAGAATGCAGTTCACCTATTGCTTCCCTGCCATCTCTCTTTCCAGCCTGCAGGCTATCAGCATCACACTTCTTCAGATCAGGAATCTGATGCACAAAAAAAAAAAAAAAGGAAGGAAAATGAAGACAAGTGACCTCTACAAAGGCTCCAGCAATAACAAAATAGTATCAGTGACAGGGAAGATGCCCTTTTCATTAAAGATCAGACTAAATGCCTCTCTAGCTTCACTAGTCTTGTATAGAAATCATGAGTATCAAAAGCTTTTTACACATGCACAGAAAGCAGTCCCTTTCTCCTGAACTGAGAGCTGAGCACAGCAGATCATATCCCTCGTAGGCTGAACTGGGAACTCTGGTAAAAGTCGTGCACAGACGTCACTCCAACACACCTTCACCACGCTCACACAGCAGGCCTGCAATGTGCATAGAGCCTTGTGTGACCCATTCAAGCTCACTGTCAACATCTGAACACCCACGAAAACTGAACAACACCTGCAAGTGGCACAAAATGAGAAGGACTAAAATGTTACTAGTTGATACAGCAAGTTAATGACAGTAAGGGAAATATGAAGGCATATGCTAGGCACTGCAGAGGACTTACTCACAGCAATTAACACAATTCCACAATCTGTAGAAAAATTCAAGCTGTGATGGATGCAGCAAACACATAAACACACACACATGCACTTTATCTTACTCTACCAGTAAAACAATGGAGAATCTGGAGCAGTAATTGCTCCTTCTGTCTTTCTAAATTAGAGAAAGTCAAGCTTTGGTCTCAGTGGAGAATTGTTCAGATAACCAGAAGCACTGTCATAAGTACATAACAGGTATAAAAGGTATTAGAAAATAGGCTGAAGGAAGACATTGAATTATAGTAGATGACACTTTATGGTAGATGATTGCTACTGAAATTTCTTTTTTCTAGAGTTTATCTACCTTAAAACTAACATATGCATTGTCTTAGTACACTCTGTTTCCACAGTTATTGCCATGGCTTGGCTTGAGAGAAAAAGAGAAGGCTAAGGTGATGGTCTAGTTTTCTAAAGGCTCAAATCAACATCTTTCCTTTGCAAGACTATCAAATCTGGCCTCCAATTTTCCCCCAGTAGTTGTTTTAAACTTTCCATAACCTTCACCAGTGGCTTTGTATAGATGTGGTGTGTGGAACTAACATAACAAAGGTTTATGTAGACAAGTAGCTCTTGAGAAAAATACATTTTGCACAGATTACTCAAAACAACATTTCAGAGAGGCTAAGAAAGCAGTCCTAAGTGCCCTATGAAAATTCTGCGCTATATCAACATCGACAAGCGTAACCCAGGTTGCTTTATAAATAAACTACAGGATTGTGTTAAGGACACTGCGCCATAATTTGACAACAGCAGACTGTTTTCTCTGCAGCATAAGATGGTGGTAAATAGAAGTGGCGAAAGAAGGAAGTCCTACCTCTGTGTGTACCTCTTGCTTCCTAGCCCTTCCCAACCAAACTGCACCAGAGGTGAAAATCCTCCTCCCTGCCTCAGCACCACTTTCATATGAACAAGTAAAATGGCTGAAGGCTCCTCTAAACTCCAAGAAACAAAGGACTGAGGATTAGTATGGCCCTGATACTGCCATAAAGCCTTTTTCAGATATTCAGTCTTTACATTGCAAAACTTGTTGTACATGGAAGGAATTAGATTTATTGTGTTATAACATTTAGCCAAGATGTTGGAACTTGAAGTAGTTCTCAATTTCCTCTGGTTTTGTTTCTAGGAAGCTCAGTCATAAGAAGAATCAGTTTCCATCTTGTTTTTGCTGCAGTCAAATGAATAGGCATCAGTGTGTCTCCTTTTATGCAAACAAGGGCCCCTTCCCCTCAGCAGGATCTACAAACTGCAGCCCACACAGTGCAACTTTACCCAGAGGTGTAATAACACCCCTTTCATGGCACGACAATAGGTATTAGTACTACAATAATTTATTCATGAAGGCAGATTAGAAGCTAAGCTGATGGCTTTTAAGGCCCTTGTGCACTGGTCCACACGACCACGTCAGTCCTGCCAGGTCTTTTGTTTATGCAGCGTTCACCTGGCGCAGAGCGAGCAGGAGGCCAGTTTGCCACTCACCCTGGGAGCACAAGAAGCTCATTTCCCCCAGCACAGTGGCAGCAAGAGGACAAGATATTAACTGCAAATATAACAAGATATCACAGGCAAATACCTCCCACTCAGCACCTCTAAAGGAGCCATGTATCCTGTGTGTGTGTCCCATTCTCACAGTCCAGTCACATGTCCTGAACAGCCACCAGGAGCCCAGCACACGCTGCTTGACCTGGCATTGCACTTCAACAGCCAAGCAAGCACAAACTGATTTGGGAAGCACAAACAACTTTCCCACTGTCCAGCAAGCTGTGCAGCCATGTGCACATATAGCATCAATCCCAAGGCAACCTGTTCCCTCTGTGTGTCTGGCCAACTTTACAAGCTGCTGCAGAAAAGCTGTGTGTATCCCCTGTGGTGGTTTGCTATCACGTAAGAGGGAGGAGCAAGGTGTATTCCCACCTCTTTTGATTCAGGCACAAACAGCATCTATGAGAACTGTGATGTATTCCACACAAGTGCTTCCTACCTTGGTTCTCTGTCTTTTAGAAAGAGAAACAGAAGACAAAATGTTCCTTAATTATTTAAAAATAAAACCCAAGATTGATTGCTTGCCCAACTTTTCCTCTTATGCCAACTTCCAAGCACACTTAAGTTTGAAAATTTTATTGTTATCACCCTATTGACGTTTTGAGTGTTCAATTTCCTTATTAGGGTGCACTCTGTTGATTTCAGTACCAGGGAGTTTATCTGGGTTGTCATTTTTCAAAAAGGGGAGTGGACTAACAGGCAGTTGAACCAACCCATGAATATATATTTGAAGCCAGAAAATATTTTCTGCAATTTAGAAGCCCAAAGATTTTGGTGTCTTGTTTTTTATTTTAGGAGGTTCGTTAAGTTCTTGTCTGTGTGGTTTCTTTTGCTGTTTGTTTTGGGGGTTTTTTGGTTTGTTTGTTTAAACATGAAAGAGGGTGCATAACCCTTACCAATCTTTTGGCTCATTTTAAGACCAACAGAGACAAAAGTTTGTTCTTTTGAAGCTGGATGTTCACTTTTTGCAACAGCACTCTTCAGTAAAGGTCAAAACATACAGAGGACATAGGACTAGAACTGACCATGATTCTGTACATATTTGTCAAATAGGATAACAGAATCATACAGGAAGAGTTTATTTACAGTAAACTATGAGAAGTATCTTGGAGATATAAAAGCAACCCAAATTGCAATTTGGGGAATGGATAACACACCCTTTGGAGACGATCCCCAATGCTGTTACATATTGGAGCAGGTCAGTAGAGAAGCTAAGCTCACCCTGTTGACTCATTATTTGCTTCAAGAATGGCAATAATCATATTCATCAACTATTGAAGGCAACTTGGTATGTGCCATTACATCTGCTCTCTTTCATTAAAAGCAAGTTGTTGCTCTAGTTAATCCTTCTGACAGTCAATTCAAACTGGAAATCAGGTTTTCAGCCCTTCTCTAGCGTGCACTGATGAAAAGTTTGATGTCTGCAGCTTTAGCCTTATGGGCTGTCAGCAGTTATGGTGAGAAGCTGTAGTGCAGGTGCCAAACTCAGGGCAGAGAAGCAGCAGCCACCCGTGCTCAACTACCACACCACAGTTCCACATGCAGCCAGTTCATGGCATGAAGCTGCGGAAGGGGCTGCGGCACAAGTCTAATGAGCAGCAACTGAGGCAGAAAAGGAGCATCAGGGGAGATCTTATTATCCACTACAGCTACCTGAAAGGAGGCTGTAGCAGAGTGGGGACTTGGCCTCTTTTCCCAAGTAAAAAGTGACAGGACAAGAGGAAACAGATTCAAATTGCACCCAGAAAGGTTTAGATTGGATATGTGGGAAGCTTTCTTCACGGAAAGGGTTGTCAAGCACTGGAACAGGCTGCCCAGGATTTGCATCATCATCCTTGGAGATATTTAAAACGTGTAGATGTGGCTCTTAGGGACGTGGTTTAGTGGTGGATTTGGCAGTGCTGAGCTCAATTATAAGGGTATTTTCCAACCTTAATGATTCCATGATTGTGTGAATCCTTTAACTCGAGCTAGTCTGGTTTGATCCATGTGAACAGAGAAGCAGCCCAACTCAAGCTGCACCACTCAAGTGAGGCCAAGTCATTAATCACAACAGCACTTTAGCTTTCCATGGGCATTATGACAGCAGACAGTGCATGAGAGAAGTGAGAATATTACATTCTTATATTAGGAAGGACAGATGAGAGAAAAGGGTACAAGAAAATGCCACTACTTGAAATACAAAACCCTCAACTTGCCGAAAGAGCACAGCATCAAAGACAAAATAACTATGCAATTTCATGAAGCCATTTAGCTCTACCTTTGACATCAAGTGGAAAACAACTGAACTTGCAGGATCTAAGCACAACTGCTGTTTTTATTCCATTTTTCAATTAAGCTATGCCTGCTCTATTTCACCCTCTGGTTGACCTGGTGACCCAGGCTGTATCAGGCTCTCAAGGCAACATGATGCTTGTCACCACTGCAAAAGCACATGCCTCTTTATATTCTCCACTGCTGAAACTCATTGTCTCCAAATGCAGGCTGCTTCCATGACTTTCATCAGACCCATACAGACCTGACTTATCAGTTACCACATCAGTGGCCCCCCAAAACACATCCATTTTGATTTACTGGTCTTTCGTTCTTTGAAATCCTTTTTCAAATTAACTATCATTGTCCCCTTTCCAAATATCACTCTGATAAGGGTGACTCATCAAATGCTCTGTTGTAAAGCTAAAATAAATGGCTTTAAACTAGACATACTTTGTTCTGAACATGACGGGGTAAAAACCTCACAACACAATCTATTCCAGTGGCATCAACGCTGAAGACAAGATCAGAAGCCCTGAGTACAAAGCCAAGGACAAGCAGGATTACTCCATCTTCCACACTGTCCATCCCCTAGATTGAGCTAAATTGAAGAATTCAGCCTGAAGACTGTAGAATAGCTGGTATCTCTGCACTAAGTAGCCAAAAGCAAGAATGGGCCAGAAGGCATTGAATGAAAAAAAATAATAATATATACCTTCATATAGCAAATACATGACATGTAGTTTCTTCTACATGTCGTGGCTTCAAGCATACACTATGTTGCCAGGCAAAAGGTAAAAACCTGGCCATATTCAATGCCACTGTTTGTGTATGCAAATGAATAGTACCTGCAAACTCAGTACTTCAGGGACATACACACAGACAGCAAAAATGAATTTTTTTATAAGGAACATCCTCTTTCCATTACAGAAATAATAAAACAGCATCCCAAATTTATTTGGGCCTATACACTCTAATGAACTTAAAATTTAAGTCAAAAGTACATTTTAAAAAAATGCTTTGAATAGCTGCACATCAGAGTCACTGATGAAAGATAAATAATCCCTAGCAGCCCCCAAGTTGAGGCATGTGACAGACTTCTATCTCACACAATTTACTTTGAATATTAACAATGTTCTTCTGTTTCAGGTTCCTAATACCAGAAAAGGTTATTTGAAATAAACCATTTTGCTGCATTTCTACAACACAATTATTAAATGCTGTGTTGGAGGGTTGCTTTCCCCAGTATGAAAACACCCCTAAGTCACTTAGCATTGACAGGGACATTACACTTGAATAATCTTTAGGGAGCAACAAAAAGCCTGCCTTTTTCAACAGTTTCCTTCTAAGAAAGTACTTTTGAGGTTCAGAAAGGCCCAGGGAAATCTCTCTGGAAGGTGGACACATTTAACAGCACACTCCTTAATACTCAATGCCGGTACATTAGCTTTTCTATAACAGTTTCTCTGAAGAATTCTCTCAGCTGTAAGTTAAAGCAGTTACATGGGAGTCAGAAGGAGCAGTACAATAAAACTGCTGAAACTGCAGTTGTAGCTCTTTAGAAGCAAATATATAAGCAAACTGACTATAACAAGAAAACTGCACATGCTCTGATAATTTACTGTTGTCAGGTAAAGATTCCACTAAACTCCCACTAACAGAGAACAAACAAATGGGTACAGCTCTCACTCATTTTACTGGAATTACCTGTTTTTTCCACTGGAATTTACCTGGTCAAGTGCCAGTCAACTGTCAGATCTCTCAGCAGTTTCAAAGATCTGGTCTATCTACAACACCCTGAGCCCATGCTCTCATCTGCCCCCAGAAAATCACTATAATTGCAGTCCCTGCTTCTTTCAACTGGTTACTGTCTACCTGCTGTATTCTGAATTAAAACTACATGCATGTACTAAATACATACAGATGCAGCTTAACATCTGAAATCCTATTCAAAGAAAAAACAGTTTATAACTGGCTTAAGAAAGAAGCACATGAAATCAAAGATTTTTCCAATTTTTTCCTGTTATGACCCAGTCCTGAATAGGATTTGTACACGAAACATTTAAACCAAGATCATAAAACAAAATCATGTATGATAAAGATTGAAAGCATTACTGAAGTGACTTGTTAACACTGCAAGCCTACAGATAATAGCTGAACTTGATGAGATGCATTATTTGGTCAATATTTCTCATTTGGTTTCAGGAAACATGATGGATGAGAGGCAACCTTACTTCAACATACTGAGTCAAGCAAGTCTCCCACTATAAAAAAGCAAAAACATTTTAGCACAAGAAGGCATTTCAACAAGGCATACATCTCTTCATACAAGTGCAGGGGCTGTAGAGGAAGCAGACATGACTTTTACATAGGCTTTGAAATCCAGAAGTTTTCTACTAATTCCCTCAAGACAAAATATGAAAATACTTAAAAAAAAAAAAGAATTCTTACGGCTTGAAATGCAGTAAGCCAGCCTGCAGTTGATCCTCCTGAACAGTTGCTTGTTGATTGGCCAAAGTATAAGTGTAAAGAGTTGAATGAAGTTAATGATCAGTCCTGACACTATAAATATGTAGCAGATCAGAAGGTGGCAAATGAATTGCGACTTCAGAAAGCCAACGATGTCCATGATTTGCTGAGAAAGCAAGAGGGTACCTTCAGACACAAAATTCAGAAGACAACCTGCAAAACCAAATAGTATCAGCAGTTACAGAGTGCATTTATTTCTGCAAACAGACTTAAAACAGACTTCACACTTACACTCAAATCTATTGTAGGAGAAGGCCTGATGTTAGTATTTGCAAAAGTAACAATTAAAAGAGAATACTGTATTTGTGAATTGATTTACATTTGGCTTTGGAAACAAATTTTTAAATTTCAATCTGAGCTCTGCAAAACCCGTGACCATATGACTCCATGGACTACAACACTCTTCTATAAGGTCTTCATTAATAAAATACGAGCAAATATTTTGGTTTGAACTATATGATAGCTTCAATATGAACTCATATTTTTATTTGAATTGTTTGTACTTCATAATACATAAACTATCACCTCTGTAATCTTCAAGATTATCTCCAAAGTAAATGCAAGCTTTAGAGCTTGGTTAGGAGATGTGTTTTTCTCTACAAGCTATGCCAGCCATGGTCTCCAAATAAGAGGTAGCAGCAGCTCCTTAATTTTAGCTTTATTGTCTTCTCCTCTCATACTCAAATAACAGTTGATTTTGGCACGAGAATAGAAGCTTGGCTATGCACAATACATACAATTTGTTCAATTATTCCTTGACACTGATTCTGTCAGTTACAATCCATAAACCCAGAAATGAAACATCAATAACAGTACTAACCCGTGAGCCAGCAGTGTTTCCAGAAAGGAATCAACTCTAAGGTTACTTAAGAAATGTCTGTGTAATTTTGGAAAGGTCCAGTCCAACCTTAGCAACTGAGCATTCAGAGGAAATGTCTTCTGCAGAGTATTCTGACCTATCAAATATTGTACTCAAATATTGACCACCCCCCACCATCACTACCACCACTGTTAGAATGAAGACACATCTCTCAGTAAACACAACCCTCAGTTCTGAATAGTTTGACAGGAGGTTCTTCTGCCATCCTGTCCCATTCCTCCACTGTTTCCCCTCCTGATGAGTGGAAGAGCTTTCCCAGGGAGGAAGCCCTGAGACATTATTTCTGAATGTGCCAGTCACATGCAACCACAAAACAGCAGCTGTCAGCAGCCTAGGGAATTAGCTGATGAAAAAATCTTTATGCCTATCCTTTTAGTTTATATGAGACCTCATTATGTGAGGCACTGAGTCTAGATCAGTGTCCTGAAACATTTGTTTTACTGCCCTTTGCTGACTCTGCTCACCACAGCAAAGAGCACACACAAGAATTGCTGCAGAGCCTTTTGGAAGTTATTTAGCCAGTTTTTCAACCGCAATGAAGAAGAGGAAAAATTTAAGAAAGAGAATCAGCATTGTTGTATAATTTATATAAAGAGTTTATGGCAGTCCCAAGCCTATTATTAGCAGACAAAATGTGCCCTTTTGTTCCCTTTATCTTGATGTACTATTCAGTACCACAGCTGACACCAGCGGTAGCTCAGAATGGCAGAACAGGCCTCTATTCATCGTAGTAACCACTGTCATGACACTCACAAAAAGCTTTTCCAGCTTTAACAAACCTTCCTATTAAAGATATGTTTCTTAGGGTGGCAGACAATTTACTAGCTTGGGCTTTGACCAAAGGCTTTGTTTTTGTAGTAGAATTCTAAGTAGAATGAGAAATGTTGTCTAGTAGGAACCACTGCTGTGTTTCTTCTCCAACCCTTCCACTAAGCATTTAGAAGACAAAACCAAACAATTAAAAAGGCAGCAACATTCTTTAAAACAGTCAGAACAGAAGCAACCACCTACCTGCAAGTGGATGGTTTCAAAGACTCTACAGGGTCCAAAACCCCAATGCCTGGGTTCATCCAACTGTCCTTGGCTAAAATTGCTCAGAAGGTTTTTTTGTGCTAGTCTGCCTGTTTAATTCCATCCCTCAGAATCATACTAACAGAATTCCCAGAGATCATTATGACATGGGATAAAACATAAAAAACAGTAGTCACAAATAAAGACTGGAGCACTGTTTACTTAGTAAAGACCTGAAAACTCACTATTTGATATAATCAATGTAAATCTACTGTAGCAAGCAGCTGACAGACTTTGTAACAAAAATAATTAGTCTTTTTGTCCACCAATTAATCCAGTAATTCTTTTTTTCTGTTACCTCTTCATTATAACAGATGCCAAACTTTATTAAAATGTTAACGTTTATGTGAATCATAAGACCCTGCTGGATCTTTAAAATAAAATTTCACAGAAATAAACAAATGTGAGATAATCCTGATAAAACTTAATTATTGCCTTACAATTTTATTAAGCCACAATGGAATGTCTGAAAGCAATTAATTCCTCACTTTCCTACTTCAGCCATCAAACTTCAATTCAGTAAAGCTTCAGAGAGCTGTTTTAAGGCAAACTAAATCTACTTAAGCAGTACCATTCAAAAGTATCTAACTTAACTTGCTCGCAAAAGGAACAAGAAATAAGAGACACTGCTTAAATTCTTTTCTGTAAAGCAGGGACTACACAGAGAAATTTTCTCTTTTGACTAAATGCAATCTATTTTCCCTGTAAAATGTGCAATCTAAACATTGTATATGGAATGGTTGCTAAGTTTCTGTTCCTCAGACACAAGTTCATTCTTATAAGATTTTTTTGACTGTTTCAATTACCCAAACTCCCAAGAATGCAATTTATTCTTAGCACAAGTAGCAAAAGGAATCAGTTCTAATCTTATGAATAAGGTCTAGAAACATGGGTTTAAGAGTCCACAGGAACACCTTACACTTACTCTTTGTCTTCCTAAAAGTCCTCATGGGTAACATCAACATAACACCAATTTAAGTGATAAAAGAGTCAGGTCTTTAATCCTTAATCCATGATGCTGGTTTAATAAATTAGTGATTTCCTTATAGATAATGACTGAAAATTACAGCAATCTTTTAAAAACAAAAGGGCCAATCAATGCATTTTCTCAGAAGCCATTAAGATCAGAACGCTGCCAAGAAGCTCTCTTCTCTCAAACACCCCTTAAAATTAATTAGGAGAAAATGCCTAGCTAGAGCATCTAAACCAGATAGGGACATTCTTTAATAATGGTTTCCCTTTGGATACAGAACAAAAGACTCAAATCTCAAATGTCTGTTTAGGGACCAAGTCAACAAGCATCTATTCATGCGACTAAGAGGTCACAAGTTCAGGTTTAAAAGCAAATTACATGACTATTCATGCTAACTCTTTTACCTCCGACTTCCATTATCAGCGAGATCTACTGTGTTTTCTACTTCAACTCAGCACTTCCCTCTGCTTAGACTCACTGACCATAGAAGCAATACACCAAGCGAAGAACTCTGTGTCAGCAGAGGCTGCTGCCAATGAACAGCTCTATTTCATACTTCCAAGTCAGTAAGTGTTTTGACGCTACAACTAGAGATTTCATAAAGAACACAACTGCTGGCACTTTTAGAGAAAGCACATGGATGAAGCAAAGAACGGTCACCCACTGTTTCCAAAGTTCATGCAGTATATAGAGTTCTTGGGAGTGTGGAAAGCAACATGGTGTGTATCTGACAGCATCTAGATTGAGCTGATATCACCCACTTTGAGAGGCAACTCAGCATTATACCTGTTTTTTTTCAATACATATTTCAGGTTTACATCGAAGTTTTCACTTACATCTAGTCTTTGATTCAGTCTTCAAATGCTTTCCTGCAAGTTAAAAACAACCAATCAGATGATGATGATGATGCCTATCCTTGCATTTTCTCATCTAAACCAGATTCTCGGATGAGTTACAAAGACTATTATGAAAATATGCTCAGGTCAGATTAAGCAATTTCAGTAGTGCCTTTAAATCAAAACCCCTATATTTGGCACTGGTGAGGCCACAACTGAGTACTGCATCCACTTCTGAGCCTCTCAGTACAGGAAGGACATAGAGGTGCTGGAGCACGTCCAGAGAAGGGCAACAGAGCTGGTGAGGGGTCTGGAGCCCAGGTCCTGTGAGGAGTGGCTGAGGGAGCTCGAGGTGTTCAGCCTGAGAAAACTGAGGAGTAACCTCATCATTCTCTACAACTCCCTGAAAGGAGGGTGTAGCCAGGTGGGGCTTGGCCTCTTCTCCCAGGCAACCAGAGACAGGACAGGAGAACAGAGTCTTAAGCTGTGCAAGGGGAGGTTCAGGTAGGACATTAGGAGGAATTTCTTCACAGAAGGGGTGATTAGCCATGAGAATGGGCTGCCCAGGGAGGTGGTGGAGTCACTGACCCTGGAGGTATCTAAAGGAAAGACTGGACCTGGCACTCAGTGCCATGGTCTGGTTGGCACAGTATTCAGTCACAGGTTGGACTCGGTCTCTGAGGTCTTTTCCAACCTCATTGATTCTGTGAAAAGAGCACAGACAGCAGCACTGCATATCCACCAGAGTCCATTTTAACAGTGCTGCTGTACACGAAACACGTACACAAAGCAAGTCACAGCAAGTGACTCTTCTCTTTCTGTGGGTGAGCATCAAGGTAGCAAAAGTGAGGCTGTGTCCATGTGTACATTCATCTGCAAGGAGACTGTATCTGTACACGCCACACCAAAATATCTCCCAAATCTGGAGGAAGAATTATCTATTTGCCTCATACTTAATAAGATTTTGAATCACTTTCCACTTTCCCCAAAGTCAACTACTAGAGCATTTTTTCTGTCCTTCTTTGTTATCAGCTGATGGTAAGTTATATTCAGCTTCTCCAAGTAGAGTCTGTTTTGACCATGATGCTAACTGGTGAATGACCCTCCCTGTCCTTATCCCAACCCACAAACTTTTTTGTCTGATTTTCTTCCCTTGTCCTGCTGAGGAAGAGGAGTGAGGGAACAGTTCAATGTAAATCTGAAAATTGGCCAAGGTCAACCCACCACATTTCTCCAAAAAGTCCCAAACTGGGAAATAACTTGAGAGTATCTGAAGACCTTTCCCCAAAGTTAAGGGAACTTAGGAATGCTTATAGATTTTCATGAGGAATCCTACATTCCCAAGCTGCACATTGTTACGATGCAGAGATCAGTCAATCTGGCTGTTTCAAAGCTGAAGAATGAATACCATCTACCAGCAAGATCTAGACTTTCAAATTTATATACTTGCTATAAAACTGAATTACTGTTTATCTTCTAGTGGGCAGAGAGATATTTGCATAACAGAGTGTAAACTGAAGAAATAAAAGTAATCTGGAAGTTTTCAAACAGTCATCACAACATAATGCTTTCCCCTTCTCCCTTTTAAATTTTCTTCCTGCTGTGATCTAATGTAGGGAAAACAGCTACACAAACTCTGCATGCCTGCCAGGACACAAGCCCTCTGTGTACACATACCTTACTGGCAAAATGCACAGCAGAGCTCCTGTTAGACTCCATGCTTGTCCCAACATAGCAGAGTGTTTATACTGCAAGGTAAGGAGGATGACAGCAGCTTGAGAGAGGCATGCATAGTCTGGGAAGGAGTGGGAAAGACAGGGAGCAACCGCCCAAGTTCTGGTCAGAAGCAGCTCAGTCTTGCTCCTTTTTCCAGAAGCATGAAATATTCAGGGAGGAGGGAGATGAACTTAAACACGTATCAATACTAAACTCCTCAGAGATGCAACATTTAGAGACTGCAGGGCTTGATGCTGAGAGGTGGTATTTATTTGGAAAGAATAAACCCCTTGAAGTGTAGCACTTCTGTTCCAAGTTCCTAAAGAGATCCCCAAAAAATACATCACGGTGAAGCACATAGTTATCTCAGGTGCAGAACATGAAGTTCACAAAAATAGCACTGGATGGGAAGTTGCTTCTTTCCAAAATGCCAAGTGTTGCTGTTCAACTGTTTCCCACACAGATTTCTGTACTTAAATACATTCATATATATACATAAAAAATATATATAAAGCACAGTTATCTGCAATTTGCTTGGGAAAAAATAAAATTAAGAGCTGCATTAAGATACTCAAAATGTAGATGAGTTTATCAGAGTTCAGTCCCAGAGTTCATGCCTGGGGACCACTGAGTCCCTCTGTTTCCTTTTTTATTACTTTAACTAGGTCCATTAACCTAAAAAGTCACTTGCACTGACAACAAGAGCAGCACCACACACAAGTAAGATTTAGGGACTAAGCACAACAGCAGGACTAAACAGTAAAAAAATTACAGGAAAGTACACTGAGAATCTAAGCAGGATGTGGGCTATGCTGTCACACTAACAAAAGCAACCTGGATAGTTCCTCAAAAATAACTGAGGTGAATAACCACAAAGGGTGTAGGACCTTGCAACATATCACATCCTCACAGAAAATGTAATACTTGTTTTCACGGACAGCATTAAGTGCTCCATCAAAGGTAACCAGACCCACACATTACTGTCATCTGGCACTCTATAAAAAACAACAACCCCTCAAATATACTCGCACAAAGTCATTTCAGTGACTTATGGCATTCTGCAAAAGTACAGGTGGTTTGTTAAATTACTGATTCTGAATGTTTGCAACAAACAAAGCCTTTGCAAATATAAACACGCCTACGTATGTCCATAAGTAGAGACGCTTTTGCATTTCTGATACATGAAATTTTGAAATTTTGTACAGAACACTCATGGACCAATTGGGGAAACTGTTCATTTGAAGTACAGAGATCAGAGTTGGTCTAGTTAGGGCATTGATCCTCAATGCACAGCCTAAGAAAAATTTCTCAAGGATGAGATCCAACGCCATCACTTCTTACACAGGAAATTAACACCTTAATAACTACTGCCACCTGCATTGTCATACTTACCCAGCACCAAGGGCACACTGATCACCTCTATACTGGGCATTTCAGGAACAGATCCAACACAAGAGTAGCTACAGAGTTCTTCAGTGGTTACTATAAAAACATTTCTTTTAAAAGAGCCCAAATAAGTGAGGGTATGGGAGAAGGCTGACAAAGGATTATTCAGGAGCTGGTACAAAAACAGGGTTGCTTTTTTAAAATTGTGCTGGGAGTCCAAACATTCTCTTGATAAGAGATAAGCTTTGGAAAGAAGGCCTCTCCTATGAAGACTCATAGCTTATGCCACTGATAGCCCTCACCTTGTTTTAAGAACTATGAATTCCATTCACAGCAACACAAAGGGTCAGCACAAGGCACAGGAACTGCTTATACAGCATCAACAGAGAAAATACTTCCCATGCATCCAAACCACATTGACATGTGAGGCAACACAGAAACATGGATCACATTCACTTCAAAGCTTCAAATATTTAATCCTCCTATTCTTACCCACAATTAATTTTAAAGTTAGACAACAAAAGTATCACCTCCTAGCTCCAGTTCTGCAACAGACAAACACACCTCTAACACATAAGCAGCTGTATCCAGCCAGAAAAGTTTCATATCCTCTCAGCAGACTTAGTAACATGAGCAAGTCCATTTCTCAATGCAAGATTAAATCCTTCATATATATATAGAGGATTAGAAAGCAGTGTGGATTTTGTCCATTTTTTCCTGTATTTATCCATGCCCTCTGATAGAAAAAGCTACAGCCATTCAGAAGACACTTGTGAAATAAACCTGGAAAGATCCCTGTTGCTGCTCCCCTCTTACCTCCCCTGGTAGAGAGCTTGTGAGTTACACGGTAAATCCACAGAACAGCCATCACCAGAACCACAGCCTGCCACTTCCCCAGGCTCCAGCTTTCAACACAAAATGGTACTTTTCATACTCCTTTATCTGCCTTCTTGCCCATGCTCATGCTTTCCTAGCAACACCTTAAGGCCACACATAGAGCACAGAGGGGGAATGGACACATTCCACAAGGGCCTGCAGGGGAAGAAGACAATGTGATAGGTATAAAGGCTTCTGTACAACAACCCTGTATGTGCTGATCTAATGCACTCTGCTTTCCCTTCCTTTCTCCATGCCTCAAGAAAGGTAAGTCAAGTATTCAGCAACATGGATGGTTCTGTACCATAAACTACAAGTTACAACTTTAGCACCAAATGCGCAGTATCATGTGAGCATGCACACAAATATACATCTTTCCTGGTATTCTTACCCGAGAAGGAATTAAAGGCATTGACAGATGCCACAAAGACATCAATTGGAAGATAAAAACCATCCGCACTGGGAAAAGGGTAACTTTCTTTCCTTGCTCCCATATAAAGACCTCTCTGTATTTTCTGTAATTGTGATTTACATTTTAGTAATTTTGGGCAGTATCTTTAAGCCTTTTCCTAGGAGCCTAATTCCTAACTTGTGTGGCTTTGCTGTTCTATTAAAAAAAACCAGAAAGTGCAAATACAGAATAACATAGAACTTGTGCCAGCAAGAATCTTTAAAAAAAAAAATAAAATTGTGTTAATTGGCAGATATTGGGCATGAGTCACTGAGCTGAGAAACACACCACGGTGACAGCACTGCTGGCTTCAAGTGTGACTTGCACCACCGAGTTGTGGGCTGGTAACAAATTTTCTACTGTCCCCAAATCGCCAGTATGACTTCTGACATGGTGCCCCTCTCTGAGCAGCTGTATGGCCCCTGCTGGAGATAACCATGTTCTCCTACTTGGTGGGTCTGAGCCCTGCTGCCCACGCTGCCACTGATGCAACAGGTACAGGGCACAGACCACATCCTTTGTGCTTCCAAGTCACACGGTATGAGCCAACAGCATTGCTCTTCTCCACGAGAGAATCCAAAAGCTTTCAGTGCAAATCACAAGACATTGTTAACCGTGCTGGAAACAAAAAGTGCCATTCACCTGATTACAGCTCCAAATGAGCTGTTAGGCTTTTATATCTTCTGTGACAGGAGACAGTCTCCTTCAGCCTAGCCATTTGCATATTTTTAATTAATATGAAGCAACATTAGTATGCTCTTCGAATACTAAGGAAAGATTAAACAGCAAAAGACTCACAAGGCCTTTTTTTAACCTCTAAGTATTGATTTAATTTGTCTGTATTCTATCATATGATGCTGAAGACTATGAAGTAGCTGAATTTCTCCTTTATGAAAATCACATCCCAAAACTGGAAATGACAATGCAAACAAAAGATGTAGCCACACCAAGACAGAGATACACAGGATATTAATACTTATTCATTAAATATTTTTTAATGATTCTTTCTGTAGAAAATAGTTTAACCGAAGAATGAAGCTTCCAGATTGATTATTCAAAGAAAACCAACTCCTGCTCCAAAAAGCTAACATCCAATACTTAAAAAAACCATAGCTGAGATGTGGATGGCATGGTTCCAAAAAATAAGATGCCAGCTTCAGTGAAAGGTTCAGATGAACTTACACAGGAAACAACCAGACATCCAGATGCCAGGTAAAAACCCAAGTAAACATGGTGACAGCTTTACTCACGTATCAGCAGTCCCATTCTACATCAGTTTTCATTCACCTCTGCCTCATGATATGAGTGTTCAGAACTGTTTTGCCACAACATGAACTAGGAATACTTTCCGCCTCCTCCCTCTCCCTGACCATCAGTCCCTGATTTAATTTCAGAACTTCAGAGAATAAAAGCCTTTATCACAGGCACCGGTAATAAAGGGAGGTTTCGTGTTGGACCTGATTCAAACGCTCATGAAGCCAGAAATCTCTCAACACGTTTCAATTGTCTTTGTTGTTTAGCAAACATTATGACTCCGAAACAGCTAAATGTGATGTAACTAATCAAAGATCTTGTATTCTCAGCACCTAAGCCAAGGCTAGTCAAAATCACCTTGAACATCCAGCAAGATCATTTGGAGAGTGTTTGACCTGACTGCATTTCCTTTACTGGATGGCAAGTATGCAGATGTTAACAGTTCCTAAAGATGCAGCTAAGAATCCAGGAACATTTATAAATTTTGTATTTAACTAAATATTAGATACATCAACGCCTGCCTAGATTTTCTACAACATCGCTGAACAACTGCATGTGCCCAGGTCCTTTTAAAAGTCTGGCTTTGAGCATTTCTCCTGCTTACTTTAAATATTTTTGAGACACTTTTACATGGATTAAATTCAAAATGAAGCTTTTCTCTGTCTCCTTCTTGGGTGAAATGCAGTATTTGTGCACAGACTCAGAGGCAGGTAAAAACATACAGTGAGACAGAATCACAGAATTAACCCCTGACCAACCACCAGTGACTTGAAGGGGGGAACCTCATAAATGATTCAAGTGCTATTGTAGTCTGCTTGCAGGCAGAATGCTTCTAGACCTTCCAGAAGTGCAAAGCAGTACCTGCAGTAATAGTATTTTCCAAAATGTTCAAAAACACAGTAAGAAGAGGCAAACTACAATGTGTGAAGACACGGAAAAAGTGGAGACAGGGAGAGAAGCAGGACACAGTTTAACTTTGACAAAGTAGCTGTCCCTTGAAATCATGTGCCATTTCTACATACAGACTCCCCCCAGATATGTTTCTTTCCCTGTCTTTAACAGCAGGTATTAAGTCGAGTCTTATTCTTTTTCTGATAGGTGAAAACACCTGCATTATCTGCCAACCGAACCAGCATGAACAAACCTGGATCCTGCTGGGAAAACATGACTGAAACTTAACTTTCTTGGTCTAAATAAAAGGAAATCTACTGCACATCAGAGGTTTTTCAGATGTTAATAAACAGCCCCACATGCAACTGAAATCAGTGTGGCTGCAAATCCTAGCCTTCTGGCAAGTAAATCCTCTCTCAGTGACCTCTATCTCTGACTCCTTTCCAGCCTAGAATTGGTTAATTGCCTTTCCCTGTTCCTGTTATTTATGCTACAGTAGAAACCTCAAGCAGGTCAGCCCTTTTACAAGAAGCAAAAAATTATTTCAGTGTAAAGCTCTTTGTGGAAGAATACAACACAAAAGACAGAGGAGGGGAAGGTCAAAACAGTGGCATAAGAAGTAAAAAGGCTTTAAATTCAAGTTGAAGAAAAGATCACAAGCAGGACCACAACCCAGCATCTCCTGGTGGGCTCACTACAGCTGTTACACTGCTCTGCTCGGTTCCTAACACATAACTTACATGCCTTTTCAGCAATCCATTACTATCATATGTTTTCTCACATTATCAGAGAGGGGTCTTTGCAGCATCTTCAACCTTGCCACAACACACAGTTACTCTCATTCATTTCCATTTCCTCCTTCTCTGACCTTACCTTGGACCCTACCTCCCCTCTGGTTCGAGGCACTGGAGGAAGACGGGAAAAGCATGAAAATGAAGTGAGTCAGCAGTTTCTGAGCAGCACACAAGCATTAGTCAGAGGTGATCAGGGCACTCACCACGGGCACATGTGAATGAGCCCAAGACCACCAAACAACAGACTGCTGAGAAAACTTTCCCAAACACCTGATAATGAATCACCAGGCAAGGCCACCCCACGGATAAAGGACTTCAGGGAAAAAATACATTCTCAGCTGCCACATACCAGTGCTGAAAGGCAACAGAGTGCACAGGGTACTGTTCTGTCACATTTCTACTTCCCTTAAAAAATGTCCACTGCATTCACAGCTGAATCAAACACACCTGATGAGACAGTTGCCTTGACATGGAAACTTGAATTCTTAAAATTTAAGACCAAATTACTGATACAAGTTCTAAGGGCCACAAGTGCTCATTTGCAACTCAAGAACAGCACCTTGCTACTCTCAGCATAGCTGTGACAGTCTTCCTGCAAAAAGGAGATTTGAAGGGGTATTGTTTCCAGTCTTCACCTTTCAGCAGTAAAATCAAGGGTACACAACAGAGAAAACAACCCACCCCTTTCAGCAGGCAGAGTACAGCTGTAGGATTCTCATCCATCATCTGCAAGAGAGCCCTTCTCCTACAAAACTCTCCTCTGTTATGGTACAGTAAGTTCATTAAACTGTGACTGATGTACAACCACCATCCAGGAGAGCACACCTCACTCGAGAGAGATGAACACTGCTCCCGTGCCTCTGCATTTGGGCTGGACAGAGCTAGACTCACTGTACAAACAACCTCCCCACCAAAATGACACCTACTGAGTTTCGAGAAACACAGTTAATTACTGTACTCTGGGCATAGCATTCTCTGTTCTGTGTCTCTGAGCAAGTGCTAACCTCTCTGTATGATTTCTCCTCTTGTAAGATATGTTACCTCCACCTTGTTGTGAGGCATTTACTAAAATCTGTTGAAGTGCTTGCCAACAACACAGCTAAACTTTAGTAAAGAGCAACAGTTATCTATAAGCATCTTGTAATATGTTCTCTTCTCTGCAGGCTTCCAAGTATATTCTTCTACATGAAACCTGGCCCTGTCATCTATAAAACACAGTTAAAGTTTCATTTTTTGATATAGCTTATTCAGGCATTGTTAATGTAAAACATGAATAGGGAAGAGCAAAGCTACACATAATATTTACACAAATTTCTGAAGTGACTAAGTATGTGTTTTAATCCACAGTATTTGGAAAACCACAGCATTCTACAAGCAGCTAGAGAAAGAAAATGACAGCAAACATTTAGAGCACATCAATTATTCTACTGATTGATCCATGCAGTCAGTCTTTACACAGAAGTAGTCCTGGCAAATATAAACAGACCTCTGTACGTCTACACCAATCTCATCCTTCATACGAGAAGGTAGAGAAAAAAAGGCTGCAAATTTCAGCTTAAGTTGTTTCACAACAGTTTCTGTACTCCACCAGTTTTTAGTTCTTTTGCTACTCACTCTAGTGTGAAGTCATTATCAGTACAAGTTGAGGCTACAATCGCCTGGTACAACTTCCTGGGCCGGAGTCATCACTGTTTTTAAATAAATGCTTGGGGTTTTTTGTTTGAGAGTTTCTGGCATCCTTCTACCTTCTCATAAAGCATTTTCAGTTTTCATGTGGCAGCAAGGTTGCTCTCTCCCACACAAGCACCTGCACAAGGCACATCACTCTTAGATGTCTGCACAGGGATTAAAACACGTCTTTTAGAAAGATAAGGACCAGAAGTCTTGGTGTGACAGTGTTGAAACACTCTCCCGTGGGTTGTCTTTTCAACCATTCGAGCGAGCGCTCACTTGTTGAAATAAATTCTAAAAAGCATTTCCTGCTATTTCAATAATTTTCACCACATGATATCAGCCGACACACCTTAACTCAGTTCGCGGCCATTATTTAATTCGGCTTAAATATCTTTATGAACAGGCGCCGACAGGTGAAAGGCAGAGCTCCTCCAACACGTGAGCACACCACCAGGGCGGCAGGCTGCCCCTCTCCCCGCCTCCGCTCACGGACTCCCGGCTACGGCGGACGGGGCAGCAGNCGCCCCATCCCCGGCCACCGCCGGCCGCGTCGCGCCGCCAGCACCGGAGGGAACGTGCCATGGGCGGCACGCCCGGCGCGGCTGAGGGGGCTGGCGGGGCTGGGCCGCCGTGGCTCCGCCGTTCCCACGGAAACCCCGGCGCGGGCAGCGCTCGCCACACAAAGGGGGCCCGCGGGCGGCAGGAAAATTCTCGGCGGCCGCGGGAGAGACCCAGCCCGGCGACGGATAAATCAGGGACCTTGTCCTCGCAGCCCACCCACCGCCCGCCTCTCCCGCAC
>VYXF01002086.1:0-147185 GCA_013397295.1 Polioptila caerulea
AAGAGAACTTTTTATCATAAACCACAGCCCTACAGTAACAACTGTATTTGTTTTTGAATAAAAAATATAGTGCCTTTTCTTCTGGTTTTGTGCTTGACATAAATCCAGCCTTTATTCCAGATCATCATATTAAAACAAACAGTATGAGAATAGCTATCATTTAAGACATATCATTTGGTGCTTCATTAAAAAACCATGCAAAACTGTAGATGCAGGAGAATTGACCACAAGCTGAAATAAAAAGAGCTATATGCCTATAGAAAATAGGTTGTATATACAGACTACTTTATTGTTTTTTCTTGTTGCCATACTAGCATTGCCAGTGACAATAACAATAACAACCATTTCAATAACATATAATCACTCTTATTACAAAACATATGGCAAATCATAGGCCAAATTATGCTTTTGGTTATACAGACACAGATGCTTCCATTCCATTGTTGCATAGTGGCACGAAGAAGAATGTTATCTTTATTTTTCTCAAAGAATGAAGGAGGTTAATGTGAAGCTCTCTTTTGAATGGGATGCAAAAGTAATGTGGACATACAATATGGAAAATATGTTTTTTTCCCAGGGCTTGAAGGAATAATTTGAAAAATCCTAGAAATGGTAGCTTAAAAATGTGTTTTATGTACGAAAAGTTTATAGCAGAAGGCTTACATTTCTACTTGTAACAGCTCATTCCTTGATGACTTGCATCACAAAGGTAGCAATGCAGCTTTCTCTAAGGGCTGAAAGTTACAGGCAAACCAAGAGCACTGATAAGCAAAACACAGCAATACGCTAACAACATAAGCATTATTTGAGCCAGCTACCTGCTAAAAGTTTATTGAATCAGCATAATGTCAGAACATCCCATCCTATTCAAGTACCAAGCACTTCAACTCTTCACTGACTGACCTTTTGTAGAGTACAATGTCACTTTGCCTCCTCCACCACTGGCAAAATTTCCATATCTGGTCTCTCAGTTTGGATTTTGCCAGCTAATGCAGTAAATCTTACAATTGCTTTTTGAATAGCTAGGAAAAAATCTTTTCTTTCAAATTGCACCACATTTTAATTTTTTTTTGCCCCGTATTCATTTTGCTGTCCGAGAAAGAAGCTGAACAAAAGGTAATGTTTCTTCTTCTAAGAAATTTTCTGGTTTAAATTTATTTTCATAATTTTACACTATGATAAACCTCAAGCCAAACACATCTTCCTGTGAAAATGTAATGTGTGTCTAGCTGAGCAATTCCAGAACTAGACTTTCTATTGTGAAAACCTCCAATTCTGGAAGATCGGTGTTCTCAAATGCTGATTGAAAGCACACATTTTCTATTCTACATATTTCTGCAACTGAAAGACTTGGCTCCTCTATATCTTAGGATAACACTTTAAACACCACTCTATAATCACAGAATATAGCTTTATGCACCATATCACCATAAAAATATTGCCAAACCAATTTTTTTTTATATTATTTTTTTTCCTGGATGATTCAGACCTTTCTAAAAATAAGATAGAAACCAGAGCATAAAAGTTTCAACCTTCAATTCACGTGAACACATGATTCTTCATGTTATCACACCAATTTGATTCTGCATAACTTGAAATCAACAAATACATATGTGAAACTCAAGTTTCAGATCAGAAAATATAGTAGAATGTTATAGCTATAATAATAAATAGGATAAGAATTAGGAAAACGAGAAACCATTAGAGCCTCCAATGAGGAGACAAAAGAAAACCCTGCAGAGTTAACTATATCTCCCTTTCATCTTAGTAGTTTTTAATAAGGCTGGCAATGTCATACAGTGTCATGATGTGTCTGCACATTTCAGTTTGCCTCTAACTGGCTTGTGAGAACATGGTTTTATTGACTTGCTTTCTGTCATTTAATAGTGGTCATGTAGTTGTTATTGATCTGCACCTGAAGCAAAACAACATCTTCATTTTCTCTCAGAAAGTAGACATCTTTGGCCTGGATTTATCTTTCCTAAATGGAGCATTAAATGATGTGTCTACATTGAAACTATTATTACTTACATATCTAATATAAAGAATTCTTCTTGATGACAAAAATAATAATTATGTATTAGAATGCTTGCATGAAGCTCAGAGAGGACTCAGGGACAAGGACTATCTATCCTGAACATGACCAGTGTCCTGTTTTAGGACAAATTTAGAAGAAACCTCCAAAGTGGCCTATAGAAAGCAAATTGAAGCTACCCTTCCCCTAACCTGCTCAGGAAATAAACCTCCATTGAGAAAAGTGGAAAGAAATGTTTGTTTAACAAGCAAAGCACTCACAAACATGAAAAAATGAATAATGCTAAACAATGGAACCTCTCGCTGTTCCAAAGAGATGGCAAATTCAGAAAGTCCTTTTCACCAGCTCGGCTCACTCAGTCTCTTACCGGCGCTGGAAAATGCCGTGTCCCAGGCCCTGGTGGGCCACAGGTGTGGGCTCCCAGTGTTCTTCTGGGTTTTCAGTCCTGAGCAGGGCCAATCAGTTCCAAGAAAAAGGAAAAAAAACCCACAGTCCTGGGAACTTCTCTACTTCAGCTGGCTAAAAACTAACTAAAAGCAGAGGAGAGCTCTCTCCTGATGTCCGTGCTGCAGGCAACATGGTTGGAGAGAAGAGTGTGGGGGAGCAAGTGCAGATTCTGAAAACAAACTGCAGCTTCTCCCCCCTTCACTCTTGGAACCAGCTTTAGAGGTGCAGAAATCAATATCCTGCATAAACAGGACAGATGATTGGAGATACAAACATCACAGTCACCCCAGGACAACCGGTTTGCGCTCTACCCTTCAAAGCCAGGAAAGTCTCTGGTGTTGCTTTATTTGCCACTATAGATATAGCCATATAGAGGTAACATGTAGTGATGCCAAAGTGTTAGAGAGCCTTGCAACCCTCCAGCTTCTCTGCTGTGTTACTGGAGAAGCTACCCATGTTATTGTGGCAAAATCCCTAGTTGGCCACAGCTGACCAAGTCTCACTGCAAACTCCAAGCACACTGAAAAGGGGGATGAAAAAAGAGCATCTGCTACTGAGGTGAATAAAACATAATATGGAATTAACCAGACCGATGCCAAAAGTTTCTTGTATTTGTTTCTTTTCCTGAGCTTCTGTTTCTACAGCCAAGGCCCACAACCAGCCCGCATAGAGCTGCCTTCATATATATCTGGACTAGCATTCAAAATGTTATCAGGGGAAACTGAACAATAAGATTTTCAGACTGTGCTATAGGAGTGAACTGAAAGTCAGGCTGTAAAGCTGATCTCAGGTTAAGGTTTCAAATAAATCAATGAAATTTACCAATTACTCCACTTTTAAATGAAAACTAGTATCAGCAATTTTTTTTTTTTAAAGCAGAACAAAAATAAAATCTTCTATAATCTTGCTTAACATCAGTGCTGTAAAGTTGAATTCATAAAGCCTGTATGATAGATATGTTTGGTTTTATACCTGTAATTGTTCAGTAACTAGACTATCTCTCTAGGTTTTATATTGGTTGCATAGAAATAGATACTATCTTCAGCTGAGTTTTGAAATTGTTAAGGATTCCAGTGCCAGCTCCAGAAAATCCAGAGGTAGTCAGCATGGGCAGACCTACAGGATACAGTCTGCGTTAATTCTTGCCATAGTCCATGAAACCACAGTGCAGGGATACATTAAGAGAGGACAAACATTTTGTCCTATTTCACTGTTTTCACTGGCACTTCAAGCACTAAGGAGCTTATTTTGTTATTTTGATTATCTTCTCTCTGCTAACAACAGTGCCTGACTTCTTAGGTTTTTGAAGATCTTTTTTCTGGAAGACAAATGGTTTGTAAAGGTAGAGAGAAATCCAGGACAGATTCTGATGCTTTTACGCACACCAAGTAGTAAACTGCTCTAGAAGTCATTCTGCTAAATATCACAGAGAAAGGCTATTAGCAGCAGCAGGAGACATTTCAGGCCTTCTCTCTGAGTTACCAAGGAAGATGATAGAACCTCCTTGAATGTAGAGAATCGTGTATAAAAATTTAGTGTTTAAAATATATCTTTAAATGAAGGATGTATTTTAAGTTTGTCACCCATTTGAAAAATAATTTTGGGCAAGATATTTCTGCCAGGAACAAGAATGAATCTTGGAAGAGTTGCTCAGTTGTGAGGAAATGAAGGTAATCTGTGGGCTTCAATCTGTGTTGCTGCTGACAGAGTGGCATTTAACTAGTATGTTTAGGTAAATCAGAAATCAAATACTGGATTTTTCTTTTAATTCCTTTGTTTATTTGGTGTTTATAGTAGAAAAGCTTCTGGAATGCACTGCCTGATGTGTGAATGCTGTGGGTCTTGGGAGGGACTAGATTCTTTGTTCTGAGGTTTCCTTAATGAACTTGAATGAAGTTCTTCTTGTTATCACTATTAGGCTCCATGTGTTTTTCTATACGCATAGATATACACATGAAATAATATCATGAATGATAAAAGTTATATCTACAGGCTTTGGCCTCTCTAGCTTTATGTAAAAACCAAAACATCTCATTCCATATGCAGCAAAATCATCTTCAAATAATATCAGCCTTGGGGAATGATAGCAAATGTCTTCCATGTTATTGTCATCTCCTACACACCATTAAACCAAGAATATTTTTCTAAGGTGACCATGATTGTTGTGTTCATTATCATCAATGAAACAAGAAGGAAGTCCAAGGCTGGTTCTCCTTAGGAGAAGAAGATATGCAAAATATTTGTAAAAAGCAAGAAGTTGAGAGGCATTAAAAGAAAATGCTGAAAGAAGAAATTCAGGATGAAGAGAAGACAGGGATAGAAGTCTGTTGTTTTTGTTGCTAAAGTACCCATGATAAAATAGGCATATCACATGCACATATGCATGCTGGAGACACAAAGAAATTGCATTATACAGAGGCAAGCAAGCAAAGTTATGGCCATGTAATGGCCATGTAAGTCTTCAGCACAGAAAAATCTCATTTAGTCCATGTATACACACAATGATCCATGTATAATTTAGTTTGCAATGATGTTGATGACTTCTGAACCCTATACAAAATCTGTAGGCTTGCACTACTACAGAAGTTTCATAGGACTGCAGCAACCTTTAGAACAGCCGTATTTCAAACTGATGCCAATAAACCATGTTTGGTGATAGCAGGAGATGTGACAGATATCACATTTATCTGAGCTGTCTAAGTAAAGCACAGCTGGGTGAGAGGTACTCTTATAAATTCAATTTCTTGGCATCTGTTCCTAAGGTGAATGAGCAACACATCATTATTGCCATTGTGCTTTTCACTTTGGCCCCTACTGACTCCATCCATCACTGTACTCTTACCTGGGGGCCCTACCTTAGACACAGAGCCACCATCTGTACAGCCAGTGGCAAACAGATGAGACATGCAAGAAACATCTAGACTAATTAATGAAAGAGCTTAGGGACCATTCCTTGGCTTTCAGACTCACTAGATTGGCATAATTTGTGTAAACACAGACCAATTATCCCTGTCCCCAAACAGGGTGGCAAAAACCACATTGCTTTCCAGAATGGGCTGTTAAAGGCCATACTTGTGGATTGACTGTCCATAGCAGTGCTGATTGGCATGGTCTGAACATATACCAGTCTACATTCATATCAACATTTAAGCAGTAAAATTGCATGATCTTACCTCTTTTATATTGCAGTATAGAAACAGCTACCGAGGATAAGTTAACCTTTTGTCTTTCCAGGTACTTACATTTCACATCTTGAGTTACAGCTCTGTAGCTCAGTTGTGTTTCCTAGATTTTTTAGATTTGTTGTGTATGTCTCTAAACAGTTGGAATTCATATAATTGTAGGGAATCCTAGTAAGATATAAAATACCAGGAGAGGAAAGCAAAGATAAGAAAAAGTCTTAGCACCTTTTGAACTAACCTGAAGTACATTCTTTAATAAACCTCTTATTTAAGTCAGCCTTAAGTCCAGTGGTATTCAAAAAGGGGTTGAACAGCACTCTTAGACATATGGTTTAACTTTTAGGTTGTTTTGCGCAGAGTCAGGAGTTCAACTCAATAGTATTTCCAACTCAGAATATTCTGTAGCTCTCTGATTTTAGTGCATATGGTTTGAGTTCAAGGTATTGTAGTCCTTTGATTTAAAATAATCTCATTTTCATTTACATATAGCTAAATTGTAGTGTTACATATGCTTGGACTTGAATCAATATTTTAAAGTCAAAGTAACTGATAAATATTTTTTTAAAGAAAATATGTTAAATTGACCCATCACCCTTTAATTCTTAAGTGGCTAATAATAGCCATTCTTCTCCAACTCAAAGAAAAATTATTGTGATTTTTATATGTGCCTTGAACAGTCGTAGTTCAGGTGGATTTTTCTTTTTCTGATCTAAATTATTTTCTTCCCATTTTCAAAGAAAACTAGCAAATTTTCACATTTAGGCAGCACTGCATGAGAGATGAGGAAAGATTAGAGGTGATTACTTTGCTTTTCTGAAGGCTTTTATTGGGATGTCATTGAACAGTGACATACAAAGCACAGTTTCCTTGGGCAACCTCATAGAAAATTTTAATGCACAAACCCTATACTTGCAATCCAAACTTTCCAGGAGTGCAGTCCAGAGATACAAACAAAGGAGAAATTTCAAAATTACATTGGGGAAAAATAGAAGGAGAAATGTCTTCCTGATCTGTAGAACTTGGTGAGAAGAACTTACTCATGTGGTTTGGCATTTTTATCATGTATCTGTTGTTGGGCAGGAATCAGGAGTAACTTTTTCATTGTTTCTTTGGAGGCTTTCCACACATGATGTAGTATGAATTTGGTTGATCTGGTTCTGCTTGTTTTACACTAATAATGTGAAAAAAATCAAACTCTGCCATCATGTCAGTCTCATACTTGGATTCACTGTGTTGATCCTGCTGATAAATCTCCCTTTGTTGTCCCTCTCAGTATGTTGTTCCACATCCCTATGCTCCTGCCTACTCCTTTATTCCTATCAGTCCCATCCCATTGTTAGGCATAGCCCATGTCTTTTTCCATGTCTCCTGTTCTTCCTTTCTTTTTTTGTTATGTTTGCTCTTCCTCCTAGTACTTGCCATTTCTCTCTTCGCAAACAACTTTTAGAAAGGAAAGCGGTTATTACATACCTGTCCTTAGGTAAGGTGAAATTGAGAGGTGCTGGTCTGTCCTCCAAGCTCATTCCCTCATAAGGGCAGTGGTGGACGTAGATCTGGTCAGCAAAACCTCACATGGAGGCTACCCATTACATCCTGACTTTCACACACCCTGCTGTTTTTTGCTGTGGTCCCTTCTCAGCAATAATCAGCTCAACAGGCTTGACAGGCTAGAGAAGTGAACCCATGCAAAATTTATAATGTTCAACCCAGCAAAGCGCAAGGTTCTGCACCTGGGCTGGGGCAACCAATTGATACAGGCTAGAGGATGAAGGGATTGAGAGCAGCTCTGCCAAGAAGGATGTGGGGATACTGGTGGATTAAAAACTGGACATGACTCAGAAATGCACACTCACAGAAAGCCCAGAAAAGCCAACCACATCTTGGGCTGGATCAAAAGCAGTGTGGGCAGCAGGGTGAGGGAGGGCATTCTGTTCCTCTGTCCTCATAAGAACGCACCTGCAGTGCTGCATCCACCTCTGGGGTCCTCAGTACAAGAATGACATGGACCTGTCAGAGCGAGTCCAGAGGAAAAGCACAAAAATGGTCAAATGCTGGAATATCTCATATAAAAAAAGGCTCTGGAGAGATCTTATTGTAGCCTTTCAGAACTTAAAGGGATCAGAACTTAAGAAAGATGTGAATAAACTTTTTTACTAAAACATGCAGTGGCTATGCTGATGCACGCTTTTCTAGATTTAGACACTAGAGTTATTTCAAGATGTCCTTGTGCTCCTGTGACACATCTGGGCCTTGGGCAAGAGTCCTTTAAGAATGGAGAAGATAGAAACAAATGAAATGAAAGATACTGATTTATCACATAGAAAATAGAGTATTATGCAGCAGATTCATTAATATAGCCTTACTAAGTAATTATTTGGTATATCTACTAACCTTTTTAAAAACCTTACTTATACAGGTAAACCTATAGAGTGCTTGCAGAATAAAACAGAAGCACCTCATGTGTTCCTGAAACACAGTAACAGCTTTGCTTTCTCTTTGGATAAAACGAAAACCACAAACAAAAAAACTCCAAACAATGAACAAAAAACCCCCAAAAAACCCAAAATAAAACAAAACCAAATCAGTCATTTTTACCATTATTATAGCTTTACTTCTTTCAAAAGATGATAGCCAGAGAAATCAATTCAGTTTTGGAACCCTGGAAGAACAGAATATAGTTGTGGCTTATATAAGCAATTCTCTAAATAAGCAATTTCTTAACCTTAGAATAAGAATATGATTACATCAAATCTGAAACTTCTATTTGAAAAAATGAGAGTTCAGAACAAGTTTCTTTGCTTTTCATTTATTTGGGACAAGAGCATCTGGAACTGAGTGATATTTTCGAAGAAAAAATGAATTAAAAAGATGGTTTTGAAATGTTTTTGAGTACAGTAATCTGCAGACCTATAGAAAACAGATGGAAATCACTGCTGTACAGAAATCCATAGTTGTTAAAATGATCTTTGGATAAGTTAAAGTCAAGCGTTAAATCACAGGCTAGTTGACACATCATTAAAAAAAAAAATGGTACTATGAATTGTTTGCCACAGGAAAAGGTAATAGCGGCTTCTTGTTTTTTACATCTATGAACTCAGGGCAGAAAGGATTGGATATGTTTCCAGGAATCAGTAGGCAAAGAATTTTCTCTCTGTAGCAGCATTTCCCTGAGGGAAAGCTTTCAAACTAAGCCTTTATCTACACACATGGGTGATTCATGCGTAGATTAGTGTAGAGATAACTCTTGTCTCTTATTTTCAGTTGTTAGGGTGCAGGGTGCATGGTAATTGTAGGATACACTAAATGTTAAACATGATGAAAAATGATAAACACAAATGTTTTACTCATATGAGCTCTGCAGCACAAATAATGAAACACTGCACCCATCTCTGTTGCCCTCATTCCTGCACTAGTGGAGACCGCCTTTGTTTAGTCCCACCAAGAAAATGCCTTTGAGCTAAGGAGTAAGGGGTTGCCACACTGCCTCCACCATCCTACCTCCATTCACCATTGTCACACATCTTCCAGCAACTGAGGCACAGAGAGAGAAAAATGGGGAATAGGAGAGGTACGCATTTGGCAAAGTCTGGAGTTTGTCATGACTGCATGGTGAGGGTTGTTAAGACTGGGTATTTCTTACATGATCTGTGTGATTAACTGTTCTCATAACTAATGCAAGGGTAGAACTTCTGACCAAGATATTTTAATCTTTTAGAAACATTATTACTGTGATTGACAGAACATCCAAACTGAATCAAGGTCTTAAAGTACTGTAAGTGGCTGTCATGGACAGACTTGTCTGCCTTGGAAATGAGATGGTTTCAACTAGTCCCTTTGGACCAGATATAGGGTATCATTTTGTATTTTTGTGTAATTGTCCTCAGTAGATTTTTTAATGTTTTTATGGCTTATTTTAAAATTACTAGTAACAGATTCATTAATTAGACATTGACATCTACTTTACAGATATTTTCATGCCAAGTTAATCCTAAGTCGCCTTTTCTTTGATGCACCTATATGTAATATCCTTGGGATCACAACTCACATGAACAAGATCTAATAGAGTCTAACAGAACTATACACTAAAAACAATATCCTCCAAAGGTATAAATCAGTGATTTATTTCAGTGATGCTGATGGGACAATATCATTGGTCCAAACTGCAGTAACAATAATTTGGGTAATGCAGCAGGTATTAAACAAATAGTGGGAAAGTTGAATAAAAAATGTTTATCTCTTCCTTGTATCTACTAAAATTGATTTCAAATTAAATCAATCATTTTGCAGCATACATACTTGCCTACTAGAAGAGACAATTAGAGCAGAAATTCATATTATATAAAGCAAGCTCACAAATATCTGTCACATAATACCTTTGACTGCATCTGTCAATTAGAGTTTTGCAAATCATGGGTGACTTGTGACTTCAGCTACAAGTCATCCATATGTAAGTTTTGTGTGCAAGTGTGTATGTGTTTATTGTAGATAACCAGGACATCTTCACAGAACTGCAATATGTGACACAGGATTTAGTGATTCCTGATAAAGCAGCAGTTGGATGTTGGGTGGGATACCCTTGGGCACCTCAAATTGAACTAGATGCTTATAATTAGGCAAATTAAACTTTTCCTGTGGATGTTTATTTTGAAAAATATGAAAGTTAAAGAATTTTGGAGCACTGCTTTACTCTTTATCTCTCCTAGACTCTTGATATAATCTTCTACCCTTTCCAGTCACTAAAGGATGACCTAGATGCAAGTGGTCTACTTCTGCTTCAGATGTCTCTTTTTTCCTTGCCTGGCCCCTAGCAGCCGTCCTTCACTGGCAAAAGTCTCCCCTGTCCCTATACTGTATTCTCCAGTCCTATGCAGATGTAGAGCATTTGAAATAGCTCTAGACATTTATGGAAAATGTCTCCATTATTACCCTTTTTCTGGAAATAAATCCTGAAGGCCTTAGACAAGGCACCAAAATTCTCAAGCCTTGCATAACACTTGTCAGGGATAAAATAATTGCATTGTGAAAGGTGTTGGATTGCACAGATCTTTCAGTTTGCTTTCTAAGATGTAAAGGAGAAGCACATTTTCCTTCAAGTGAACTGCACTGACACCCCAGACAAGTGTCTATATCATAACTCTTCTGACTACCATGGAAGAGGTGTAGAGGCTAACCAGTTCCTGTGGCATGACCTATTTCTGTTAACAAAGCATTAAATATCAGCTGTACTATAAACTAAACCTGACTCCATTTGCCTTTCTTGTGCAATGACTATGCACACATTTTTTCCTATGAAACAATCCCAGGAGTAGAGACCTTTAGGCAGACTGCAATGCAGATGCCAGAGCATTCACATTTGATCAGCCAAAAAAGCAGCGGGAGTTTCTAGTTTAAGTCAAGAATGAGACTTGAACCACAGTGTCCCCTAGTTGGAGAGGGTGCCCTCAACACTAGTTACTTTAAAGTGAAAGAAAAATTCTGTCTCTGACATGAACACTGGAAGCTGACCAACACTTCATGTTGGAAATGAGACAGAATGATACCTCCTGAAATGCCTGATTCCATTCTACATATTTTTTTTTTTTTTTCTGGGAAAAGACCAAGCACTTTATCTTTTTGTATCAAATGAGGTGATTAACCTGGAAAATAACCTTGTTTCCTGTACTGGTGTTTTCTGCTTCCTCTGGGAGTAATGATAAAGATAACCAGCTACGATAAACTAACAGGGGTTAAGAAAGGGATTCTAAAATCTTAAAAATTCAAACCAGTCAGATTATCACTGGGAAGTCTTACCTGTAAAGTGCGTTTGCATTTTTCAGAGAAGTATGTCACCAGACAAGCCAACACTTTGTTTGTCTGTTTGCTTTTCTTGCGGCTCTTTCATAGGGAAATTGATGCACTGACACAGCTTTATATTCTAGTTATATAACAGCTGTTTACTGCTCAACACACAAGCAGTCATAAAACTACCTTATCTTTATTCTTATGAGTTTACATATCCCCTACTACCATGGAAAACCTTTTTTATCAGCAGTCGTAAATTATCAAAGATCAGTTAGAGAAAACAGCTGTTATTGGAAGTAGATGTTATTTGGAGAGTAATGCATAGCTAGGAAAAGATACTAAATCAGAAAAGAAAAAAAGTTTGTAAAGTTTAGACCTGTGTTTCATTTAGAAATCTCCTTTAGCTGCATACCTCTGACTAGTTATCCCAAGATAATTGTTTCACAGTCTTATTTTCATATCCTACATAACTGTTGTTTGCTTTGGAAGCAGCATGTCAGAACAATATTGGCAAATTGACAGGAATGACGATAGCACACTTAATTACATTTGTAGATCTCAGATGTAAGACCAAAGGAAATGCACAAGTAAAATAATTTGCGCTAAGGTGGCAGCCTGATTTTACAAGAGATATAGCACAGACTAGACACAAAGTGATGTCAAAAGCACAAACTAATGGAAATATACAAATTCCTGAGAAATAATGGTTTGCAATTCTGATAAGCACAAGTGTTTTCATAATAGGAGACAGTAAAACAATCTGAGACAGAAATATAATTTAAAATTGATAGTCTCCTTTGAACATTACAGCTCAAAGCATAAAAGCTGTGCATCTCTGTGCCTGCTCTGTTTTGATATGACATCCAGCTGGGCTAAGCTTTCTCTGAGTGAGCTGTCCTCATAATCCACTCAAATCAGTACAGTCATAAAACAAATGAGAATTATCAGCATCTGCTACAAAATGATGCAGCTTCTGTGTCTTCTAGATTGTCTTTCTATTTGAAATACAAATTCTGTTGGTTAAGCAGTAACTGCAGGACTCCCAGTATTTGAAATTTAAGTATTTACAGTGTTATGATGCTGTGATGATCTAGAACCAAGCAGCTTCTTTTTGGCCTCTAACCTTTGTGCAGGAAAAGAGATGCATTGTCTATGGGGATGGAGAGCAAAAGGAAGAGATATTTCCAAAGTAACATACATGGCATGAACAAGAGTCTCACACTTCCCAATAAATGCATGAAGGCTATTTCCAGCAGCTTTTGCTCAAACCACCAAAGTGTAAATAGGACTGGTAGGTAGGACATTTCCCCCATGAATGAAAACCCTGCTCATATGATGCTAGCTGGAATTATGGAGGCGCAGGTGGCAATGCCAGATGCAAGCTCTTTGACTTTCTTGGCAATGCAGCAGTCTCTCCCTCCTTAGTGGAGGGATGAGGAGTATCAGTAGCTCACATACCAGCAGGCAGCCCTGTACTCTGTGCTGTATCCCTAAGGAAGATGTCTCTTTGGATCTGCAGAGGCAGTGTAGACCTTTGATCCGGGTTCTCTCACACACCTGATGGCACAGGTACATCAGTTCTGACCTGATGAACACTTCGTACCTCATGAGGGTCTAAGTTGTAGCTCCTGAAAGTTACTGTAATAGGGAGTGAATTTATACTTGATTGACTAAAAAAATACATTTTTCTGAGGAACAGGGCTTTCAAATATAGGTTTTTGATTCCAGCCATTACTGCAAAGAGGGAACTGTCTTCAGCTGCCTTGGAAACCCTTTGTGTACTCAAAGAACTTAAGACAATATCTGTATTTTCAGCGGTACTTTCATAGCAGAAGCTCCAGATAAACTGCGATCCTTGCTTATTTAATGGAGCTTTGTTCTACTTGAAGCTTGTTCTCTCTCAGTGTATTTTTTGTACACATTATATCCGTATACCTGGAAAAACACATGAAAAAGAGTTTTCTATAATTAAAGTCCAGTAGAAATCTTACGCTCTCTTCCCTGATTGGCTAGTAATTTACTTTTGCAGGTGATAAATACCTGTAAGAAATATCAATTTGACTCACAAAACAGTCTGTGGCAGAACACTTGTTCATACTAGAAAATTAAACGTGGGAAAAAAAAAAAAAGAGTTTTAAAATACACTTGTCCAAATATGCTTTTAATTCCCTTAACTCTGTGTGTGTGTGTGTGTGTGTGTGTGTGTGTTGTCTTCATCTGTCTAGTTCTAGTTAAACAGAATTGACAAACCTGTTGCATGTTTCTTTTCTCTTGTTTTTTCCTGACTGGTAGGGCATGTACTAAAATGAGCATGATATTCCTGGCAGCTCAGTTTTAATCTGAGCAGTTCAGCAGATGATGTCTCAGGCATTCAGCTTTTCACCCGTTTAGGTCAATAATACATTTTCATTAAAGGGGGTCAGGAATATAATTGTGGTTAGGTAAGCAATAAAAGGACTCAACTACTTTGCAGATATTGTTCTTTTCCTCATTTCCATTAGAGAAGGGCAACTAAGCCTACTTACAGACATTTACACTTCCATTACATTACAGGTATTTAATTTCCATTTTCTTCAGACTATTTCTATTTATGGAAATGCCCATCCACCAGCCGCTCTCCTTAACCAGTAAGTTCTGTATGTATTAACAAGGTATCAATTGTTGGCAAGATATGCAGTACAACCCCATTCTGTTTTTCTCAAAAGGAATGAGAAAGTAATGAGGTGTATCAATATAAAAGTGAATTGTATTTCACTGTCCCACAGCTTTGTGTGTGTCAGGTCCTGATCTTCCTTTTTCCTGTTCATTTGTCAGCCTGGTCTTTGATCCCAGTTTAATGATAACAGAACAATGGAACAATGGGAAGCAATGGAATGCACTCACTTTTAGGAGGTTTTATGAACGACTCACAGCAAGGAACATTATTTAAAAAAAATTAAATAGTACACTTCTGATTTCATACCACTTATTTAATGTGTAATAACCTCTGCTTTGTATTATGCTTAGAAGATAAGAAGTTAGTGTAAGAGAAGTAGGTGTCCTGTGATGAAGAGAACTTCTTTTTATGCAGGATAAGCAGCAGCATCTATTCTTAAAGGTCTTTTATTGTCTTTTGTTTCAACTGATTAGAAATACTTCTAAAGTTTTGATAGCATTAACAGAACCTGTCTTCATGGTCCACAGGTCCATTTAGCATACATGGGCATAGTAAGTCTTCAGTTGATATGATTTGACTTATAAATAAGCACATTTTTTTCTCCTCTGTGATATCAGCATGTTTTCCACAGTTTTATATTAATTCAATCTGAGATTAAGCTCTGCTTTGGGGTGAAAACAAAAAGTACAGACAGGAAGCTGGTGCCCGTCTGAGACCACTAGCACAGCCAGCAGCTTTGGCTGGGTAGCCCACCATGCAAAGGTAGAAATGCCAGGTCTGCATCTATGCCCAAGCAGACTGGGCTTCCTAAACCAGTGTGTACATCATTTTAGAGCAGCATTTTGGTGTGACACTGTAGTGGGTATAAAATCCAGGATGGAAAGGTATGTGCTAAAAGCATTTTCCCCAGATAAACTGGTCTGGCTTGCTGAGAACTAGAACCTCCAAAAGCAAGTCTGACAAGCACACCAAGCTGGAGGCCACCTATCCACAACCAAGAGCTGAGAGCTAGCACTAGTCAGAGGGAAAAGCATCTCTTAAGTTAGTGACAAGCTATGTTAGACTGTACAGAAAAGGGGTGCAGGTGACTGTGCTATAAGGAGAAAAAGAATGAGCGTGAAAAAGAAAACGTTGTCCAGAAAGTGCTTGAGGAAAGATCCATTTTTCTTACTTGATACTGCTTCTTGGACAAAGAACTGCAGAGCTCCACAGAGTAAAGGGCTCCCTTCCAATCAGGGTTGTAGTCACAGGAACAGGTGAAGAGCTGCAAAATTGAGCTAAACCCCTCCCAGAGTACTTAGAAGTGCAGGGAAGATGATTTTCGGATTGCATGTCTTCACAGATTTACACCACAGGGGTTAAGAGGTGATCAGGCTGCTAAGGGTGATCCAAACTTCAAGGGTGATCCCAGGAAATCTGTTCTTTTTTTGATTAGTTTACTGCATCCTCCCTCTCATTATTTTGAAAAAATATCAGTTGCTGTTATTCCATTTAATTGCAACTTAATCTCTGATATAACTATTTTATATTTGGTTAATGGATGAGAAACAAGATTGATTCTCTTATACCTCTGGACATTAAAAAAATTCCTGTAAATGTCATGCAGAATTGTACATTGCAAAGTCTCCTTAACCTCCACATGTTGTACAGAAAAAGTTATTTTTATTCCTTCTAATTTAGCATCTGTTCTGCAGTACAGCAGTCCCATGCAGAGCTTCATTTAAGTCTGGAGGCCTGTGTCAGTATTAAGGTCTCTGATAACAGATTGCAGTAAAAAAATTGAGAAATGATTATACATCATATTAGTTTATGCAATATAGAGAAATAGAAAAGATTTGAAGAATGTCTCTGTTGGAAATGAAAGATCAAAAATATACCACTGAGTTTAATTTTTATTTTTTTTTCAAAGGGGTAGTGGATATTTGGCACATGAAACAACCTTATAACAAAGCTTCTATAAAACATTTTAGACCTCTGAAGCTAAAATACATGTTCTTTTTAATTCTGTTAAGAAGAGGCAAAATTCAAAGGGTAACAAGTTGTAATTGCTTTCTGAAAAGAAGGCTGCCTAAAGTGAAGGTTATTTTTGTCCATTTACATGGTGTACTGCATTTCCTAGCTAAATTATAGAAAATTATATGCCATGATTTTCTTTCTGCCTGTAACTAGTTTTATATGAATCTTATAATCCATCTCTAAAATTTTGTTGCATTGTACCAGTTGTATTAGGTTTACAAAAATGTTCTACCCAAACACTCCAGATAGCTGATAATTGGCTTTCTTCAGGTACTCTTGATCTCTTTGGTGCAAAGCTCTTCAGGGGACCATCCTTCTGTATTTACTTTGTCTCTACTACCTGCAACACCAAATCAAGTTTATGTTCTTGGAGGTCCATCTTGGGGAAACAGAGATGAATTTATTATAACTAGCACCATGGAACAAAGAAGCAATGGTATGAGTGTTCTGCTACTTTATTATAAAAAGTAAAATAGAAAGTAGGCCAAATTAAATTCAAATCCCTGTTAAATTCAAATAATTCAATTATTTTCTTAGTTCCTGGGCAGTGTATAGAAAACAAATGTGGAGAACATTTCAAGTTTTTTTCTCATTCTTGAATAAAATCACATAACTCATAACATGCTTTAAAAGTATTATATATTAAAAATTGACTTTGATTAGTCTGCACTTAATTATAATGTCAGTGTTTTGTAAAAGAGTAATGGATCCTTTCTATTTAGAAACAACTGGAGACAAATATGATCATTAGAAACTGCTTTCATTATGGGAAAGAGTATGAAATGTCTTTTGTTTTGGACTTTTCCTCTGAACGCAAAGCTTTAAGCTCTGATATTTGAGCCTGAAATGGCACAATAAAAAAGCATGAGGCAAATTCAGGAAAGGTAAACTCATTGGTGAATATTGAATGCCGTAGGTCCAGACACAGTCTCTCATTCTGGGAGCTGCAAAATGAAAAGTAGTAGGAAATGAGCATAAATCAGCAGTCAAAAGGTACTGATAGCCAGTTCTGGCAAATACTGGAGACAGTGTACTGATCTCTGTGTCACTTTGGACTGACCCACTGTGTTAGCAGTTAAATTTTTAGATACTTACTTTCTTTTCTTTTTAAAACATAGCTGGAGTTTTCTTGGGAGTGGGAACGGCTCTCCACCAATTGGTATGTGGACAGGCACTCTGAAATGGGAACTTTATAACCAAAGTAAGATATTTTCTGTGTCATTGCTTGCCAACTATAATGCTTTCCAAGTCAAGTTGAGCAATTTTATTGCTGTTCCAGCATCTATATGCTTGGAATAAACACAAAGCACAGGGTGCATTTCTGTGTCCTTGGATTTGTTTGTTACCTTGTACTAAAGCAAAATTGTAGGAGACCAGACAGCTGTTATGGCTGTGTTATGGCGCAGGTTAGTGTCCCGTCATGGGTATTGGGTGAACACACATACACGCACACACAGATGCTGGAATACTCTCCACAGTGGGAATGAATGGTGTTATGCTCAGGGCTTATTTTAGGGTCACCTGAAATCTTATCCAGAGAGGCTGGGAGGTGCTCTGAAGCCCCAAGGTTTCTGTCATATCTTATCAACCTGGTACGCTGTCCTGGGTTGGTGCTGAATTGTATCCCCATTTGTCTGTTAAGCTCAGAAATAAGTTTTGCACCTTTAAAACTGGATCTGAGAGTGAAGGAGATGTGGTGGAAAGTCTGAAGCAGTTGTTTNCCCCAGGGCCTGGCCTGGGCCCGGCCTTTCCCAGCCCCAGAGGGACTGAGGGGAACTGAGCTGAGCTGCAGCCACGGGAGAGAGAGACTCTGGGAATTTGTCATCTCTGTGGGGCAGCCAGAGGGTTTGTTGGTTAGTGTTGCTCATTTGTTCATTTTTGTGCTGGGGAGTGCTTTGCCTTTTAAATAAACAGTTTTTTCCACTTCCCTCTGAGGAAATCTTTTTGCCAAACCAGTTAAGGGAGGGGCTGCTTGAATTTGTTTCCTGGAGGAACCCCTTTGGAGGGTTTCTCCCAAATTTGCCCTAAAACAAGAAAAATGCTTTGCCTAGATTGCTCAGTGTTTCTAAGATTCATAGGGAAAATGATGGAAAGAGGTTGAAGTGTCTTTAGCTGGTTCACTTCTTCCAGTTTTTTATTGCTGTCTCATCTGATAGGGGGAGATTGTCTGGAAGGCTCTCCCAGCATTGTGACAGGGTTAGTATGAGGGCAGCAGTCATCCAGAAAAGCCCAAAGCTGAGAGGACAGAAGCAGCTCAAGAGGCTTAAGGGGAATTGCTGAAGGACACAGCTGACTTACATCTCAGTCCTTTGCTGAGGCTCTTTTCATCAGCATTCACAGCTTGTGTGTCAGGCTGACAGCTTCCACACTAACAAATAATATAAGTGAATGCATTGGCTTTTTATATACTGCAGTCTAGCCAATGTTCTTGTGCTTATTTGTGTCCAACTTAACCCTAATTTTAATTAGCTTTTCTTCCCTCTATGCAAAATTATTTTAACTCATATTACTCTGCATGCAGCCAAGACTCAAAATCACTCAGAAACCTTCAGCCTTCCACAGCAAATTTGATACAGCCTCAGCATCACATAAGCAGCCTAAAATTCCTAATCTGCTTCTTTCTCCATCTTCAGCACTACAAGTTAAGAGGTTAAGATGAGAGTCTGTTGCCTTGTAAGCCAATGCTGCCTTTTGTTGTGCTTTGAAAGCTCCTGAACTTTGTATCCTCATTTCAGACTCTGCCTTTACTCCTGAGTCATATAAAAAGAATTGCATACCTTTTAATATATCTATCTACATTAATCACAGAATCACACTATCACAAAATGGTTGGGGTTGAGAAGAACCTCTGGAGGTCATCAAGTCCAAACCCCTTACTCAAGCCAGTAGCCCAGGGTCATGTACCAGATAGCTTTTGAATATCTATCAAAAAGGATGGAAACTCCACAACCTCCCTGGACAACCATTTTCAGTTTACTGCTCAGCCACTGTCGCAGTAAAATTGAAATGATTTCCTGATATTCAGAAGGAAGCTCCTTGGTTTCTGTTTGTGCCCGTGGCCTCTGGTCCTGGCACAGCACTACTGAAGAGAGCCTGTTTCCAGTTTCTTTGCATGGTCCTTTCCAGTGTTTATATACATCAATAAGATCCCCTCTGAGCCTCCTCTTCTCAAGGATGAGCAGTCCCATCTTTCACAGCCTTTTCTCAGAGGACAGGTACTCCAGTCCCTCGTTCACCTCTGTGGCCCCTCACTGGATTTTCCCTAGTATGTCTGTGTCTCTCTGGCACTGGGTTGTCCAGAAGTGGGGCAATAAAAAAATTACATTTAACATATTTAACATGAAAGTCAAGAGCTATCATGTCATGAAATTGCTATTTTTAACAACAAATCCCAATTAAAAAAAATAATTGCATAATTTTTTTATCACTTTATCTCATTTTGCTGATGAGTAAATTTTCAAACACTTACAACTACAGACAAGTCTGGTTTAGTCAGAATGATAAAACAATCCAGAGGCCCAGAATTTGCCCCTTTGCTAGGAAAGTAGATTTGAGCCTTAAGATGTCAGGAAGAAAGAAAAGTATCAGGGTTAATCTGCTGATCAAAAAGGGAGAATTATTGATTCTTAAACTCAGCTCCCACTGAGAAAATAGAGCTTTGGCTTTGGTTTTGTATTTGGCTCTTAAAAAAATTAATTTTTCAAGGATTAAGATAATAATGGGATTTTTTTAAAAAAAGAAATCTCATATTTTAGAAGAATTAATTTGTCTAATAAAGGAAACCTTTTTTTTTTTTCCCCCAGAGGATGAGTTTACAGCACAAAGAGAGTTCAAGTTAGATCTTTCAGTGTATGTGCTGTTTCCAATAACTGGCATAGAGCAACAAGCATAAACTTGCTATTTTAAGGGCATATATCATGTTTAATTTACAATGTACTTGCTGGCTTAATAGGGGAAGAAAGTGATATATGAAACCTGGGGGTGCAAATAAGCTAACTCTAATCTGAGGATAGCAGGAAGGCATCAGAGAGCAATTCTCACTTGGAATCCATTCAAAATGAACTGCTGAATCCTTTCATCCAATTCAGAAGAAACTCAATTACAAGAAGTGACATTATGCAACATAATAAAAGTAGTGTCAGCTCCAAATCTGTGAAAGCTTGTTGACACAGGGAATGACTCAAACCGATGGGACCATATGGTGAGAAGGAGTGTGTGAACAAGCCTCCTTGTCTTCCAACCAGAGAAGTTTGTGGCAGCATTCTTGACTGCAAATACATCTCAAACCCATTAAATGCATCAATTGAAATGCCATGCAGACAACATGAATGGTGGTGAGCATATCAAGGTGTTCTATGAAGGGAGGTTGTGAATGTAACTCTGACAAACCTGGGTACAGCCCAAGCTTCTTTACACAGACCAGTGTGCTGGTGTACTGCCACAGGGAGCCCTCACACAAATTGTCATAAACAAAATGAACCATTAAATGGAATTCATTGTCCCACAATGGAATTTGAAAGCAATTTATTTAGTGATGAAATGTGAAATAAAGGACTGTGGATTGTAACCAGCTTAAAAGCACTCATGCTGAAAAGCCCACTTGTTCACAAAAGACTAGATAGTTGGCAATTTTGAAGACAATTAGTCTTTCTATTGAGTTTAACTAGACTCAAAGAAGCTTAAGAGGCAGATCACCTAAAACACATTATTTTCCTCCAGTGAGATAAATGGTGTTTTACAATCTCTGGTAGAAGTAGTTCATGCTCTGCTCTACTCTTAGTCCCGCAGAGTTCTATTCAAATCAGAATAAGAGAAGCTTACTAAGCAAGCAGTGAATCCTATATTATAGAAAAGTTAGATGAAATCATTTTGCTGAGTTGATGGAGAGGGTTGAATTTTTCCCTCTGTAATAGGGAGCCCTCAGGGTTTTGTGGGAAAGAGGAAAGAAAATCATAAGGAAAGGAAGGAGTAATTTATTAAAAAAAAAAACAAAACAGAAAAAACAAACCAAAAATAGAAAAGCAAATCATGTCAATTATCCATGAGTAAGGAAGAACTAGAAATGTCACTTTTTCCCTAATAATGAAAACACTAATATTCCTGAGCAGCCTTCCAGAGAAGAATTAGAAGAAAACCAAAATAACTTAAGGATGGAGTCTGTGTCCAACATTACAGGAATCTCTTGCCCATTATAAAAAAGATGGCTGAATATTGTGTGTCGCAAGGTGCTGTTTTGTATGTTTGCACTAGTTAAGAAACTGGTTAAGGATACAGAGTGCAACACTAATCTATCATTGTTCTGACTGCTATATGATTAACACACTCCCAGGCATGATTTTAACCTGAACCCAGCAGCACTTTCCTGGACAGGAGAATGGTTCGAGAAATAGCACATGCCTTCAATTGCTCTCAGCAGGCAGTATGAGACCATATTGCCAAGGGAAGTGAGAGAAAAAAAAACATTTACTCATGGGCAAATTTAACAGTGCCATTTCTCAAAAGTGCCAGGGAATGGCCGCAAGATGTTTTAGGAGTAAAAATATATACTCTATTTTTTCCTTTCAACTTAACTAGTCATTGTGCCTAAAGTGGAGATTTTCGAGCAGGGAACTAGCCTTTGGAGGCTGGATAAAACTAACTTCTGTGGTGGTATTGCAGTAAGATTTCCAGCCTACCAGTAGAAGTGTCCCGTTTACGGTGCTAAACTGGTCTTCACAGTAATGTGTTTAGAATTACTTGTGAAACGGACTTTTTCCCCCTATTTACTTATGAAATCCACATATCAGTCCTTACATTTCTCCTGAGGCTCTTGCCAGAAAGACTAGAGGTCAAATGCTACTTTCTTCATCCTCTCACTCATAGGTTGTCTAGCATGACTTAGGAGTATTTTGGCCCTTTTCCAGGCTGCATTTAAATAAATTCGTAAATCTTTTATTCAGGAAAATTCCTGTTAGCCACTAAATTTACGCAAACTATCCGATGCACATAATAATGGACCAAAGATTTTCCTGTAGCATAATTTCAATTAGCTGTTTTACAAGTATGGTGTCTAACTTTTATGGACAGATAAATCTCTTTATGCAATTAGTCTTAGGTTGGGATTTTGTTTTGCTCAATTTATTTTTTTGCTTTTGTTTTTGTTTGTGGTTTGTTTTGTTTTTTTCTGACCCAAACTTTCAGTTGCTTCAGTTTTATTTTGGGAGGTAAAAAAATAAGTTCACTGAAATTACACCGTTTACAGACTTTACAGTGTACTTTATTTTGTAGTTTGGGTTCAAAATAGTCTTTCTCATAGATGAGAACAATTTTAAACCATTTCATAAAAGAACAGGTAACTATAAGATGAATCAAATTCATTTGAGTGCACATGAAATTCAGAGCCTAACTTACTTGGTACTTCATCAAACTGTCCTGCAAATGCTTCAAATGAGGATAGTCTTTATATAAGGTTATGACTTGAAAAGTAGTTTATCAGGATTTTACTTCCAAAGTGTTTGGTTTCAACATTTTTTTAGTGTTAGTTGATACATTGCCTCAGAATACCGACAGGAACCCAAATTTAGTCTCTTTGGTTGGTCTCCTTAATCTCTCCTTAGCTTTTTTGATGTTGATACATAAAATGCTAAGCTATGTAGTACCTTCTAATTTATTTATTTATTTAATTTGCAACTTCCTGAAGTATTACTTACTTATTCTTCTAGGTAATTCAATATGGCCTTAATGGATATGTATCTTAAATAACTCAAGTCTGACCCTGAATCAGAAAATAGGAACCAAGCTTACTGATGCAGCGAGCCTAAAATGAAAATTACAACTCCCAAGTAGGTGATTCTGCAAAAATAGTGGGGCTTGCTCTTGGTTTTTTCAATGATCTGCAATGCACCACAAGGGCCCCTGGCATATAGTTAAGCTACAGAAGGAACATTTTCCAAACTCAGCTGCATTCATCCATCTTCATAATTTCTATTTCTTTGAACAGACTTTCTGTTCTTAAGGCTGTTTGGCTGACTGTTTAAAAGAACCACTAAGCTGGGCACCTAAAACACCCATATCTGAGAAAGATATTTCATATGCAGAGGTAATCCTGCATCACTACCCATTCTGACCCAGCATTCCAAAGCATCTCTCTAACTGTTGTCTCATCTTTGGAAAAATCTTCTCTTTTGTCACAGTTGGCTGGATACAAGAACTGTAGTTTTATTTGCTGGTTATGTAGTACTTAGTACGTCAGAGCCCCAGTCCACTGCTGAGATTCTTGTGTGATGCCACCAAGCAAGCTACAGGAATTTGGGAACTGAGCTATGGTTGAAATGTCTCCTCAAACCATTCACAGATTTACTTGTTTAACCCAGTCACTGCTGTTTGCCTTGGAGGTGCTGCTTGCCAGCCTGCTGAGCAAGACAGTTAAATGTTATTCCACTGTTTTCTTTGAGCTGGGATATTATTCTTTCCTTTTTCCTAATACTGAGTAGAAACCCTCTTGATCTTACTTGCATTTTGTCAAAAGCATGACTGGCAGGTCTCCATCCTGATTTTTCCTGAGTATTTTGTGTCATACTCACTACATGATGAGTTTCGTTGAGAAGGATATTTCTACGTACAACTTGCAGGTTTTGCTTTACATTTTTAGCTCTGGTTGTTTCATTTGCAGAAGCTTAAGTAGTGTTATTTTAGAATGGGCTATTCTGGGAGTATGTGACACTGATTGGAATCAACACTCTTTTCTCATCCTGATGCTTTTTTCGTAGCAATCGACTTGTGACACCATCCTTACACTAGTGCTTCCAACAACATAGCAGTCACCACTCATTTTTGAGTGTGTGTCCAGGCACTGTAGTCTGTGCTAAGGGAATGGGACATTCCTTAAAACCTCTGTTCAGTTTACAGCCCTAACACCTTGCTTCCAGGCTGAGACTGCAAGCCCAAAAATTGAATCAAGGTGAGATCCTAAATTGCTACATCATAGCAATATGTATATAATGCTATGTACAGTGGTACATAGAAGATTAAAGAAATCTGAGTAGAATTTACAGATTTTATGTCAGCTATTTTTCTTGGCTTACAGCCCATAATTGCTGCTGTATTTTACAGGTATGGTGAATGCCCCAGGCTCATTCATGTCTCAAATGAAATCTTCAGCAGTGAAATCAATGAGATATTGCACAGGGGTGTAATCCCAGGTGGCTTGGTGTTTGAGAATTACCTGAGTTAAATCACAGTAATGATGAATATGCTTCATACAGAAATTTTCAGAAATGCCTCATGAAATGAGGCTGAGCTGCCTACAAGGACTTCAGATCATACTAGCTGCTTGAATTCCCAGGCTGCTGCACAGGTCCCATTTGAGCAGTAATTTTAACTTTATTCTTGCTCCAAGGCATAACTGCCTGCTTAATGGTGTAAAAGTAGTTGACCTTTTCCTTTCTCTTTCATTACTTGGTATGTCCCTTCAAAAGGCCAGAACAAGGTTGGTATGATGGTTTTATGTTGATTGCAGACTGCTTTTCAAGGGAGGAATCCCACCAGGTTTGATTAAATCTGTGTATGAAAGGCCCCTAAATACCATCAGAGTAGCATGGAGAAGCTCAGAATAAGGGTGAATCAGAGTCCTAAGTTGTAATTATTATTAGCTGTATATGGACAATAAGCTCTTCACCACCTCCCTTCTGGTCTAATCCTATTGCACAAGGGTTCTCATCACTTCAAACTGAACAAAGTCCTTCAGGTCTCAGGGGGTCCTGCTCACCTTGCTGTGTGCTCTTCTGCCGGACCAGTGCTCTGAGATTTGGGAGAGGCCCCAAGTCCATGTCATGTGGGGTTCTGCTTCCACAGATCTAAACAAAGTCATGATATGCCATCAAATCCCATGACCAAAAGGAAGTTTGCAAGCTAGACATTAATGTATCTCAATCCTCTTACAGGTTTAATTAGGGAATGTGCAACACAAAGGCTAACATCCACTGAATGGATTACCCTCCTTGGAGAGGTACCATTTTCACTTTTGCTGAGACAGTTTGTTGGGGATAATACTTGCTTTGCATGTAATAGCTTAATATTTACAGCACTTGGTCAGGAGATAGGAAGCTTGTCTTCTGGATTCTCCATGGTCCAAGGGAGAGTGAGCTTATGTGTCTCAAGCAAATTCCCTAAACCCAAGATAGATTTGGAAAAAAAAGTTAAGAAGATTTTATAACTCCTTGTTCATCCAGCCTAGTGTACATCCTGTGGAGTGGGCTACACTGGGATGGAGAGAGAGTGTTAAACACTGAGTGGAAAAGATGTCTGAATGGCATGCAAAGAGATGTTGTCTGGATTTGTGGTTCTACTCATTACAGGAGCTGTAGTTTGTGTGAAACAGACATTTTGCAGAGGATAAAAGTAAGGACCAGCCATCTTACTTTATATCATAAAGTTTCTTTTTGGATCTAATTTTAGTCATATAAAATAAGTCAAGAGCAAAACTAACTCAGAAAGAAATGCAGAAATTAAAGATATTTCTGAATTTGTATTATAGAAGGTTGAAGTCCCACTGTTCAGTACTGTAGGCAGCTATTAATTATTTCATGCCTTAGAGGACACAGTCATTAGCTGACACTTCAATGTACCCTACCACAAAACAGAAACCATTAGGACTGTCTGTCTTTTAAGAGAAGGGAGAGAAAATTATGTCTGTCACAAAGTTCACAGAATCTCAAACCTTTTGATAAAATGAGACAGAGATTTACTGCTTTACATCTATTTCAAGGGAAATAGGTTTATATTCTTCAACCTAGGTACCTTTTTTTTCCCCTCTATTAAAAGGAAAAAATAAACCTACTTCTGTTAAATTTTTTATGTGAGTTCTCATGAAGAAGAAACATTATTCAGTTTCACCTAAGAGTTTGCACTGTCCATCACTCTAAGCAGTTGCATCAAAAGTTTCAGGGAACAGGATGAAATTAACATCTTATTCTTTACAAATTACTAGAAGAAGAATTAGTTTGCATACTTCGAATTAAGTTATAATACAGTAGGCAATTCTGATTATACTTCGATTTAGAGCAGATGACAATGGGAATTACAATTGCTTTACAGAAGACATCTAAATCAAATCTATGGTACTCTTATAGCTGGTTCTAATGAGTCAGTATCCTACACAGCACACATGTACATCAGTAGAAATCTTTGTCTTTCAAGAATGAATCTTTGAAAATAAAAATAGAAAGAACAAATGCTCCATTGTAAATTCTCAGGTCCAAGGAGTTTTCAAATCTGATGAATGCCCAGCATCAATGAGAGCTTTGTTTTAATAACTTGGGCTTCTTAATATGCTACTAGGTCAAGAACACCTCAAGGAGCAGTTTCAGCAAAGTGCACCAGACAAAGCCTGGCATGTTCTGCTGGGAAAGGACACCAGATCAAAGAGACAGCTCTATATCAAAGAGATGGCATTCTGGCACCATGGGTTTTCATGGAATGATAGATGGCTATTGCAAATCGAATAAATACCAGTAAAAGGCATGTTAAAGGAAGATGAAACTAGAGTCACTTAAAGGCTGCTCAATGACCATGGTTAGCGAACCAAACCTCTATTTCTTGAACTCCCCTGCATTTCACCACCCCATATTTGCTAATATAAATAGCACTTCTGTAATGTTTCCTTTTAGATTTGGAGTTGGCAACACTGCTTACCTCTTTTCTGGAATGTTTTACTGTTGTCCTTTGGCATTTACAAGCATCCTAGAGAATAAAGTAAAGGAAAATTTATCTCTCTCACATGGAACTAACTAACTGCAGTAATTTTCTTTTACTTTCACTGCAAATAATTCACTTCTTGCATGTGTGTTTTACATACAAGAGCTCCTTCAATGCAGAAATAATTTCAAGATCAGCAAACACTAAAGCAAAATAAAACCGGAATTCTCTATTGTCCTTCTATTAGAAGTGTTGCACTTTGAGCTGAACAGATACCTAGGAGCATAAAATATTGTTGGTTGTATTGGTTTGGTTAGATGAGTAAAAATTATATCTTACAGCATTATTTTTTTTCAGGGAATGATCCAAGTATTTTCCGCCAAACACAGTACCCTGAAAATGTCCCAAGACATTTGACAGCAATCTGCTGGAAAACACCAAGAAAGCCATAAGCAAAAGAGAAACTAAATAAAACACCTCTATTTCGTTCCCCACGCCCTCAGTCCTTGCCCTGTCACAGAAGATGTAATCAAAGCCTTATATTTTGTTTTGCTGTCACAAGCCTCTTGGTAACTTGACTTCTAATAGTTTTAGCCACAGAATCCTGATGCTGTAGCCAAACTAAGTATAGCTTTCTGAGTGACATGGGGATGTTGTGCAGGCAATGTTCTGGATCAATTGTTCCCAGTTTTTATAAGCCAAATTTCACACCAGCCAGAACAGATCCCCTTGAGAGAGTGTACATCCGAAGAATTTATTAGTTTCAGTTGTGTCCATATACTTGGCTCATACTTCATGGTTTGGGAACCTCTTTCTCAGATTAGGAAAATAACTCCTATTCAGGTATTTTCATGTCTTTCTTCCCACTCCTCTTTTTTATAACAGTTCTTATTAGCATTATCTTCATTTTTGTCATTTAAAAGCAATAAAAATCTCTGTGACTTTTGATTGCATGAGTATAGAAAGCTGAAATGCTTTTTTTCCTTAAGAATTTCAGAGGATTAGGCTGGGATTTTTTTCTGTAAATTAAAGTTATGTTTCTGTTTAGAAACTATGTTTATTTGTCTCATAAGTTTTTTTCCTTCAATTCTTATTGCCTAATTCTTTCTCATCACATAGGCACTTTGATTTCAGAACACTAATTTCAAAAACTTTTTTATCATTCTAAAGTTTCTGTGACTAATACAGGCATCTCAGATAAGGTTGTGCTTTTATTTTAGAAGCCTCTCTGGGATGAAAAATCCTCACAAAATACTTAAATTTCCTTTACAATCCTTTTGGCAGACCTTTAGAAGGCAGTCTGGGCTATAAAGGATCAAAATATAAGAATTCTTTAGTTGTATCAGACCCTGGCTGCTGAGACTATTTTGAAACAAGTTCTTAAAAGAAAAGTACATCTGATTTCTCATTTTTTTTTTTTTTTTTCTGAAGGTGTTGGTTAAGATAGCTTTTGTCTCTCTGTGTCCCCACAGCTCTTCTTCACCTTTCTTCTTTATGAGCAATTCAAGTGGTTAAAACAATTATAAAAATATAAATGGTGTATAAAAATATAAATGGATATAAAGGTGTGTGACAAATACAGACAAGCATGAGTCTTGGGTTCTTACAAAGAGTTCAGAGAACAGAGAGTTCAGAAATAAATTCCCAAATTCCAAGTGTACTCTGATCATCACTATCACTAATTATCTTTCTCAATTAAGAAATCAAATGTATTATCCCACTAAAACTAATTCGAATCTCATTCTTCCAAACCCCCAAGCAGAGAATTAAAGAATATATGTTCAAAATAAAATCCTCAAATGTCGCAAAATACCATGATGAGATAATATTGTTTTAGAACCAAACATAAAAGTATTAACAAGTTTCTAAACTTTTGGGAACTATGAAATTATCAGCACAAGTAACCTTATTTCATCAGAAGTATAGTCCACACCTCTTGTCACACATGCTGTGGATAAACAGTCAGTTGTAACACCCTACACTATTTCAGCCTGATGGAACTAGTGAAATTCCTGATTTACTCTCAGGAAGAGAGAAAAAAAAATCCAAATAATTGTGTAACCTGTCAGAAGAGAGTGGTTTCTTCATGGCATCACTGGCCTGAACATTAGGTGGAGCCATCTGCATGATGCCTCTTCAGACCTCCGTTGTGATGGCATTTTCTCATTGATAGCATCTTGCATTTAGGTATTTCCTCCCAAATTAAAGTATCTTTCCCAGTCAACTTAATCTCTGTAAAAAATGGGAAGGAGTTAAAGTAAAACTTGTTTCTGTATATTGTTAGGTTCTTTCCTGAAAAATTCTACATTGGCAATGGCTTGGTTTTTGTTTGTCACTGTATTGATTGCACCTTTATTTTACATTTCTCCATGCCATATTACTTATTACAATTCAATTTCTAGTGCGGAGTTAAGGAAATTTTAAAAAATAGAGGTAATGCTGTATGTGACCTATTTATTTAAGGAAAATGGTGTTTTGCTGGTATGCTCAGGCCCAAAACTATTGTAGTTTTCTTACATCAAGCTTCGTAGAATCATTGAATTGTTGAATGGTTGGAGTTAGAAGGGACCTTAAAGCTCATTTAGCTCCAACCCCCTGCCATGTGCAGAGACACAGGGTTTGCCTTTTTCTCCATCTTTGCCATGTAGACCTAATTTTACCTTATATGCCATGACTAGGTGGACTAAATCACAGATCACTTTTGTCCACCTCTGGCATTTCTGTCTCAGAGTATGAAGCAGCTGTGTTTCCAGTAAGCAGTCACCCCTCAAGGCTGGGTACCATGCAGTCCACACATCAAGGGCTCTACCAGCCATCTGCAGCACATGTACTGCTGGTCTGCCCCTACTACATTCTACCATCATTTCAAACACAATATTTTTTTGAGATGAGCTTTTTTCTATTTACCCATTGTATTTCTTTCTTGCCCTTCCTGTCCTTAAAACAGCATCAAGGAAACCATGGCAACACAACAAACACAATACATTGCTAAATTTGTCCCTCTGCACTGGAGAACCTGTTTTTCCTATGAATATGTATTCCTGGCTGGACAAATGTCAGCAAGCACTGTGGTAAGATTTATGTCACTGTCCACTCACAGACCACAGGAGCACCTCAGTGTCAGTGGTGTTTCCTTGCATAGCATATTCAGAAGGAATGACTGTTTTGCTCTCTCCAGCGGCTGGTTTTCACGGTGTTTGTTTGTTCATGTCTTTGAGAACACCATGGATCTCTTGTATTTGCTTCATGTAAGCTATTCCTAAGTTTCCCAGGATATTGCAGAGGGCGAAGGCATACATGGACTGATAGCATGATAGTGAGAGACTTATATCTCTGGAGAAACATGCTAAACAATAATTTGTGGTAGAATGTTGCAGTTACTTTACCTGTGACGAACCAGCAGTCATGAGACTGTGGTTGCACAAACCTCCATGGTGTTCACCTTCCTGGGAAGCGTGTTCAGCTCCTCTCTCCCTCCAGTCAGGATAGAAATTGACTTATCAGTAAGTTCCTTAGAAGTTATTCTGAGCTACTTCTCTTTCGGTCTCATCAGTATTTGTGGTCTACTACACAGAAATGATCACGATGTTCTCATGGCACTTGGGGACATGATTTAGTGGTGGACTTGGCAGTGCTGGGTTAATGTTGGGCTCGATGACTTTTGAGGGTTTTTCCCACCTAAGGATTCTATTTCCAAGCTTAATGTTCTAACCACCAAATTGTTTAGTCATGTCCATTCACACTTGCAATTAATAAATTGATGTAGACAGGATTTTATTAAAAAAATAATATCAGCTTCATACCTACAGGAAAAGGAATGCTAAAAAGAGATCTGATGATGAATATTAGCATCATTTTATTTAGTAGTATAAACAAATATTCATGCCAGAATGTTGAATGCAACAGGAACTAAGAATCATCATCCAATAAAACCTTGGCATACTTTGTTGAGGTACTCAGAGTTCTGGCTGATACTGACAAATGAAAATAAGTGAATATATTCTTAAGATATATTTATTAATTTATTAAGAATAAGCAGGACCATCTTTAACCCTGAATTTAAGAAAAAGAAAATAAAGTACTGAAACCATACAGTGTATGGTTTAAGAAACATACATTTAAAAACTATAAAATACTCAAGCAATTTTTATCTCATTATCACAAAGTTGCAGTCAAATAAAACTATTTTAAATATCTAGGTTTCATACTGTCAGTCAGTTTTGGTGAAAGAGTTATCTGGCAAAAAATCACAACAGCTTTGTTTCAAATTGATTTGGATTAAATGGACTAGAAAAAGTATTTCAATGGATTTTTAAATGAAAATTAATTAAAATTGACATGCGAGTTCTTTCTGCTAAACTTCTAAATGTCCCTCAATGTGGAGAATTGAGAAGATTTTTTTTTTTCTTCATATTGCTTCCTTTCCATTACTCCTTCTAAACCCTCAGAGACTGCTAATTTTGGACTACAGACTGCATTTTTGAAAAGTTCTTGTAAGCTTTCTTTGAAAAGGTCAGGTATGTCCATTGATTTACTATTGTTAGGTACTTCGGAAGTCTTGCAGTGATTAGGCAATAGTTCATGGCACAAAATATTTTTAAACAAAACAAGCAAAATAAATCCTTTTAAAAAGTTCTCCTTTTTTCTCCTTGGTATAATTTTTGTTTAAAACAGAGCTTCTACCAGTCTATTATCACAAAACTTAAATGACATCACTATGTTGAGAAAAGCTGCTATAGAGACTTGCTGTTACATCCAAAAACTCTCCTGTCACTTTTATGATTTTGTGCTTCAAACTCACTCAGGCACTATATCCTTACTAATATTAACCCTTTGCAGAGTCACCTCTCACTTTATCATGCTTCTCGTAGTTAGGAGAGCCCTCAATCCATATTTATATCAAGCCAGGGAAACAGAAGATTATCTACTGACACTTTGATTCAAGAAAGTATGTTCAAATGTTCAACATGGCTTAATGATCTGCTTTAGCATAGATCACATCTTGACTCTAATTCCTTCTATATTTTTGTATTTTCTTAGTTATCGACTGTTGCTTGGCAACATGGGTATGGATTCAGCACTTTACATTTTTTCTAGCTTTGAAAGACTACTTGTTTGTTTGTTTGACAAAGAGATCTGTTTCTTCAGTATTTGTAATGTTACAAAGATGTTCACACAAAATTTTATTAAATATCTAGAGTACTGAAAGCACTGAGCTAAAAGGAAGGAACTAAATTATGGAACTAAAAGTTCAAGATACATAAAACAAAGCTGTGATGTATAGGCTTTGTTGTGCTCTGTTCATGCTGACCAATGCCAATCAAATTTCTAGAAAATTATCTCTCAATATGTAAAATTTTGAATCAATTTTCCAGTGGTATATTCATGTTAGGATTTGGCTCAAATACAGAATAACAAGAAAATTCATTAAGCTACTCCCAGCAGTAAATAATATTTGTGTTGCCCATGAAGCTAGTGATTGGTAAGAACCCTGGATGAAAGTGTTTTGAATGTAAATGTGTAAATAAAATTTTAAACTTGGGATATAGCCCTACAATCATTATGCCATTTGCAGAGGAATAGATAAAAAATGTGTTATCATATGTAAGCCATTTTAGTTGGAGACATTCTTTGCTATTTTAATTGGAGGTTTTAACTTACAGTGCTGTCACAAGAAAAGGTCTCATGTATGAACTGATAAATCATGATAGATTAGTCTCTATTATAAGTTATCATTGGTTCAGGACATAGATACACTAAGGACAGCAATAAAATTTGTTGATGGAATCATATCACCTTGCCCTATGTCTTTCATGTAAGTTTGAAATATTAACAAAGAAAGTCTCAAATGTCAACTTTCAAAAACTATATTTTTTCAAATTCTCTGATTGTTTAAATGTGAGACATATAATTGCAAGACAGACAAGCATGTACTTCAAGAAGTTACAATTTATTGTACAAAAAAGAATCAGGTATTGATTTTGCATCACTCTTTCCTAAATTAATGTCATCCATATGATCTGTGTTTAAGTTAATTCTGGAATGTATTTTTTTTTTAAAGAATTTATTAAATAACCATCCATTGTGTTATTATTATACTATAGAACAGATATTTAGGCTTTTTAGATAACCCCTGCATATTATTGTTTTTTTTTCTGTAGGCCATTAACAGTCCCTTATTTCCAAAGCTTTGTTTTAATAGATCTAAAGAAAAAATCCCCCAAACCAGATCTAAATGTTTGCAGATGAGTGAGTAGTTTTAGTGATAGACTGTGTTCTCAGAGACATGGAGGTGCTGACATTGCTTGCAGGATTCACTGGTGGTAACCATAGCCACATTTCTGAAACCTAAAATCTGATTATGATGTCTTAAGGGCTTTGCATGAGTAAAAGCATTGTTTTCAGTAATTTCGACAAAAATAGGTTAAAAGTATATCCTTATCCTTTCTTTGCAGACTTACTGTTAAATACAGATAGTGTGTTAAATAACACGTTTTTACTTGAAGTGTAATCATCTCATCACATTTTTGTGCTTTTTGTCTCAGTATATTCTGGATGGCATTTATTTTCAACTTTACACTTTGACTTCTTGTATTTTTAAACAAATTTCTAATGCAGAAGGCAATTACACACTTAGAGTACAGATCACCCATGGGCCTCATTCTATTTTTGTTGAGGCAAATCTCTGTCAACTCAATACAACAAAGGAGCCATAAAAGTGCTGTTCAGTGAAAATCAGGCCCACTTGAAAAGAGAAACTAGGCAAAATGTAATGGTCCTGATCTAATGGGCTTCATATCTGCTAGTTCTCTCACCTTATTTTAAAAATGTTCCTCCTCAACATGGGTTAGCACAGTGTAATGAAATCTCAGCAATATTTACACTTAGAGAAATTACTTTTTTCAATGACATACACCAAGGCGGCACTGGTCGTGAAATTTTAATGTTTGCTGTACTTGTTTGAAAAGTGGTATTGTAAACAGGTGTTATGATTTACAGTTTTATCTTCACCCAAATTGATCCTAAAGACCACTTCAGATTAGACTTCTATTGCTTCCTCTTGCTGACATAAATCCTCACCCATTAAAATGGTAGAACATGTGAGCTGGTGTTTGCTGAACTTATTAAAATTCTTCTTCTGGGCCTTGACTGCATATAAAATTTTTTTACTGAATGCCATTAGGGGGAGATTACTGGGTTTCATGAGCTTTGGTTTGAGCATAGTAAAGCAAGTTCTATCATGTCTGTGTGGATGGCATCACAGAAATCAATCCCTCACTGTGAGAGTCATGATCACTTACTTAAAATGTCCAACTCCAAGCTCTTGTCAACTCAAGTAACTGATATAAAACTAGTTGAGTTCATAGATGTGCATTCACTTTTGAAAATGATCTTTCTAGATCTGTAGAAATTAGAAATACACACTGCTTCAGCAAAAGAAATCATAAAATCATAGAATGGCATGGGTTAGAGGGGCACCTTCCACCAGACTAGATATTTCAAAGAGACTGGATTATTTAAAGAAATATAACAATCAAAGTCACTCTGGTTTCAGATTATTTTGTGCCACCAAGATGTAAATATATTCCTGTGCTCTGATTCTTGTAAAAGATTTTTTATTTGCTGCAGTGATGAATCCTTTAGTCTAGATTTCTCAAACCTGGTATAGATATTGCATCACAGCTCTGAGGTGTCAGCACATTTATTATGACACACTCTTTTCAAGAAGAAGGTGGTTTTGAATGCTCTAGAGCAAGAGACAGTCAGACTGCAAGGTCTTTGACACATTTTCTTCCTCTGAAGCCAATGACTGTCTAGAGATGCTCTTTTTCTGACGGTCATGAGTCCTCCTGAAACAGTTGACTAAAAGAGCGTCATGTTTATAGCCCATGATGCTTGAATTATTCTGAATTGAGCTTTAGAAGATGAAGGGCTTATAAAGCTGCTCTATAATTCAATTCTCTGTATATTCATGGATAATACCAATGTGAGTGGACTGGATGAGCCGAGTCATCACACATTATATTATTTCAGGGCAGGCACTGAATTAATTAGAGGGATATGTCTTGATCTAAGCAAGAGGCAGTCCTTACTGACGTCAGTGGCAAAGCTTCAGCTGATTTCAGCAGGAGGAGAATTTCAGTATATTTAGACTATTTGTGTCATTATTCTAGGTCTAGCTCAGTTTCCTCTGCCATATTTGGCTCCGTTTGCTGAACCAGATGTTAAAAAATTATTGAAATTACTGATTCTCTGGGGGACTATGAATCTTAATTTATTTGTATTTTTGATTAATTAACTGTTTGCTAATTATTTCATTTATGGGCTTGAAATTACTTATTATTTTTCTAAAAAAAATCCTACTTAACATCTGTCATATTAAAACCTTTGCACACTCAGGATTTGCTATGTGTTGTTCAACTAGAAATTTTATATTAGCCCCTCTAGATTTACTAGAGTATACACCAAAGTCTGGAGATTTAAGACTTGTTATAAAGTAATATTCTGCTTACTTCTTACCATTAGACCAGTGGAACCTTTCTAGATAGGCATGGTTTTAAAATAACAAATAATATTGTTAACTTACCATCCTTACCTTTCTGTTCCATCTTCAGAGGTTCATCCGAAAGTTTCTGATTAGTCATGAACAAATTCTCTCCAAAATAATGTTTAGTCTTAACATATGCATTGCTGTTAAAAGCAACTTCTGAAATATGAAATGTACTGGGAGTTCCTGAAATTTTATTTTGTGTTGTCCAAATTTCAAACTTGTTTAATGTTTACTTCTCTATAAAATACCTAGATGTTAATTTATACTGATTTAGTCATACTGTACCTTGTTAATACATTAAATATATTATCTATTACTAAAAGTGTTTTTCTGCAGCAACAATGAGGTAACATCTCAAGTGTTGTTTTGAATTATATTTCATAGCATAGTTTAATAACTTCATGAATACATGTCAAAAGCACTTAATAGCTGGTGTACAGACATAAGAGATTATTGCATGCTACTTTTTCAGGCTGAAAATCCTGTACATATATAATCATAGGAAAAAATATATATGTATGCATATATAAATCATATGATTATATGTGTTAAATTTTCTGTCAAATAAGTAAATGGCTTCATTTAAACCTTTTTTTTTTGCCCGTTTCTGAAATATTTTCAAAGTAGTAAAGCTATCACAGTTACCTGTTCATTCATATGACTTATGTTTGAATTCATCTTAAAGACTGTTGTTGCATATCCCTAAAAGTGGTGGCTGGGTGTCTAATGGGGAATTATAACATCACTGGCATCCTCAGTAAATTATTATTGTAATATAACTCTGATTCAGAATATGTTCTTTTTCTCCTGGTGGACTTGATGTAATGAAAAATCCTCTGAATCAATGCAAGGAATCATGAGTAGAAATGCAGCTCTGGTTTATATATCTGTGGTGCTGTAGAAGAAACTGAGGACCTTTCTGCATTTAGGGTCATCCCAGACATGTTTCCATGCCATGGGTGTGGGACATACAGAAAATAGCTTTGTGACAGCATTTCAAGACAGTAGGTAATTCACGCGTCATTTCTGCCAAGCCCTGGTTTCTGTTCATGACTTTTTTTGTTATTTGTATATATACACTTTGTAGAATACATATTATAGCAACGGACCCTACTTTTTGGTGTCCTGAAGCTATCCTGAAGTTTGGCATTCTGGAGGAGTTAAAAATCAGTATTTTCACAGCAAAAATTTGTATGAAGTGGTTTAGACACAAGCCATTCTTTTTCCGTTCCTGTTTCCCTGCTGTTGCTGACATTATGTAACTGGTGGCTTTTAGGCCGTCACTAGGAGAAGTTTACAGTTTGAGGAGCTTAGAGTGAATTACAAATATGACTCAACAGCATTAATATTGTTGAAAAGAAAAGCCGTTGCCGTATTTGGAAAATACACTTCAAGGAAATTAAGTGATCTTTCTACCCTGTAGAAAAACAGTGATGGAAGCAGTCCTGATGTCTGATGGCCAGTTCCCAAAATCATTTTAGGTTTTCCTACAAGGAACATCCCTTTGTTTGATTGTATGCTCTTTTGACCATCATTATCTAATGCAAAACCTGGAGAAAAATGCTTCCCTCCTCTTTTCACAACATGGATTCATGTAAAGCTTGCTTTCTCATCCCTCCCTGCCTCTTATTAAAGGTTTATCAGTTTCTCCTGGTAGATATACCCAGGAGACTGGACACAATGGGGGAACTGCCTGCTTGGAATGTGGACAAGCACTAGCTTGGGCAATGACATCCCTATGTCTATACAGATCACACAAGACATTCCATCGCCGCCCTCTCATCTTTAGCCCATAGAGCTCTCATTTTAATTCTCACTGACAGCAGCACCCAACTCATGTCCATGATGCTATCAGCATTATCAGAGCATCCCAAGGTAGCAGTGAGTCTGTAGAGACAAGGACCAGCTGAGCATTTCAGGAAGAATGACACCCTGAATGACAGCAAATTTGGAAATCAGTTAATCAGAGGAAAGTTGGATAAAACTGGGTTTATTTAGTCTAGATAAACCTCAAAGCCTTTACAAATTATTGATGTAGACAGACTGTAGTAAAAAACGTAAGGGACTTCAATTGTAGCAGAACTTTGCATTTAATCGTAGAAAAACCAAGTTGTCAAGCCATCCAAAATGTCTTTCTTCTTGGAAATATGTCAAATATTTTCCTTCCCCTTAATAAAGAATTATTTGAAGATCAAGAGAGCATACTGCACAATTTGAGTCTTGGTGTTTTCAGGTGTTTTCAGGCAAATTTCCCTTCAGTTTAGGGGGCACCTCATATGGCTTATATGTATGGATATGACTTCAGTTAAAATGATCAGCTTTGACATCTGGCAAGCGTAAAGAAATAGGAATCATACATTGGAAACTCTATTTTGTTTTACACCCGAATACAGTCAGGCTGAATTACTTTGCAGCACTGAACTACAGATGAACACAGCTGCAAAACTCTCTGTTTTCATGCAAATTAGATGTTGCTATAGGCTACCGATCTCTCAAGTTGCCATCACAACCTTTCTCAGCTTGGAGAAGTTTGGATACTCAGCAAGTAATTAGTCCTAGTAATCACCTGTGTAAGGTATCTGCCAAATTCACTGCACAGCTACTTCTAGCTATCATCTTGTGGAAAACTGTGCGCCATACTGCCTAAAAGTAATCAAGTAATTTCTTTCCTTTGAATTACACTTAAATTTATTTATCTTTATAATATGCATGAAAAGGAAGAAAAAAAAATTACGATCTGCAATCTAAAAAAAGCCAGGCAGCAAAACAAGACTTCATTGCATGTGCAGTTATTATAAAATGAACTCATCTAAATGCATCAGTTCACAGCTGCTCAGCAAAAGCAATGCCACCCTCCCCTCAGTATTAACCAAATAAATTTACCTTTGCAAGACTAATACTGCTTTGAGAAGAGCATGAGGACTCTTTAATACTTGTAGAGCTTTTAAAGTGTATGGAAAAAAAACCTTGGAAGACCAGAGAAATACAGTGAAATGAAAATTAAAGACAGCCACTTTGACAAAAACTCCTACACAGGTGGAGAAATATATTTTCAAATGCTATCGGTCAGATTTTTGGCAGGAGAGTGATTAGATGTGGGCAGAACAGCAGTTTCCATCATTATTATGTGGCCTGCCTACAAACAGATTTTTGCATAACAAAAAAAAAGACCAGTCTACAGCCTAATAAATGCACTCATTAACTGTAATAATGTTAGCTATAGCTTGAAAGGGACTTCAGAGAAAAATCAGCTCAACTGATTCCAAGACCCTGCTGCATTTTCAATGTAGAAAATAAGTGGAACAATTTGCAAAAGAGAGTCTATTTTTGTTGTACACGTGTCTCTCAGTATTTTGTCTAGTCTTAGAAAGAGAGGTTTAGAATGTGTGCTGAATTTTCCAGGTGGTTTTCACAGGAATCCTAAAGCTATGTTTGCCAGCTCACTGGTACTAACTCACAACATTTTACTCATCATAATTTGCCCAGAGCCAAGAGCTGAAAAATTTCTCTCAGTATAGTGAATCCCTTAATGGACAAAACTAGTAGACATCTCTGCAACATTTTGTGCTCTAAACTGGTGTAAAAAGACAGGGCATCAGGTAACATGAGAAGGAGCTTCTGCAGGAACATCACCTCCAGCTGCTGTTCTGGATGTCCATCAGATTGCAGTTGTAGTTGATTTAGCACTAGACCTCTCCCTGCTACAAGTCTTACATATAGGGTCAATAATACAGAATTGGTGCTATGGATATTCAAAACTGAGCAAGTGGCCTTAAACTGCCAGACCTGTGTTTACGTCAGACTGTCAACCAAAATGTCTAAATTAGGGAATGTAGAATTTCTTTTCTGTTTTAAAACCTCAAAGGATTATGTTAATTATACTGAGATAGTGTTAGTTGGGGATTAGATGTAAAAACCTTCCTTTCACCCAGAAAAGAGAGATAAAATGGTTTCTTTTTAATTTGGAGTAATTTTGACCCAGTGTGCACTCCTGCCTACCCTGACTGCATCATTGGAATTAGCTGTATGTATAGCTTAACACATCATTTAGCCTAAATAAATTTCTCTTTCTTGTTGCTTCCCATAGCAACTATAGAGAGAGAAAAAATGCAATCATGAAAAAATAACTAAGGTAAAACATTACAAAAAGCTGGGGAAGCTGTGAAGGAGAATTATTGTTTAAGCTTTCTTTGATTTTGTCTAACCTGCTGGGTTTTATGGAATCATCATTCCTGGACATATGTCAAATCTCAACAACTACTAATGCATAGTGGATGTCAAGAAGTCAGGTACCCTACTGCCACCCCTTCAGCAAGGCAGGGATATTTATATCAGATGGATGCCTGTCTGTTTTGCTCTCTGACACACCTAACAGTCTTCACTTCAAGCTATTCTAGTTCCTCATTCTCTTTACTGTGAGGAAACTTTTCTGGTGTTTAAGATGAGTCATTCTCTTTTCAGTTTAAACCCTGAATGCTGAATACGATAAACAATTTGTGATCTTTTTGCTGATGCTTTTGATGTACCTGAAGACAAATATCACATGTCTCCCCTAATATCGTGTTTGGTTCTTTAGGCTATGTGTCTTCAGCTAATTCAATCAAGCCTGTTTTCTAGATTATTTTACCTTTTGGTTCACCCTTCATCTCTGAGCTAACAACTGGATTTTTTTAATATTCATTCTATCCTGTATACCTACTCCACTTTCTTCAAATTTGGGATAGTAGTTTAGCATTTGCTTTGCCACATTGTCCGTCTGAGGCTTTGTTATCTCTACATCATTTTCTGTACAATACACACTTTGAAGTTTTATCTAATATAATATTCCTGAATGCCTTTTGCTCAAGAAGCTGAAATACTTATTTGAATGCGAAGTACCTCTGTTGAATTGAGAAGCTCTCCTGCAGAAAAGTTGAGAAGGAGGGTTATGTAATATGAAGTTGTCATTTCCATCTTTTTAATAATTTAAAGGTATAAAATGGTATCTCTGTTGCAAATCTTCTTAGAGGAGATAGCTAATCATAAAGTAATACTGTCAATTTTATAGCACCCTGCTGGATTAGACCTACAAAAACTGCTCATTTGAAAATGATAAAGAAATTAATTACAAGAAAACAGACTTTTTTCTAGGTTTTCTATGAGACAACTCATAAATCAGGGATACTGACAGCATGGCTTTAATTCTTTCAAATTCTACCCAGTTTAAAAAAAATAAAATCCCACACTACAAAACCCATCACTTCCTGCATTGAAACACTTGTCAGGTTTCATGAGGGTGGATAAAACTGCTTAAAAACTTGCCAAAGAACAAGACAAATCTTTTAAAGGAAAGGTTAAATCAGTCATAAATTTAAAACACCTACTGTGGCTTTTATCACAAAACAACTCATAATGGGTTTTAACTCTGTCCAGTAAACATTCCTTGTGGAAGTGGGGGATGTTTTCCTTACTGAGCCTCTTGAGTGCAGTCGGGAGCATTAAGAGCTGTGTTAATCCCTAAGTTGGAAGGTAAATTTTCCAAATGTTATACTCGAGCTGAACAGCAATGCTCAACTTTAGCCTTTTGTGGATGCATATTTTACTCTTCTGTCCTGAGTAAACCAGTGCATTTGAAATCTGAAGCATGTTTAATGGTTCCTTCATTTTGATATATCCCAGACACGGGATATTTTTTTCCCCCTGGTGAAGCTGCTATTTACTAATATTGCAGCTGTGCTTAGAAGAGGTAGTCAAGAGTCCATGCTCTGCTGAAATAGTATCATGTGCTGGAGTCACTCTCTGAGGGATTTTGCTCTGTGAGGGTGGTTTCACAGCATAAGGAATGTGCTGGGGACCAGGTGTCTGCAGGAGGATTCCTGCCTGCCCTGCAGCACAGAAGAAAACTTAAAGACAGGCAGTGAATGATCAAAATAGAACAACAGATCCACACACATAAAGGTCACCTACATCACTTACTGTATGACTAACTTACAGAAGGGCTAGCTTTAAAAGAATCATGAAATTTTAAAATAAAACAAGTTGAGCTTATTTTTTATCCTTCAGTTATTCAACTTTTAGGATTTAAAGGTACTCTCTATAGTCAACATCAGTGACTTTTTAGAGGGGAGGAAAATGCTTATCTGAGATTCTTCTCCAAGTCTCTGGCTGTAAGACCTGGGGCTTTTGAAAAACTGAAATATCATGGTCATGATAAAGCAGAAGAGATCTGAAATGCTCTAATGAGATATGTACGTTTTTAGGGTTGAGTGAAACTTCATAAATGCCAGTACTTCCAAGAAAATCCATTGTGAAAATGCGGAAAGGGAAATTACCCTGAGAAGTTTGTGACATTTTGTTTGAATGAGGTTTTCAGACACTTCTCTCTCCTCATTGTGAAGAGTGTTGCAAGCTGAAAAGTTAAGAGAAGGAGATTAAAATTCCATGTGCAGTACCATATCACACAACTCCATAAAGCTCCAGCCTCAAGCATCAAAGAAATAGAACCAACACCTGGATCTGCCTGATGCTTTGCCCAGCATGATTAGCCATGTCTGCAGAGTGGATTCATTGCTTCAGATGCAATGCCGTGTGCTGGTGTTTCTGCTTGAGCAGTGCCAGCCCAATCAGGACTTGCTTCTGGTTCTTTGGGCTGTGCTCCATCAAGAAGTATGGACATGGTCTGCAGCACAGTCCTGCCCTTTGCACAGTGAGAGGTCCTGTCCTCAAAGTCACATCTTCACAGATAAGTGTAGTATCAACCCAGTGTCAGGGAAACGCTGAACACAAGGTTTTCTCCCCACAGCTCAATGAGGTTAATTGATGCAGAGATGCACTTACACATAGCAGATTTCAGGATCTGGGATTTTTAACATTGTTTCAATTACCTGATGTGGAGGATGTGGAACAGATAAGTAGAAGGTGCCGATGTCAAGCAAATCCAAGTAAAACACTGAATTCTTCCTCTAGAAGGATTACAAGTGCTTTACAAGACTCCACTGAGAACCACAACTGCTGGTTGTGTGCTCTTAGGCTCTGATTTTCAATCTAAGGAATCTCTTTTTCTGTTCCTTTGAATGGTCAATGTTGTGTCCCTTTCCTTTACCCCTGTAGTGACGGCTGGGCAGACAGGTATGACGTGACAGAAGGGTACCAGAATGAAGCTGTTGGTGGGATAACAATCAAGCTGCAGTCCCCAGACGTGAAATGGTTTGATGATTACTACCTACAGCTTCGGCCAGAAACCAATCATCGGAATCCATGGTTCCAGGAATTTTGGCAGCACAGGTTCCAATGCCGGTTGAAAGGGTTTCCTCAAGAGAACCCTAAATACAACAAGACATGCACAAGTAAGTGAATTTGCTACTTCTGCTGTGTGAAACAATGTGAATGAAGGTCTGATCTGGTGCAGCATGGTCTGGTGAAACATTGAGTTGGATTGGAAGGAAAAGAAGCTGCAATTGCAATGCTTGCTGTTTTCGGAATGATGAAAAGCACAATTTTAAAAGTGTTCAGATTTCTAAAGAAACAGATAGAGCTTCAGTACCTAATTGCTGTCTGTATTTGAAAAACTTGATGTTACTTCACCTCCATGGAGGTGGAGTAAACACTTTCAAAAATGCTGCAACACAGAATTAAATGTGCCTTTCAGAAAAAAAAGAGCTAGTCACATTGCTTTAGCTCACAAAAACAGTGAGAGAGCTAATCTAATAAAAGTTATCTGAAGTAGTGATGGTACCTTATGGTAGTGATGATTATTTATGGACTTCATATATAACATTAGGTGATTTGAAAGATGTCATTAGGTTTTCTTTCAGCCATGGGTCATTTCAGGATATGCCAGTTTGAGCTGATTATTTTCATTCAATTGTACTAATTTTAGCAAAAACTCCCACGACATATTTTAATTTCTGCACTACAGGTAGATGTACATTTTTCTGGCTTTTTGGTTGTTTTTTTTTTTTTTATTTATAATTTCTGTTAATTGCTCTTTATTTCATGAGATGCCAGGCAGTACTAATGTTGTCTAGGCTGTGAACTGGCACCCATGTCTTGCATTTCAAAGGGCGTGGGGACCTGTGGCATCAGTCAAATGACAAGAGACACAGCAGGAGCCAACAACTCAGTGCCTCAGCAAGAAGACTGCAGACTACCTGGAAGGGGGTCCTTTGTTCAGGATCCTTCCTCTGAGGCTAGGAGGATTGTTTCACAAGCCCCCTCCCATTCTCTGTAACTCTTATGAGCAAATTTTTAACTATTTCTGACCCTTGAGATATCATTAATACAATGGGTATTCTGGCTGTGTTGGGGATAAGGTGAGGCTGTGCTGAGAAATAGTCCAACCACAGCTCTAAACCCCAAGTGTTCTTCCCTCCTAAAATTGTCCGTATCTTCCACACACCCATGAGACCAAGAAATGTCTTAAAGGATGAGAATCCTGGATTTACACAACACAAACCCCTACCCAAATCCCACTTAATGATCGTAAATTCTTTCTTTTGATTTGGACAAGGTTGTAGAGGAATTTTGTGTAAATTGAAAGTAGGAATCCCAAAATCTCAGTGTACACCTTGCCCATTCAACTGGCTTTTCCCCATTTTTTTTGTTCTGTTACCCTTCCAACACAATCTGAGACAGGTTTTATTTGCACTATTGACAGGCAGTGCATATTGAGCAGCAAACTTCATTGATTTCCCCATGATAACATAGACCTGTTTCCTGAAATGTCAATGCAGTAGGCATTGCTGGATGCAGGCTAATAAAGACCTGGTTTCCATCAGTGTGCCATGTAAAAAACATTTCAATTAGACTTTTGTTGGTTTCTTTTCTAGCTCACCTTTTACCAACAATGTAAGAATCTAATTTATGTTTTATGTGAAAGATTAGGAACTATGAAATGTAAGTGTCTAGAATGTCTTTTATAGCACCTAAAATAAAATTCACCAACGCAGAAAAATTATCATGAGGCTGCAGGAGATGTTATTTTATGCACCCAGTCATGGATATAAGACAATCATAAAGCTTGAATAGTTTAACGTGAACAGCACTCATTGCTGGAAGCTTTCTCACAAAGAACCACAGCTCAAATAGATTCCTAAAATCTGGGAATGTCAAAGACACAAAAAAGTGCAAAAATCAAAATCTTATGATTTTCAAATCATGAATAGAGAAAAATGCTTTTTTCCAAATAGATTGCTCTAATTTCCTTTTCTTCAGTTTTATTGTAATATTCAGTGCTGGACCATGATGCATACAGTAAAGGAACAAAAACTAGATTATAAAAGCTTTAATTCTTTCTTGTTGCTGTAGAGCAAAAAATGTTAATTCAGTTGTAGAATTTCCCAGGTTAATGACATTATGCTCAGCAGTCAGTTAAAACTGTCCATTTAGTCATAGAGTTTTCGCATAAGAAGTTGTTAGTCATCATATTTACTTGGGTTTATAATTGTGATTTTTATCTAGACCATCTGTCAAAATTCATTTAAAGGAAATTCAAAATTTGGCCTGAAAGATGACATGCAGTTACTTAATGGCATTTTTTGTGCCATAAGTGCTAAAACACCTATGCTGTGTTTCTCATAATAGCTCCAAAGCTAGACAAGGGCATATGATAAAGTGGAGAAACTTGAAGTTACTCAGCACTGTGGATTAACCAGGAAGAAAGACATAAATACATTCACTGAGAATTGAAAAAGTGAGAGATTTTGATGCTGTGACTTTAAAATCAAAATTACTATGCATATTTGAAATTGGCATGGTAGTTGTTGTTTCTGCCTCATTTCCTTTCACTCATAGGAATTTGAAAATTATGTCTTTTCAATTCTTATATTATTATTTGTTTATTTTGAACACTCAAAGTTGTGAGTTCTAAATTCCCTCAGTTCAGACTTCACAATTGAAAAGATGATACTTGCCCTCAGTGGTCACAAACGTTTCACAGACTGTCCTAGGAGTTTCTGCATGATGAGGCAATTAGTTTTGGTTCTGATTTCACCTGGTAAGAAAACAGCACTGTGTCCTTTAGTTTATCTAAATACAAAGTCTTCTCCAGAAGCTGTATTAAAAAAAAAATACTAAAAAAACACAAACACACTAAAAATAATCAAGCTACAAGTGTTTCTTCGGATTACAATTAAAGAGATTAAGTTTCTTGAGAAATGCTGAAGTGAAATCAATGCCTATTTTTTACATAAAAAGTCAAGCAATTCTTTACTTCTTAGAATAATGATAAAAAGATAAACATAGAGCTGATATTAATGTTCAAGATCATTATTAAATGAATGTCTATAGAAGGCAATAACCATTATATTAGTGGGAAACAAAATTAATTGTTCTCTGTAATCCAGTCGTGTTGTCGAAAAAACATAAAGAATGGTTAACAGTATAATCAAGTTTATTCAATAAGAAAATAAATACAGGAAGATATGGCTGAAATCTAATTAATACCTGACTTCACCTATGCACCAGCTATGAATTTAGCTGTTAAAATCTCTGCATTTGTTTTGATGAATCCTGCCTAGTAGAATGTTAGGTTTTGTTTATCTGTGTGACTGAAAATACACAAAGCCATAAAGCATTGTAATCATCACCAGGTGAGTATTTTTCTCACTTTTTAGCATTAGCTATTCATAAACAGTTTCAGGGCAAGTATTATTACTAAAGAATAAATTATTTAGTAAGTTATGTATAATAAAATTATGAAATCAGATGAACAAAGAGAATCCAAAAAAATAAAGTTTTTTTCTATGTTCATATCTATTAAGCACTAAAAAAGCTTCCATCCCTTCAGATACACTTAGTTCACATTGAGATGAAAATTTCAACATCCAGCTCATTTTTCATTTGCAGATTAGAACTTACTTGCTTAATCCAAATGGGTGTCACTGCTGTTGTTGCTAAGAACATTGATTTTCTGCCCAGCTGGAGCACTACAGAAAGTGAGAAGTTCACAGGCTTATCTGACTTGATTTTCAGTGTAATCAGTTTCATGCCACAGGAGAGCTGCTACAAGCCACCTCTGAAGAAAAAGAGTCAGAACAAAGAATTTAAAATGCATGTGTAAAAGGAGACTTTTAATCACCTCCAAACACTAGGGATTTTACAAGATTTGGGGTTAGTTTCACCCCTAGCACTGGTCAGAGATTCTTTTAATATCTAAGACCATAATTCAAAGAAGTTATAAATAGGTGTGCAAGCTGATCCAGATGAGTAACTCCACTCAATGACCAGCGTCAGGTCTCAAAAGGCTAATCTCATCCTTCGGTATTGATTGCCTTTAGACCTTTGAAGAGTAGACATTTATGTGATTGCTTTCTTTCAGACAAAGTTCCCACCAGACCTCTGATTCCTAGTACATTTTCATTCTGGTAAGGGTGTTTTTAAAAAATACATCTTAACACCAAGCAGAAACAAAACCCAACATAAGTTAATTATGTGGTGAAGCTCCGGCTCAATGGACAGTACTGGAAAAAGACAAGTCCTCAAAGTCACCAGGAGCAGAAGCATATTTATTACATTTACCAGTCTGTAAAATTATTTATTTTGCCCGCTCTGTTAAGTGATATTATTTTTCCCATGTTGCTCCAAAGCTGGAGGCATGGATGGAATAGCATTATTTATGGTGGTACTCAAACAAAGAGCAATACTAGAATACACATCCCAAGTATCTGTGATCTAAGCCATGGACAATAACGAGTAGATAAATAGAGGCTGATGTTGCTGAAGCAGTGCAGTGCCTTACTTTGATTGGCAGATGTTACAGACTTAAATAAAAAATAACAGTTTCACATAAAGGAACAGTGGGAACAAGAATCTGGAGGGAGGCGATAGGTCACTTCTGTAGGTACTTACAGCAGGGTCCTGACATTAAATAATACAGTTCAAAGCAGTGAAGTAGAAAACAAAGGGAAATTATGGAGGCTGGGTCAATACAGACAAAGGTCAGCCACAAACAAGGCATAGAGGGCACCGAAAGTGAGGAAAGCAGCTTGTGCCGGCCATGGCTGGGAGCAAGGACACAGTGACAGGGTTTCTAGGGAAGAAGAACACGCAGAGATGTACAGGTATCCTGGTTACAGCTCCCAGGAAAAGCAGATTTGCAGCAACATTCTGGATGCATCTTAGCAGGATGCAAAAGTCCCCAGTTCCATTCATGATTTAATGATGTATCTTCTCTGAGATAAAAGTGCTGTTTCTGAGGGTGTAAAATTTCTCATAAAAGAAGGGTGACCAATATATCTCCAAGCATTTCAGTGGAGGATTAAGAATGAATGAGTTTATTTGTAGAAAAGAAGATTAGGAAAATTTGGGATAAATAAAAGTTTTGCAGCTTAAGGTACAAATGTGCACATTTAAAAGTGCAAAAAATACCTACCTGTTTGCTGAATCTCATCCAGTTCCATCTATTTTTAATAAGTACAAAAGGAAACACAGAAAGTCCATGGTTTCAGATGAACAGAAATTTGATGTAACAAATGGCCCTTTTGGGTTTCCAGATAGAATGAAGGAATAAAACATGACTGTCTAACAATTTGCACTGCAACATGCAAATCTGTTGATTAAATGTAAGCTCTAATGCCAAAATTGGTTTAATCAGAACTCAGCCAACATAAGTTGACTGAGACAAAAAGACAAAACATAAGTGCTGTCAGAATGGAAAAATATTTTCCATATTTCAAGGAATGTGTCACATTTAAACATCATACTCCTCAGACAGAGGAGTATACTACAGACTCCTGTAGCATTCCTACACTTTTGTTCTTAGATTGCAAATAAAAGCAGAATAAATTTTCTTAAAATTAATTTCTGTTTTTTAAACAGTGAATTGGAAAACATTTTAATTCTCCTGAATAAATCCTGTGTGTCATTCAGTTTGATACTCATGCTTAGGCACTGGCAAGCTGAATTACAGTCCAGCCCTCATTTTTATGCCCCACATTTCAGACCTGGAACTCAAACGCTGTTATTACTACTTTTACAGTGATGCTGGGTCAGATCCAGAAACTTCTAAAGGCAAATCAGCTGTAAGGCATAAATCCAGATCTGAATTTTCTAGCAGCCTGATATAATCTGAGCCAGGAGCCCACACAGACATATTACTATTTTTTTTGATTCAGAGAAAGAAGCAGTGACACTAAAAACTATATGCTTTAGTTTATATTTTTGAAAGCCTTTTTTGGTATAAATTGAGCCTGAACTTAACACAACTGTAACTCAAACACTTTAATAGCTTGAATCTTCTCAATTGTTACAGAATTCATCAAACTTCTCCAAAATCTGACATAAAATTACATTTATTTTTCCTTCCCTTTATGTTCCCTGACATCTTCCTTTCATTTATCAGATGTACGTGAAGATACACCTAATGTGAGCTTCTTCTTTGTATTACAATTCCTTTTCCAACTGCCTTTCTGAGCCTTGGAAACTATCTGGTCCATGTCTCTCTCTCCTTAAAAACTGAACTGTAATTAAATTTATTCAGATTATATACATTTCATATTGGATATTTCAACTGGAGTAGCTCCTGCCATTCTTTTCTCTCAGCAGTTCAACTTCCTGTATATATTAAAAGCTTCATATAAGCATGTTTGCAACTACAGAGAGTTTCGTGCCACCATTTAATGTGCTTTTGCTCCTGTAGCAGTTGAACTTCGTCGCAACTTGTGACCAAAGAAACTGAATTCTGTAGAAAAAGGATAGTACTGTTAAGGAAATTATGTGGAGAAATAGGTATCTATTTACTTACCTTCTCCTAGAACCATCTGCTGTTACTCTTCTTTGCTGGTTATACTGAGCTCAACAAGAGAAGCCAGACTGCCACTGTTTTGTGGGCACCCAGGGCTGAAGGTCCAGTTCTAAGATTTGTGAGAGCTCTGAGAATGCTGTGGCTGTGCAGGTTTAAATAGATGTAAAACACCAAAGTCAACTAAGTACTCTGAAAAAACCTTTTGACAGTCGTCTCTGGATTTCAATACATTGAATTTGGTCTGTCATTCTCAACATTTTGGTGCCGCTGAACATGTGAAATGTAACAATGCTGATACTAGCTTTCACTTAAGAAGAGTGAAAGTTAGAACTGGTCAAAAGCATTGGGTAAGGAAATTGCACTGGAAGGTACACCCTTGTAAAATTTCAAAAATGTTCCGTAGCAGCACTGAAATGGGTAATTTTTGTTTCCTTATCTCAGTAACCGCGAAAAGCTTTGTTTCAAGCTTTTAATTTACGTTCACATTCTTTCAGTTTTATGCTATGTGTTTTGCCTCAGCACCAAAATGACATTTCGCAGAGAAAAAGGATATTTGAACTGCGTGAAATTTCTCATAGAGCAAAAAATACCTCTTATCTTCAGTCCAAAAAGCTGCAATAAATTAAAATAGGAAAACAAATAAATGAATAAACTAGTGTAATTGATTTCTTTTAGCATAAAAATACACCCAGAACCTTACAAATAATATAGTACTGAAAGTTACTTTACCATTTCACATTGCTTTGATTGCTCTGATAACAGAACTACAGAAAAAGTTCCAAAATCAGTCTTTTTCTATATCTTTAAACAATGACTATTTAATTAGATATGAACAATATGGTTCTTAAGTACAACCTCTCCTCTGTTTTATAAGGTACCACACATTTCTTCCGTGGAGAGACTGAACATCCTCATGTTTCTGGGATGACTGACTTAGTGGCATGTCATCCAGAGCATACAGATCCAGGGAAAATTACACACGTTTCCAAGGAGCAGAACAGGAACAACATGGACCTGCTGACAGACTTAAGAAGCCACACATTGTATCCTGCAGAAAACAGACACTACCATGGTCTTGTTGGAAAGATTATCCTGTTGTCCTGATTTTTTCTAAGAAATTCACTAAGGCAAAAGAAAATATAGGAAAACACATTGGTTAGTGGATTTCACATATGGTGAATGTGGGACATATTTGCCAGCAAAACTAGAACTAATTCCTGTCAGCCTCTTCTCCCTCAAAACAAAACTTAGCACAAAGAATCACATGGCATATTTATGGAAATTGTATAGAAACTAAATTGTGATGTAACCATGGAGAAACGTTATGAAATATTTGGAGGCTGTCGGACTTGCCTGTGGTTTTCTTTATAATGTCTCTTATGGCTTTGTCATAGATAACCTTTTGATCACTGATAATTTTTAAAATAATAAAAATAATAACAATAATAATATTAAAAAAAAGAAACACTAACAAATTCCCTTCAATTCAGTTTTAAAATCATTGCAGAGCAAACAAGCTGCTCTGCACTCTGAAAAAAAAATATTCTTCCGTATTGGATCTCATTTTTTTTTCTCCTGTTTCTCCTCAGGGAATGAAATAAGGAGGTTGAGGGATTGCCTGGAATGTAAAGTATTTTCACTCTTCCTTATACTCTTTATTCATTCTTTAAAATGCAAGGTATTGTCATCTTTCAAAAAGTTAGAAAGCAGAAAAAACATATTGAACCATGGTAATTTTTCACTCTTTAACATCCTTGCTTGATGAAGCTTTGTAGTATCACAAGCTGGCAAGCAGGAAAAATTGTATTTTGTATTTTTCCTTGAGGGTAAAAACCTAGAAAAAAAAGAGGAATGACAGGTTTTACATCAAAAATCTGTAAAACAATTAAATCTATTGAAGAATGCTTATTTTCATGCGCAGTACAAGAAACAATAGACATACTCCAAAATTTGATGCAAAGATGTGGATTTAGCCTGTTTTGTTTTTCCATAATTGGAAGGAGGGCATCAGTCTTGGAAGAACTATTTTATTAGTCTCACTGGTAGCCAGGACCACCAGTTCTGGGAGCTGCTGGAGTAGCTCTGGGCATGGGAAGCAGTCCAGAGCTGGCTCACTATGCACAGGGACTAACAGCATCCATAAGTGCTTTCTTGGATCATTGCCCATAAGTACACTAATTGTTTCTAAATAGATCCAAGAAATGAACCGTTGCTAGTTGGAATCACTTTCTTGGTGAAAGAACATGTTTCTTTTTCATCATCTACATATTTGTGTGCTTTGGAGACTTGACAACAGAAAAGAACAAATCTGGATGAGGAGTTTAGTGCTGGGCCATCTCTGTACAGTTAATCATACAATAGAATCACAGAATAGAATGGTTTGGATTGGAAAGGAAAGGACCATAAATTTCAAGCAGTTTTAGTCCCCCTGCCATGGGCAGGGACATTTTCCACTAAACCAAAGCCCCATCCAAACTGGCTTGAACACTTCCTTCGATGGCACATTCACAGCTTTTCTGGGCAACTTGTTCCAGTGACTTATCACCGTCAATTTCTTCCTCTAAACCTGACCCCTTTCCATTTAAAGCCGTTCCCCTTTGTCCTATCACTACATGCCCTTGTGAAAATTTCAGCATAGATTCATAAATAGGTTGATATATTCCAAACAATGCTATCCCCATTAAATTCATCCATGCCACCTTTCCATGTCATGATCACCTTGTGTCAGGAAAGGTTTTTGACTGAGGACAGCACTCCTGGATGAGTAATAAGGGCAAGAACATGTGCTAGAGTTCCAGCAAGAGAAATATACAAGAACTCTTAAGGGAACAATGTGTTTAAGGCTACCTGAATCATAATTGTTGCAGAGATAGATTTAAAATATTTTTACTTTTTTTGTTGTTCTTGTTGAATGAGAGACTAAGACCTTTTAGTTTGTGTATTCAGCCTTCCCTTGAAACCACTGCTAGGGTTACTGAGGTAAGTAAGGGTTACTTACATGCTTCAAGTCTGGCATGCCAAAATACTTTGTGAAATGGGTTGAAAATAACTTTTAACCTTGGCTCTAATTGGGGTTTTTTAACGATGGTATTTTTTGAGGCTTTATTACAATATCCTAAAGAGAAAAAAATCTTTTGTCTTAGTTTTTTTGATTTTCCCTTAAATACAGAAACTTGTGGTACTATAAGCTGACCTTGGTAGGTTGGATTTGCCCCTGTATAACCAAGGCAGGCAATTAATATCTCAGGTGAATGTGTTCTCCAGCTGCAGGAAGAATATTAAAAATCTCACAACAGCTAAATCCTTCTCAACTCCATTGACAATTGCCTGCAGCTTCTAGGAAGAGCTGAGCAGCCTCATTATAAATCATCAGGTGAATGGAATGAGGTTCAGTGTTTAAAGAATATCATAATAATAATTTCATAAAATTGAAGCACAAAGCCCAGTGGAGAGTAAGAATTAAGAAGTAAGTTATTAGATTTTTAAGCAATCATATGCAATAAAGCAGCTGAAATATTGTTTTATGATAAATACTATTGCCAATGCAAATCTGATTCAATCTAATGGCTACTATAATTAACTGCACGGTGTGTGAGCTGCTAATTTTGTGGATGAATAATTGGTTAAAACAAGTTTTATGTATTGCAGTGTAATATGCTTGTTCAATTTTCCACTTAATATCAATTAATATGGGTTTTACATGTACTCTACTGTTGCAGTTTTTATGCCTATTATTTTTAATTAGGAAAAAGCAATACCTTGGTAGAACAGAACAAATGAGCAGCACTGTGTGTTTTTTCCAAGCTTTTTTTTTTTTTTTTTCCATTAAGATACTTCAAGCTCATATTGTTTTGCCTTCCAAAATGTTAATAATCACTGCTTCTGAGGCTGACTGGAAATGGTGGTGCCAGCTTCCACATAAAACAGAGGGGAAAAAGTAGTCTCTCAGGTGTCTCATTCACTTTCTGTCCTCTACAGTGTTTTTCCATTCAAACTATGTGTTTTACTACCCTTACTCATGCTTCCAGTGCTGCAATAGATTTTAGTGATTGAACTGTGGGGTGATGTTCTTGTTCATCACTGAAAAGGTGTGTTGATATGTAGTTATACCTGTTTTATGATAGAATTGATCACAAGCCAGAGATTCTTACCCTTTTCCACTAAAAGTGCCTATACATCAGAATGGGTTCTTGCCTTCTGGATGGATGTTGTTAAACTAGATTAGTGCCACTCTGAAAGTCATATATTAGTCTTCATTTCTTTAAAGAAAAAATGGTCTGTGCCTGAATCTTCTCATGGCACAAAATACTTCTCAGGTTATGCTGCCTCTGCAGCTCAGATGGCAGGTGTGAGCACCATCCCTGCCCCTCACCTGTGCCTTTGTGGCAGGCAGACTCTCCTGGAGTGGACAGGTTATTTGCACTCCCTTTGCTCTGAGCTGCCCACACAAGGGATTCTCTAGCTCCTAAGGCTGCTGCTCTGTTGATAAAAGGAAAACAAATGTTCTTATATAGCTCTTTGTTTGTCCTGCCTCCAGAGAAAAATCTTTCTAGGTGTTGGAGAAATATCCAGCACCATTAATGCAGTTGTTTTATCTCTGACTCTTCGTACTTCCCCAGTATTAAAGATCTTGGGGCCAGAGTGCAGCTGGGAAGAAAAACTCCAGCCTACCCTCACTTAGTTTTCCTGCTGCTGTCAACAGAGGAAATCTGTGTTAGTAATAAAAGTGCATTATAAAAAATAAAGGTCATCAAGGTGCTGCCAAATGATTTTTTTTCTGTGCATTTCACTGAAGCCTTAATAGAGTATAGAGATGCAAATATATTTTAAAAGCCAAAAAAATTAAGATTCACCAATTCTGGCTAAACCCACACTGTCAAACCCTTCACGGATATTTTAATGTATTAATCTGTATTGCTTTGTTATCCTCACTTCACAGAGAGAGAGGAGCAAGAGATGTAGAAGTAGGAGAGTTACTGGGGAGATATTTTGGTACAGGGATGGTGCCTGGGTCAGTCTGTTTGCACAGGGTTAATTCCATGTCTCTGAAACAGAAGTATTTCATAGAATTATAAAATGGCTTGGATTGGAAGAGACTTTAAATGTAATGTAGTTCAGATTCCTCTGCCATGAGCAGAGGCCCCTTCCATTAAACCAGGTTACTCAGAGCCCCCACTTAACCTGGCCTTGAACAATGCCATGGATGGGGTACTGAAAACTTCTCTGGGCAACCGACTTCACTAATTTTCCAGGAGTGGAACTTTTTAATAAAGTTTCCAGAGAATAAGCCTCTTATTAGCTTTTACACTTCAACTAATATTTCTGAAGGTTTGAAAAAAAATCTGCAGGTGGAGAGAGGTTTCTGGGTTCCCTAAAATATTATGTTTTAATGTCCATGGTGCATAATTTAAAAATACACATGAAACAGCAGCACTCTAAAACCAACAAATGTGAGGTGAGCTGATGAGCTGCAGAGACAAATGTATCATCTGGATAACACAATATTTAAAGAGAACCTCTGCTTTAATTTCTTCATTTTTATTCTAACATGGTCAGTGTGTGTACCAATAAAAACATCTTTTATGAGTGGTTTAAGACACTCAAAATACCTTTTCCACTGCTAATAATCAAGCCACCAGCAGACGTCTGAAGATCTGACTGTATCCCAGCCCTATTCACTAAACCCTCTGCTTGTTCCCTGACAGGCCAGATGACTCTGAGGACGCAGCATGTTCAGGACTCCAAGATGGGCTTTGTAATCAATGCAATATACTCCATGGCCTATGGGCTCCACAACATGCAGCTGTCCCTGTGCCCAGGCTACGTGGGCCTCTGTGACGCCATGAAGCCCATAGATGGACGGAAACTCCTGGAATCCCTCATGAAGACCAACTTTACTGGGGTCTCTGGGGACATGATCTTGTTTGATGAGAATGGCGACTCGCCAGGAAGGTAATGCTGACATTTGTCAAACTGTTAATAGCAGAGATGCTAACGGTACCTAGGAGATACGTGCAGACTTGACATCACAGCTAAGTTCTCATGCTCCTGGTTTCACATTTCCTGATTCCTTTGCTTATTTTGAAAAAATAGATTTATTTTATTGTGCATTTTTATGGCATTTCAAGTTAAAGATGTGGACTTTCAGGTGTGAAAGCTTGCTGCACGAATTTGCATTTTTATCTGTAGCATTTAAAACTATTATTGAAAACAAACAGACCTTTCTGTTGGTAGACCATGATGTCCATCACAGCCTATTTCTGTCTTTATGTGGATGTTTAAATGTATGGGTTTGGTGGACCTATAAACAGTCATAGAAGACTTAGTTCTTTTATTAAGAAAGATAAAACAATATCAGAAATATTGTACTGATGCATCTGGGATTTTTTTATCAGAATTATTAAAAACCTGCTTGCATATATTCCAAATGAAACCTTTCCACTTGCATAACACTCTAAGCTATCAGTCCATACTGTGCTGCTCTAAGACAAATTAATTTAAACAAAACTTATTTTACTGGTAACATGCATAAATATATATACATACATCTACAAAATATGACAAATTTTTCTATGAAACATGTATCCATAGAAATGCGCATTGGAAACAGTCATGAAGTGGGGATTTTTTCTGGGTTTCTACCAACTGAATTTTCAGAGGATGAACAGCAAATATGATAGTATTCAAAGTATATTTATTTTGTATATTTTGATGTATTTCCTGTCTCATTCATTGCTTTTGCTCCAGTATTTTTTGACATAACCCTTTATCTCCACATTATTGGAAGATTTTAGACATCTTTGTTATGGTGCCATATAAACAGATGACTAGAGGGAAAAGTTTTATCCTATAAACTCATATAAATTTTGTCTTCTCCCACTAATGTGAACTGAAAGGAAATCATTAGGTTCCTGGTAGAAATGGGTTGGAAAGTGTAAACACATTGGTCAAAATATTTTGACATTTCCAAAAATCTCTGCAATTTCAAACCTGATCTTTTTTTTCCTCATTCTGTTTGAAGGCCTGTAAAGTCAGCCTTCTCCCCAAAAGCAAGCAGGACAGCCACCTACATAGCAGTCTGTGTCTGTTTCTGGAGACACAAATTTTCAAATTCTTTAGACTAAAGGAATGAGTTCCTTCAAACTTTAAGGAAGGGCACTGTAAGCTAGTAGGAAAACTCAGACAGAAGCTGGCAGAAACCTAGGAAAATTTCAGATGGAAATTTGTTTGCAGAGCTTTTTTAGCATGAGCAAGGCAGTCTTATGCTAAATGTTTCTATTTTTACAAATAGCTGAATTCTGAAGGAAGATGTTAAGTCTGAATCTTTCTGGGCAAATTCTTTTTAAAAGACTTATCTCAGACTTCTTTAAAAGAATTTCTTTTTGGTTTTAAAGGTGCTCAGTGCTCTACATCCCACCCTATTCTGATCGATTCCTTGTGTAAAAATGACTGCGACGAATGAGTGATGTGTGATCTGCCAAAAACAAATATGTGACATGACAAGATCAATAACAATATCTAAATATTGCAAAGAGATCTTCCTCATGTTGGGATTCTTAACAAGAATAATTTAACAACATTTGTTGCAAGGAATGTAGTTGAATATTTTGAATATTTTTAATTTCTAAGAAAGATGATGAAGAAATTATATCGTATGCATTCATTTGGTCAGTCACAATTGGACATAAGCATTTCCCTGAAGAGCATGGGGACACCATGTTGAACATGCACCTCAGGATAGCCCAACTTTAAGGAAGTCTAGCTTCCCTGGATTTGTGTGGTATTTGTGTCTACTCAAACTAATGGACTGTGTGTGGTTACCAAGTTGTCCCAGACTTTGTTTTCTTTTGAAACATAATTCTTTGTTCCCTCTTGTCCAACAATAGTCACATCATTAAATCCAGTCTGTGTGCCTAAGTCAGACAACATTGAGTCAAAATGTACTCTTTCATGACTAAGAAGATTTTGTAGGAAGCTCCATTTCTAACTTCCAGGTTTTGAGTAGTGTATAGTCTCTTAAGCACTGTCAAACATTATTTGCAGGAGCTTGGAGATGGTGCAGTCATACTGGAACAACTCATCTGCCCTCTTCACTTGCACTGATAACTGCATCTTCACTTTGTAAAACAGGAATTTAAATCCTCACAGCTGTACTGTGGTGGTGGTGTTAAGCAGGAAATCAGAACATAAAAAGCCTTTCTGACCTAGATAGCTCAGGATTTCAATGTATAGCAAAAAGGTTTTGCTATTATACAACAGATGATTAATCCCACAAGATGCTTTGAATCCTGGCCCTATTCCAAAGTCCTTTATGTGTATATTGAGTTTTAAGCAGGCAGACAGTCTAGTGTAGGGCCTGTTTTATGTGAGTCAGGAGGGGAAGAAAAAAAAGAGTATGGAAGCCATGATACCTCAGGAAGATAACAATTATCTATAAATACTATCAAAACTCTAAAGAAGAAATTGAAGAGAGAAGAACAGGCAAGAAAAAACAAGATGCTGATGTTTTAACTGTGCTACCAGTATAAAATATATTCCCAACAACTTCATGGCACTTCTGTTTTAAAACAAGTATTTTGCACAGTGATTAGAGCACTGCTGGAAGTGTGCTATTGTACCATCTGGTCTTTCCTATCCTAAAGTGACAAACTGTCCCTGTATTATCTCAAGGAACCTCCAGGGAACCAGTGACTCATGAGCCTCCACTATTGCAATGAACTTACTGAATCTGGCTATTTCTACACATCCATCAATGCTGTTCTCCACAGAGAGGAGAGACAAGACTTATTGAGTCAATACTATATTAAATTTGTTAGGTTTATTTCCAGTGTTCCCCTTGTGATGTATGCATGGAACTACTGCTGGGGAGATCACTGGTTTAGGTTCTGTGGCCTGTCAAGCCCTGGCAGTGCTTTTGTTTTTCTGTCTATGCAACCCTAAACTGAAAGCTTTAACCAAGTTATACTCAGAGGTGTGTTGCAATGTCCAGCAATGTGTTGGATAATGGCTCTACTGTGGCTTCTGAGCTAACTTTTTGGTTAATCTGTTTGATCCTTGAAAAACTGTTACTATAGCTGTGAACTTCAGAAAAATAGTTTATAAACATGTGCAGAAGTATGTGTCTTTGGGATTCTGCTTGTGTTATCTGGATTCAATTATTTTGTGTCAGTCTGGCACTCTTATCTCCAACTTTGAGATCATTGTTGAAGCTGTGGACATTTCCTTCTTTATACAACATGGAAAGTGACATATTTCAAAATCCAGAAGTATAAAAAAATTTTCATTCTACATATCTTTGTTTCTTCTTCTTTGTAAAGATTCCAGAACAATATAATGTGTATAATATCACATTGTCCATTCAGTCAGACTTCACTTTCATTTCCTTTCAGAGGCTGCTTGCAGTCCTGATGCTGCCCTGCCTGTGATTTTGGCATTGAATCCCTGCTATACTATAGTTTCCCCACTGTGACAGAATTTTTCATAATGCAAAGCAACCTGAGATCTATGGATGGACAATACTAAAAAATAGTTTTCCTGTAATTTTTTTTACATTAGCATGGGAAAAATATTGATGTTAAATATAGTACGGCTACTGCTTGTAAGTCTCAAAAGTATTTCCTCAAAACTTAACAGAGATATCTGTGTATCTGTCATGTTTTAACCCCAGCCACAAAGCAAGTACCTTGCAGCTGCTTGCTCAGTCCTGCATCAACAGAATCGGGGAGAGAAAGAGCAAGAGCTAGAAAACTCATGGGTTGAGATAAAGACAGTTTAATAAGAAAAGCAAAAGCCATGCACACAAGCAAAGCAAACCAAGAAATTCTTTCATTTCTTCCTAGACAGGCAGTTCAGCTATCTCCAAGAGAATAATGCATCATGCATAATGGTGACTTGGGAAGACAAATGGCATAACTCCAAACATCCCCTCCTTCCTCCTTCTTCCCCCTACTTTATATACTGAGTATGATGTCAGATGGCCTGGAATACTCCTTGGGTCACCTGGGGTCAGCTGAGTCTGCTCTCAACTTCCCATTCATCCCAACCTCCTTGCCAATGTGACAGTGCAAAAAGGTCTTGGCCCTACGTAAACCCTGCTCAGGAATAAAAAAAAGATTCTGTATTATAAACTGTTTTCAGCACACATCCAAAACACAACCCTATACCAGACACTGTGAAGAAAATTAACTCAACTCCAACTAAACCCAGCAAGGTATCTTGCTAAGAGATTGTTTGATTTAATGAGCAGCTTGTTTTCCTCATTTGTACATTGAACTTCATAAATTACGCTCTTACAATACCACCCTTAATGCAACCCTGTCTATATGCTTTGCTTTCGGGACAAATTTGGTGCCTACTGACAGGAAAAAGATGTCTCCTTGTTTATGAAAGAGGCAGCTTTTCTAAAGCCAAGATTGTCTTAACCTTCTTGGTCTATATTGTTATTCTTGTTTTCCATCAGTAAATTTCATATTGCTTAGACATATTAATTCCAAATCCACTAAAGTAGAGGCAAAGAAAAGCATGGCTTCATTTCTTCAGGAGCTGCCCAACTTCTCAAAACTTATAAAAAAGTGCTAAAACAGGCCTGTATGGCAGAAAGGTGGGCTGATGTTCAGCTGTAGGAGGGAGAGAGCCCTACGTGGCACCACAGACTTTCTGCAAGACTCTGTGGGAACTGAAGAGAAAGTAGGAGGAAGAGGAGCAATGAAACTGAAAACTCTGATGAGCTCTATCTTTGACCCAAAAGCAGCCTAGGACTGAGTCATGTGTACTTTTCTCTTCAACACCATACTGTACAAGGAACTAAATGTGTCTCAGTCACTGAGGAATTGCATAAAAATGATTGTACAGATTGTAAAAAACAGCATTTTCTGATGCAATGTTGGAGAAGATAAAGGGGAAAGAAAAAAAAAGTCCAGACTGGACTCTGTGCCTGAAGAGTCATGCCTGACTCCTCTCTGGGTGCCACACCAAATTTCATCGTGCAGTCTTATAGCACAGGAATTTTCCTTTGATCACACAGAGGTTTCTTCTACCTCACTTTGAGAGTATATATGTCATCTTCTTCCCTCAGGAGGGAAATAATCACCTGCAGACAGTGAGGAGCACATAGTGTTGAGAATTGGCATTACAGGTTTAGATTACTCAGCATCTGCTATGGAGGGAACCGGGGCTCCACATGCAATTGGCTTCCAGGGCTGGAAGTTGCACGGATTTAAGTCTGTTTGACTCATTTCATTGTTTTCCTTAAATAAATAGTCATTCTCAGAAAGATAGTAACTTAACCCCAGAGTGTTCAGGGAACTTTTTATGGTGATAGAAAAAGCACCCAAAAAACCTCCAGCAATAAACCCAAAATAAAACTTAATAAAAAACAATAAAAGGAAACACCCCAACCCCACAAATTAACACGAACTAAAGGCAAGATTATGATACCACAGAAACTATTGTGAGACAGTCAAGGGCAAGCATAATTCCTTAATTTTTTTCCTTCTTCATTTCAACATGCTTGATTTTCAACTGTATGGTGTTCCTTTAATTTGAAATATTTCATTATGTTCTCCTCAACTCAGCTATGTCTCTCCTTTCTGTTTCCAAAGATATGAAATCATGAATTTTAAGCAAATGGGAAAGGACTACTTTGATTATATCAATGTTGGCAGCTGGGACAATGGTGAGCTGAAAATGGACGATGATGAAATATGGGCAGAGAAAAGTAATATCATCAGATCTGTGTGCAGTGAACCCTGTGAAAAAGGCCAGATAAAGGTAAGTATTTTCTTCATTTGCTTCCGTCTTGCAGTATGCACAGCCTTGAAATTTGAAAGCAAGTTTTTCTTGACTTCTACATGGAGATAGTGTCCCACATTTTAATTAAAATGTACAGACTTATGTATTTAGTCCTTACTCTTATCATTAGCATCTCACTATTTTAATAAGCTGCCATTTTCTCAACTCCTGTATCTGTGGACTGTTGACTTTTTTTTTTTTTTTTTTTTTTTTTTTTTAACTTACATTCCAAATGCTTTCAAACAGGTATTGTTTGGAGGCTTTTGCTGCATATTTTGACAGCATCTGATCCCGTGGAGTGCAAATCCCTGACTGGGACTTGCCAGTACACTTGCAGGTAAATTATAAATAATAATTGCTACTATTCCAGTGCTAGATATAGTCACCCAGCCTGGAACATTATTAATCAGACCTTAAGTCTGTGTTATCATCAGGGAACATCAACTACTACCACTACTTCAAACTTCAGGAAATAAAGGTAACATATTTTTAAATCATTCCTGTTTTACTGTTTCTTTGTTTCCCAGGGTTTTTTTTAAATTTTTTCTTCCTCCCTTCCCATGCTGCAGTAAGCAAGGAGCAAGATGAATCTGTCTTATATCAACTATACACTATTTTCCTTCAGCATCATATGATGCTTCCTGCAGAACAATTAAAATACTGCAAGTCCATATCTTACCTTCCAGTCATTTATATGAAAGCCAGTGGAACGAGGAGATGGGCATATTCAACTGTAAAAAAAAACAGCTGTGGTTTCTGACAAGTCTCAATGGAACCTCAATTTTCTCATGTGTTAAAATAGCATGACTGAAAATTGGGAAGCAGCTGCAGAGAGGGGCTGATGGGAGCATGACCAATCTCTGCAATACAAAGTGAATCTTTTGTCTGAGTTTCACAGTTTTAGGACATGATCACTCTGTTTAATTCACTAATTAGTCATTGGCATAGCTATTTAAGTGACTTTCATCAGATTAATTGTATTTGTCTCCACTGTAAACATAAGGAATTATGTCAGACTTCTGAATAATATGCTATTCCAGATCAGGAGTCATCTCATCCTTGTAAAGGCTTTGAAAACAGTTCAGCTCAAGCGTGGTATAGAGCAACTTCCTTCTCTTCATTGACAGTAAAAGACACCCAGATAGTGTCTGGTTAGTTCTGATGAGAACACACTTTCTGCAGACATGTAAATGCAGGTGGGATGAGTTGCTCCCACAGTCACTAAACTCAGGTCTGTTAGCCTGCTCTGGGCACAGTCACACACGGGGAGGACAGAGGTGGACAAACAGCTAACATCTTCAGAACTGCGTGGCTCTGAGTTCCTTTATGAGCTGTTCTCACAACACAGGTGAAAGGAGCTTCATTTACACAGTCACCTTCCACCTACTGCCCATGCTCCCAAGAATTCTCTCAAGAGGATTCTTCACTATGAAGCCAAGTCATCACACACTTAGATACATGCTTCAAGTCCAGTGTCTGAAATGTTCTGTTTGCGCCTCATTAGGTTATTGATCATAAATCTCAAAGTTTACCTGACAGTATTTATCTTTGTGGTCTTCACAGATGATGGTGAGACCTTGACCCTACCAAGCTCTTTGGTGGTTTCCCTGCAAACTTCTGTGTGACTGAGTTACTATGGAGCAATTTGAAACACTTGAAACAAGCTAGAGTTGGTGAATCCATCCACAGGATTTGATAAAATCCATTACAACCCAACTCTATACATTTAAAATTATGTGGACGTATGATTATTTAAATAAATACAGTTTCAAATGATTGTCCAGATGACAAGGAGATAGGAAAATAGTACTTGTTTTAAAGATAATTATTTTTGTTAAAAGGGAAAGAAAATTTAGTTTACATCTAAGTGATACAACAAAGAATTATTCAAGAAATGAAAAATAAAAGGATTAATAAATTGCTGGGTAAGAAATTTAGCACAAAATAAAGTCTGGCTTTACTCTGAGTCTTGAAGAAAAATTAACTTGATTTCCTGAGGAGGATACATAATCCTTATCTGGTAATGTCAGGTAAGAAATTATCAGTGTAGCAGAGTCCTGACTGATTTTTCAGAATCCAGGTATTATACAGAAGATCTTAGTTTGCCGGAAAAGAGTAAAGTAATTGTTCATAGAGAATTTTAGGTATTTTGGTAATAACTTAGGGGTTTTATTTTACCATTTGATTTTCTTGACTATTTAATACAAATAAAATTATGAATTTTTATAATATGTCAAGGTAATAAAAATATGTCTCTAAAAATTAGTACAGGCCTTCTAAAAATTGATTTTCCCAAATACAAAAACTTTTGTCATTCCTTCAACTTTTCATTCTATTTCAATGAAAGAAATCCCAAGATGTGATTTATTCTGGAGGACAGATGCTCTGTTTTGCAAGTAGCTCTAGTCTGAAATCTTGCAGAATAAATCACTATGTTTTCTAGCCCTTCCATCATTTTAACTGTTTTGGTGTTGCTATTTTTCTTTTCATACTCTACAATTAAAAAACAAAACAAAACAAAACAAAAAACCAATCAAACCACAAACTTTGACGTTTTTGAGGTCCCCATATTGCTGATGAAAATTGGATAATATAATTTTTTTTTTCACTGCAGCATTGCAAAGAGCAATCCCATTCTTTTTGATTATGCTCCTTTACATGTTTGGTTTTTAAATTAAAATTGCAATAAATACATTTGGCTTTGAACACACTTTCTGAATTCACCATTGCAAACGATTAAAAAAAGTCAACCTATTTCTTATGCTATAATTGGGAATATTTGTTTATAAACTGTTTGGGAAGAGCAGAGAAACTGGTCATATTTCAAAAGAAAGAAGTATTGACAAGAAGCACAGATGTTCCCAGAGATGATAAATAAGGATCTTGAAAAATCTGCATTTCAATCCTAGGCATGAAATAACATTTGATAGTAAATTATGAAATGAGAAATCAGGTCAGATGTTAGAATGGAGAAAGATAAGATTCTCACTGTTAAATGGTAATTTAAAATGCAGTAATTAAATAATTCTGGAAAAGATAGGTTCAGTTTGATGTCTGGAAAAATCACTGACTGAATCACTACTGAATGAAAAATTAGCACCCAAAAGTCTCTGGGTAACCAGCCCTTAGGGACATAATACTATTTACATGTTTCTCTGTATGGACCACATTGGAGTGAATTATATGTCTTCACTATCATGCACTGATTTCTGTAGGCACATTGGCATCTATGGAGGTTTGCAAATTTTAAGAGGGAAAAAATATCTTGTCATTCTGTACCTGTGCTTATACTTCTCTGGGATTGGTGGATTCTTTCTTCTGGTACCTACATGATGGGAGAACTGAGAACTTTTGTCACATTTTATCTTTGTAAACATATAATGAGAAGGAATAATAAAATTTCAAAAACTCTTCTATTAGGAAAAGAAAACATATTAAAAAGTTAAGTTAGCAACTGGGTCAGCATGAATGTGTTTATGCTGCTAAAACAAAATGTCAATTTTTGTCTCAGGTGATCCGTAAAGGAGAAGTGAGTTGCTGTTGGACCTGCACTCCTTGTAAAGAAAACGAGTATGTCTCTGATGAATACACATGCAAAGCCTGCCAGCTCGGCTCCTGGCCCAACGAGGACCTCACAGGTAAATGAGCTGAGGTTGTGCTTCTGTTGTCAATGAAAGTGCTCATCTAATGAGCTGAAGAAACATATGGCAGATACAGGTGAGTATGAGGATCGTTTTGATCAGAGGGAACATGGAGGTAAAGCTAAAATTTGAACTGAAGCTGATATTTATCTCCTGAACTTGATCCAGGAATTATTCACATAGCTCAACTCCTTTCTAAAGACCTGAATTACTAGATCTTGAAATAAAAATAGAAGTCCTGGTTTTATATTCAGCCTTATCCTAACTTCTGACTGGTAATAGCAATCTTACCCTTCCCGAATTAGATACAGAAACTAAGTGCTTATCAGAGAAATTATTAAGGAAGATCAAATTTAAGAGTTTTGTTACCCCTTCAAGAAGAGGAATAGTGCACTACCTTCTTTTTTGATACTGACAAAGTTCTGGTTTAGTTGCTGAAGTTGCTGCCGCTGAAAGCTCGATTGCTCCAGACTTTGGTTTGCATTATTCCTTTGTTCGTCAGAGTCTTCTGGAACACAGTGTTCATCCTTGCCATTGCAGAGAACTCTATGCTCTTGCAGAATACCAGTTTGGCTTCTTTGGAGATAAATTACTCCAACATTGTATCCCACAGCCTCTCTTCTTTATGACTAATAAACAGAATTCAAGTATTCAAAGGTTCAGAGCACAAACCACTTCAAAATACTGTTCAGGGATCATGTTCTTGCTTTGCCAGGCTTTGTACATACAAGAGGAGAAAATACAGGTTTTTTTCCAGAAGAGGTCCCAGACCTGATTTACGTATAGTCTCTATGGATGAGGGGAAGAATTTTGAGGCTTGAGGGAAGACCAAGGAAAACACAGTTTGCTGCATTAATTTATATAAGTAGGAGAGTGTAAGGAAAGGTTTATCCTCTAGTCAGATTTTCATTTATAGTTAATCCTTTCCTGCTTAAAGACTGTTGCTTTGCTATGGTAAATGCTCTTGGCTACCAAATTATTGCAAGAATATCATTTAACCATGAAACTGATGGGGTACTTTTTAGAAAATGTAAAACATGACACTTTCCCTAAGAAAAAAAAAAAAAAACTTTCCATTGAGAAAACTGAAATAGCAGTAAAATGGACTTTCAGGTTCTGTGCCATGTATGCTCCCATAGCCCTGCTCCCCCAGTTCTGCATCCCTGGGCAACCAGCAACCAGCCAGCAAAGCCTTCTTCTCTCAGGGAAAGATTTCTTGTGCCAGGAGAATGGAGGAGAAAAAGAGAATAGGCTGCCTGTGTCCCCAAAAGTAGAGTACTGAGGGTGCGGTAACAATCTGAGACACAATTCTCAGAGGCTTCCAAAGGCCATTTTGCAGGGACCAGGTTACTGCACCAGGCTGATCAGTTCATGGTCAATTAGTGCAACTGGTTAGCTCTTTAGCCTCCAGGGATTTTGTCTGAGATGTTGTAGATCCCAGCTCATGCCGTTGCCTAGGCGAGCACCTGAGGCTTTACCCAGCGTAGATCAGCTAAAAAAGGAACTGCTACAAGTCAGTAAGGAAGGCATTTGTTCCAAGTGCCAACAGAGAAGCCAGAGAATCAGTGGTGGGAAGGAACTGCCCACTGACTTGGTGAAGTTTGTGTAATTAGACACTAAGCAGCATGTGTAAGGCAAAGTGGAGTGGCCAGGCCACCAAGTTGACCCTCAGGCTGTATGCTTTCAGCTGGCTCCCCAGGACATACAAATTTCCATGGTTCAAGCATGACATGGTGTTGTGGTCTTGTGGGAGGATTCACCCTCTAAAAGTCTCACTTTGCCCTCAGAATGGAAGAATGAGATGGGCTGGCCCCTCAAAAGCTTTTGTAGGTTGTATCAATGGTTTTCAACATATCAGTGATTGTTTATAAGTAAATCAGTCGTATTTTTACTCAAGCCAACAGATTTGTGTATTACATGAGCAAACATTTTGTGTTTGTCTACAAAATTACATTTTGCGAACCATTTGTCTGAATTCAGTCATGCGTTTTATGCCTTTATGGGGACCAAAATCAATCTGTACACAAAGGAACCCTTGACATCAGTGCCAAGCAATGTTCCTCAGGAGATCCAACACTTGTTCCTCAGCCAGGCACAAATTTGGCAGGCCCTATTTTGAAATCAAACCCCCACTCTTTGGCCTCCATGAGCAGGGCTGGTGGAATGTGCCCTCCTAGTAAGAGGACACCCATCTCACAACTTCAGAGCTGCCTAGTCCCCACTCAGCTTATTATCAGCATGGTTCTTGTCTTATTTAACTTTGCATCACAGAGATTTTAAGAAATCTGTTCCCAGCTTATCCATACAAAGTAATGAGCTGTATTTTTAATTATTCTATTTCTAGTGCCAACTTTTGTGTTTATAAAAAGCTTGCCTCTCAATCTTGTTTACAACATAGGATTTAGTAATAAATGTGCATTAAAAGTAAGGAGAGGTTGATGTATTTTGTATTCTGGCAAGGAAATTTCCTTTCAGTTTATTAAAGCATACAGCAATCTCCTTGAAATGTCCCTACATCTGATACTGCAGCGTACTGTCTCTTTGCTGCTTGATAAAGCCATTTCCTAGGGAATGTCAGCTCCACAAGGCTACACATATAAAAGCTCATTAGAATAAGTCTTCCCTGCATGATCACCTTCAGATGAGAGTCTGTAAATTTATCAGCCACGCACCTGAAATGGCTTTTAACATGGAGCTGCACCTCACTGTTTGCCAGAGATTTGACCTTGGATAAAAACTTATTTGGAATCCTTTCTTGGCTTGCCTAACAAAACATGGTTTACATCTTTCTTATGCTTGATGATCAGCATCAGTTTTGTGCCGCAGACTTCACTAAATAAAACATGTAATGGCAGGGATGTGACTGACAGAAAGGAAGACAGATTAATGCACTTTTTCAGCCATCTATGGAATTTCAGAATTCAGATGCAGCAGGAGGAAGACAGGAGGGATGCAATATGTGTAGGAAAACAAAGTTATTCTCAGAACAGAAAAAGACTCTGAAGTACAGAGAGGCACAGAGAATCCAAAGGTAGTAGAAAAGGTAAGTGGAAACAAGAGCTTCTCCTGATAAAATCAATTACTGGAAAATGTCTCCATCTAGAAGTGAAGCTAAGGCAAGGAAGGGAATATTAGCTGCCCATATTTTATTTCATCACAAATTTCAGATTGCTTTGCATGCAATACTCCCCAGGGATCAGGCTCCTCTGGACAGAAACCTAGTGAGTTGCTTCCTTTTCTTAAGATTTATATGTACTATCCAAACATGTACCAGAAGCAATATTCTTCCTCCTGGCTTAGTATCAAGTTATGCTTCACAATCTGCTTTATCTCCCCTATGTCCCCATGTATTGTGCTGGCAACATCCATACAATGCAGCAGCAATTTAGACATTAGTGTAGCCAGCATGGCTGAGCCACAGACTCGGCTACAGCAGCAGGAACTCGGTGATCTAAGTCCAGAAGTATATGCCAGTCACTCCACTCTTCCTCAAAGCTCTTCCTCACATTATATTCACAGCAGGAGGAGAAGTAGATGCCACAGAAGCTTAGGTACAAGTGGAGGGATTTTCTTATGAAAATGATGACCAACACTGATGCTTATTTTTCAAAAGCTTTAGGCGAATTTGAGGATGCAGCCTTATGCATTCAGAAATGCTGCTCTAGAAAGACCAAATAAATTTTTTCAATGTCTCAGAGCTTTTCAAGTGTATGTAGGAACATCTTGGCTCAGTTACCACTAGCATTTAAGGACCTTTTTGAGGTGAGAAATAAGCAATTATTCTGTCTTTCTGACATTTAAGGACAGCATACAACAATACCAAAACCAGTTCTGTCTAGTGACCTCAGAAATGACAAGAAAATTAGATTATAATAATTTCAGTGACAATTGGATTATTTTCAGGTTGTATTGACATTTTTCTCAGTCCCTGTGTATTCCAAATATGCTGACTGTTTGATTTGCTTAATTGGATTCTCATGAAAATATGAGCTTAACTATTTACACTTCTTGAAATGTTTCCTTTGCCATTCAAGGGTGAGAGTATATATCAGAAATATATATTTTTACTATAGCTACAAAAATGTTTTCACCAAGTAAAGTAAAGCAAGGATAGCAGTGTCATGATTTTGCTGTCCATCTGGAAGTGACAGATAAGAGATGGATTATCCAAAAAACCTATGGATGGAAGGGACTGAAAAATGTGCTTGGCAGAAATCATGGGAGTCTGAGCCTTAGTTGTCTCATAAGACTGGATTCTGCCCCTCACTGAAGCAAAAATTCAAAGATGAATTTCAGATTTATCTCTTGCCCAAAATATTTTCAAAGGATAACTGCTTGCTCCCATCAAGCTGCTTTCTTGTATTCTCTCTTGCAAAAATGTTGCAGCCATGGGTGATTTCAGCAATTGTCTGATGTGTGTCAGAACCATCTTCTGCTGAAACATTACTAGGATCTTGCTTTTGATCATAATTGTTAAAGCTGTAATTGAGACTGAAAGTAGGAGAATATAATTTTCATCCAGTGATTTCTAGTGTTATAAATGCACATCAACAGAGATAATGTCCAGTTTTCACCCTGTTTTCTGTGCCCTTTATTTCTCTTTCCTTTTTATTTCTTACTCCAAATGAAATGTAACCATTGCCATAAATCACTTTCCCTCTCTTCCTCTTGGAAAAGGTGTATGTGAATGAGTTAAGGGTTCAGGTGGCAATATTATGACCAGGATCTCATTTTCTCCCTTGATTCTGGGTTTGCACACTTTTCTTCCCTCAATTGCTTGTTCCAGGTAAGGTGTGAACTTCAGCTTCCAGTACAGCATGAGCCACCCAGCATTTTAGGCTCAAGTGAGCTCGTTCAATGTTGCTGAGCCCAACAAGCAGCACTTGGAGGCTGGATGAAGGGGAACTAGCCAACAAATCCAGAAGGATCCACTTGTAATTGTGCCTTATGTTATGGAAAGTTTGTGTTTGGAACAAAACATTTACAACACACAGAGCCAGCAATTTTTAGTGAAACTTAAATCAAAAAAATCAAAACAGTAGAGCTGGCATAAGGATAGACCTGATTGTTGTAATTCATCAGTTGTTGCCATCACTCTGCACATTTGTGTAATTAAGGAATAATTTCCCATATGGTCGCAAAGTAATTTTAGTGTACTATTCTAAGATTCATGGCCTTGCCTCTTACTGCAATGCACAGCTAAATCCATATATTCCAGTTCCTGGGGACTCAAGCCCCCGAGCTACAGATGCTCCAGCTTTTATGGTTTAAGATGTGACCAATCCCAAATCCTGCCCTGCAGAGGTGGCAGAATATACACATGCACAGTCATCAGCTGCCTCCATTGCCTATGCAAAGCCACCTTGGCTGACATTTTCAGTAAATGTGCCAGTCTGTGAGTTGCAGCAAAGATACCCCTACATGCCCTGCTATTGTAGCAAGTTCAAAAGGTCCCACCAGACTAGGACAAAGGATTGGTGACTACAGTAATTTACAAATTAGAACAAATTCTGACATGTTCTGACAAAATTCTGACTGGTTAATGTCCTCTCTCCCTTCAAGATGGTCCAGATTCCATGTGAAAGTCAGGGGCCTGACATGCCCCTCAGGACTCTGGAGAGTGTAATCCTCTGTTTGGATAATGTTGGGGTTGAAAAAAACCAAACAAACAAATTATAAAAACTAACCCATCAGCTTTATGCAGATTTTTATTCTGATGCTGACATTTTTTGCATCTCAGCTTTCCATATATGAAAAATAAACCTAAATAACTAATCACGATATCCCTCTCCCATCTTTTGGGATCATAAAGAGAGAAGAATTTAGAAGCATTAATATAAAATACTTAATTTCATAACACAAATAGACTTTGAATAATGAGTGCTAAATACCATATGAAGACACATTCATCACTAAAATGTGGCTAGGTTTGATTTTCAGCCTTGGTGTTTGGACTTCTGATGACCTTGGAAGGATGTCTGAAAGATTATCAAGAAAACCAAGTGTATTTTAACCGATCAAACTTGCTGACCAGGATGCCAAATCCAACTGAAAAATATCTAGAATTTAATAAACCAGCCAGACTAAAACTTTCTGTCAGTTTTAGTCGCCATGTGCAGATTCAGTGAGCTTTAGCTCATGATGTTAACTTAAGAGAATTTATTGAATTACCTTCACTTTTCAGAGTCAATGCTATTCAAAATCCCTATTCTGTCAAGTTTACCTTTGAAAATAGTTTAGTTTTGTATTTTATATTGGTTACCACGGAAGGGATTTCTCAGTGCTAAGCTAATACACTTTTATGGATGCTGAAGGCATCTTGTAGGTGTCAAGGCTATAATAAAAAATTAAAGCAGTACTAAGAATCAAATCCAAAGAAAATATGGTCTAAAATATAGTGTTTTATATCTGTAAACTCTTCTCCCAGATGAACTAATTTTTAATGTAATATGAAAAATCAGAAATGAGGGACAAATTTGCCTCCAAAGAAAGAGGACAGTGTACTAATAGACCTACTAATAGACCTATGGCAGTGATCAGGCCTTCAAGAGCATTTCCTCTCCTTGTTCATGGCAAATTAGTCCATCCATGAAGTAGCTAGAGGCTTTTCCAAAATGTCAGAAACTAATTTTTTTTTTTCCTCAGAAGATCCTTAGACATCCTTATCTGTATTTTCTTGGTGAATTTTGGTGGTCCTTTGAGAAAACCTTTCCCTAGCATGTTAAATGGAATTCTGATTTTTTTCTATCTGCACATCTTGCTATTCACATGTGTATCTGGTGTCTTACTCCACACTGGCTATCTTTCTGGCCAAAAGAGCATAAGGGTAGTTTTATGTCAATTTTATTGGGGCTCCAGGCATCCTTGAGCACAGAACAACTCGACACCTGCTCCAAACTGGACTGGGTCCAAACAGCCTTTCCACAAGCCAAAGACCACCTTAGTGCCTCAGCACACTGTGGGCACCATAGGACAAGACTGCTGACTTTGTTCCACCTGTTTCTGAGCCAGCTAGGAGAGAAAACTCTCCAGGTGCTTGGAGACAATGATAAAGTGTAAGAGGCAGGCAGTGGGGCATTGTTATGGCCACTGACAGGAATGAGTTCTTTTTGTGGTACTATTTTTCATCTTTTGTCTTGGTATAGTCCTGGTCATCAATCTAACATGAACACTCACAGTACTGTTCTCCCATCTTTCTTTTACTTAATCTAGCTGTCCTTCTCTGAAAAGTGCCGTTGTCAGAAACCATCACCTGCAAAATTAATATATGAAAACTTCACCAGTCATTGTTTCATGAAGAGGATCCAGTCTTTAAACCTTCATTGAGGAATAAATAATTGTAAAGTTTAGCAATCTCCTTGTAAAGTATACTCAGTGATGGGAAGAATAGGACAAGTTTTCAACTCTTTTCTCAGGTTTCATCAAAAGAATGTAAAAAGAGTAATAAAGCAAGGAAGGCATGAAATAGTCTGAAAATAATGAGAAACACTGGTTATGATTCACCTCTGCTATAATATTAGAAATGAGGCAAAATTTAGCCTCTATATCATTGTCTGCGTGCAAAGGCCAGCTGCCAGATAAAGACCTTTTCTCTTCACATCTCCTGTCAAGAACACGTAGCAGTGTTGGAATCTGGAAACCATTTGTTTCCACAAAATATTAATTAAATCTTGCTAAAATCAGAAATAGATTTTGAGGTCATTTACTTATAAAACTTCCTGGGGAAGAACCCACTGTGGGATACCTGCACACAACAGAGGATTCCTTTCTTGTTTCCTCCTTTTTCAGTACTCTCACTTGTGTAAAATTTTGATATTAATGATGTGAATACTATGCTACTTTAAACTTGAAAAACTCAGAAAGAAATACGGTGTCTCCTTCACACTGAATACTAAATACTTAAACTCACAAAACCAGCAAGAATTAAAAAGGTATCATCAACTAATGCAGTGAGAATGTTTCATAAAAATCTAATGTCTTTCTTACATTTAGATGTGGTAATAATTTTATTAATGCAATAGAAAGTTCTTCACATCAAAGCAGGCAATTATGGGTGGCAAATTAATCTGTATTCAGTAAGGACTCCAATTGTCTCTCACTAAAGTGACTGCAAATTTGTATACTGTAATTGCACTAATGTCAAAGACTCATTGACCTCTATCCTACTGAATTTTCCACTCTTCAAGAAGACAGAAATATCTGCCTTGTACTTTTACCACCTGATTGAAGGTATCGTATCTTCAAAAATATTATTTCTGTAAAGCTATAGAATGCAAAAATACTTGAAGAAATTATTGTCTACCCATATTGTTTCATGAAATTATTTTTATTACTAAGAATGTTAGTGGCAGATTTGGAAAACTCTAAGCTACACTTAAAATGCAGGAAAAGGCATATCATAGACCTTGCGCTTAGAAATTGCCAAATTATAGTCCTGATATGTACATTTACACCTGCTTATGAAGTAATTGAGATCCCAGGTTGCCTGATTAATAGAAATTTCTTGTCATCCACATACCCAGCAGACAGTCCTAACTGCCCTCACTGCAGAAAATACGTATGTGAGCCCCTGGCACTCCATCTTCACAGGGTGAAGTACCTTGTCACAAGCCACAAGTCAGGATGATACTCTCCTGCATGAGCTTACCAGAAGACAGCAACATGATTACAAAAATACAAAATTTTGAAGTAATTTTGATTTTGCAATCAAGTCTAGTCAAGTGCAGTGCAGGTATAGGGGAAATAAAAGCTTTTAGTTGCATTTTCTCCATTCCATCATCCACTCCCTGCTGTCCTGTCCTGGCTAGCAATGCCAGCATGTCCACTGTTTTCAGGAAGCTACGCTCCAGAAAATCAAGATTCTCTTCTCTTTTATTACTTTATTGGGTCCAGCTGAGATGGAGTTCTTGTTCCCCATAGCAGCCCTCACAGTTCTGTGCTTTGCATTGGTAGCTAGAGACACCTTGATAACTCAGCAGTCATATATCAAGGCTGTCTCTCCAACATTCCTCCCTCACCAGTATGCTAAATATGAGCAAGATCTTGTGAGGAGACACAGCCAGGACAGCTGACCCAAACTGACCAAAGGGATGTCCCATTACATAGGATGTCTGCACAGCAATAAAACCTAAGAAAAAAATGTGGGAGGGTGCATTTTTTTGCTATGACATTTTTGTTCTGGAGGAATTGCTACATTTACATTTACTGAAGCCTTGCTTCCCCAGAAGTGCCTGAATATCACCTGCTGATGGGAAGTAGAGAACAGATATTTTGTTTGCAGATATTTGTTTGTAGGCCCTGGTGTATACTCTCGTGCCACAGGGCACAGAACCCATCTGCATCTTGAGTGAAAGTCATGAAAAGAAGCCAGGTCAAAGGACCTGAACAGGACATTTTTTGGGAATAAAATGCAAGGATGAATATCAACACGTGCCCATGACTGTAGTCAGTAATACAGCAGCTATGTCTTCCTAGAAGTCCTGGAAGAGATCATTGACTGGCCAGAAAGCAGAAATTCCTATCCAACTTTGACAGTGCAAGTACAAAGGAGGGAAGAAGAAGGGATGCCAGCAACAAGTTTTCTGACTGCTTTTACTCCTGTCTATTGATCTTTACGCTGCAGAATTAAAAGCCTTTTTGACTTCCTATAACCCAGATGCATAGAATGATTTATGCAAAACTGAAAAACAAATGTCCTTAAATGAGTTGCACTGCTAGTTCAGCTTTGTTGCTAATATATTAACTTCAGTTTTATTTCACAAGATAGATTAGGTTTTAATTTTTAAGAAATTTCAGAAGGATTAATGGCAAAAAAAGAAGTGAGTATGGTGTGCCATTCCAAATTACCTATTATTTGTGAGTCCAAGTCTAGAAAATTTTTGTTAGAGAAAAAGTAGCACATCTGAGAAACACTCTCTCTTTTTTTGACAGTTAGGATCTGGACAATTTCTCCCCACAATCATTAAGCAAATGCCAATATCCTTCACAGTGTACAGCATAATTAGTAGGATTGACATCTAGTCCTTTAAGTACAAAAAGTATGCAGAGAACTCTGAAGCACTTTGTACACAGGTAGTGCAACTTGCTATGGAAATTTGGTCATAAATTCCTATATTTCATAGAATTTAAAAGGCAAATTTCCACTGTGAGAGGTGACTTATCTTAATCAGCTTGGTCATCATGTTCTATTCCAGATAAAGTGTATTACTGAAATAAGCTGTCATTGAAATGTACTTATTGTGCCGTTGTATTGACATGATTTTAGCACAATCTGAGCCTGCACTCAACACAATGGCAGCCTCCTGAAAGACAAAAAGAAGAGAAATGCCAGGGAAGCCTCTAACTATCATTAAAAAATCTCACATCTACATACTTTGGTTTACCTTTCTCTTTTTCTTTTTCTGCAGGTTGTGACCTCATCCCAGTCCAGTATCTCAGATGGGGCGATCCCGAACCAATTGCAGCCGTTGTTTTTGCATGCCTGGGTCTGTTGGCCACGCTGTTTGTTACAATCGTATTCATAATGTACCGTGATACTCCAGTGGTCAAATCATCCAGCCGAGAACTTTGCTACATCATTCTGGCCGGCATCTGCTTGGGTTACTTGTGCACTTTCTGTCTGATTGCAAAACCTCAGCAGATTTACTGCTACCTTCAGAGAATTGGCATTGGCCTCTCGCCGGCTATGAGTTACTCTGCTCTAGTAACTAAAACCAACCGCATTGCAAGAATCCTGGCTGGAAGCAAGAAGAAAATTTGTACAAAGAAACCTAGGTTCATGAGTGCCTGCGCCCAGCTGGTTATTGCATTTATCTTGATATGTATACAATTAGGCATCATAGTTGCCCTCTTTATAATGGAGCCACCAGATATAATGCATGATTACCCAAGCATCCGAGAGGTCTACCTGATTTGTAACACCACCAACTTGGGTGTTGTGACTCCCCTTGGATATAATGGGTTATTAATTTTGAGCTGCACCTTTTATGCATTTAAGACAAGAAATGTCCCAGCTAATTTCAACGAAGCAAAATATATTGCCTTCACCATGTATACCACCTGCATCATTTGGCTGGCTTTTGTGCCAATATATTTTGGAAGCAACTACAAGATAATCACCATGTGTTTCTCAGTGAGTCTGAGTGCCACGGTGGCCCTCGGCTGCATGTTTGTGCCCAAGGTTTACATCATCCTCGCGAAGCCAGAGAGGAACGTGCGCAGTGCGTTCACCACATCGACGGTAGTCCGCATGCACGTAGGGGATGGAAAGTCATCTTCAGCCGCCAGCCGCTCCAGCAGCCTGGTGAACCTGTGGAAAAGAAGGGGATCATCTGGTGAAACGCTTAGGTAAAGTTTTCTAATGAGGGAGTGTGGGGAGGCAATTGTGATCTGAGAGCTACGAACAGTGGAAAGACAAAGGGAAGTGTGCTAACTTCCTTTGCCTCTGCGCTGGGAGTGGAGTGAGTCCTCTGTCCCACATCTGCAAGTTTTGGGTTTGATTTAGTCAATATGCTGTGCAAAAATGGGACAAAGCAATGGGAAAACAAATTTGGAAGTACTGACTGCGACAACTGTAAATTAATCTAGGGAGAAAAACAAGATTGTAGGAGGAAAAAAACCCCAAAAGAACAAGAAATATAACTCTTTGCCTTATCTTGAATGCACTCATTTGCAGTCACTTTCCTTTAAATGAATTTCATAGTGTCATTATTTTGCCTCTAGTGACAGTAAGACAACAGGGTTGCTGCTAGAGCTCCATAATTGAAGTGGAATGTTAAACATAAGAGTCACTGTGAGCAGCCTCTCAAAGGCATCTGAGAATTTGTTCCATATGCTCTTCTGTTACACCTTTTATCTTCTGTTCCCTTGATTTTCCTTTCCTATACTATCTCTTCCTAATATCTTTCTTTTTGTGATCACCAGTCTTCTCTTCCTTATCTTTTTCTGTAAGCATCCTCCTAACAAACAAATTCAGCTGTTCACAGGCCCTGCTCTCTCTACCCTTCCTACCATTGAACAGATACTCCCTTATGAGATATTTCTTTGTTTCTTCCTGTTATTGAATTCAGCAATCATGAAGACAACTTACATGTTCAATGTGTAAAAATTACCTTAAGTGAACACTAAAGAGAAAGGAGAGCTCTGGAGTGGAAACTGCCCTGCTCCCCTGTAGGTGTGCACCTTGCTCAGTGGTTGGTTTTCATCCTTTGATCCTTTCACTTTTAGTATGAGTACTGTGAGGATAATTTAGGTTATTTAACTGCTGGCATAAACAAAAATTCTGTCAATATGAAACTGCAAAGAAGATTTTTTTTTCATTCCTCAGCTATGTATATCTAGCTTGGAAGTGACATGTAGGTGGGTTTTTCTCCTCACTGAAACACACATAGATTTCAGGACTGATATTATGAATATTTCCGGACATGACATTGTTCACAACTGCAGCTGGCATGGAACAAGGACAATTTGTGCTTCCATTTGTATGTCAACCACAGTTTAGACCTGAGGGAGGACTTTATTATTAATACCTGCCGGATATATTATGCCAAAGCAATTATTTTTTTCTGTCAGAATATTACTAATTATTCTCTTTCAGAGACTTTGAAGTGGTACAAAAATGGCCAGTCTATTACAAGATATTTTATACTTACAATCAGTTAATGATGAGGTTTTTTTCCAGTTCCTTTCCAGGTGCAGAGTAGGATGATATTTTCAAATGATAATTCATTTTTCAGATTAAGTGACAGTTACCTGAAATATCCTTTTCTGCAACTTCTGTCTCTATGTATAAATGACCTGAGGTATTTGAATTAGAAGCCCTATGGCAGCTTTTGGGACAGTTAAAGAGTCATTCTTCAAAATATGTCTTCAATAGAATACATTCTTCTTTGGGATCATTATTATTTTCCCTCACTTTTGCTGCAGAACTCATTTGCCACCTTACCCTTACAACCTTCTTACTCAACACGATGAAGTTATAGATGACAGAAAGATCTCAGGCTTGGGAAGGAATTTTTTGTAATCTGTTCAGGTCTGGTTTGGTAAGACGTTACTCTAAAATCTTTTTTTTGTTCTGAAAAGCAAAGAGCATACCCCATTATTAAATATTCTAAATTACAAGATGCATTTTCTTCTTTTTGAGGATTCTCTTTTCATTTCTTTGTATCCCTCAGTGCATAGATAATATCTGCAGTAGGGAGATATTAGCAGAATATAATAGAACATCATCAACAAAGACTTCTTTTTTGATAGCACTGTCTTGGGAATGACTTCAATCCAAAAGAGCTTTGAGAGGGCCCAGTATGTGTGTGTAGGGATCAAAATGGCAGCAGAAAGCTGATAGATTGACATATTGCCTGGAAACAAAGAACTTGAACTTTGCATTTGAAACTTGGAGAAAAAACTTATATGTCATCAGCAATGTTCATTAATGCACAAAACTGCAACAGAGAAGATCCTCCTGATACATGTGTCTGAATCCCTAGCCTATTAAACTGTCATGATGCCACTGAGTTTAGTAGTGTTCAGTCAGTGTGTGCCTGAAGGGTCTAGGCATCCAAGAGCAAAATTATAGTATCGATCCTGGGAAGTTCTCTCTAATCAATGCCAATTGGATTATATGAAAGAGAGTCCTAAAAGGTGATGAGTACATTTTAAATGGTGCTCAGGACTTCACCTAGGTCTGGTACAATCTCTAAGAAAGAACAGAAAAGCACTGTCAGCTTTAATTCCATTTAGTGTAGAAAATGAGCAAACAGTTCCCCCATTTTACTTGATAATCAAACATTTCTTTGAAAAAATCTGGTTACACAAAGCAGTAGGTTTCAAGGTATTACTCAATACAATGCTCAAAATATTGTTTGGATGGTTATTCAAGTAAACACCAAAGTATTCAGAATCAAAGGAAATATGCACTAGATGTCATTATTTAAATAGCTCAGAGGGGTTTTATTTAAAAGAGAGTGAGTCACTGTTGAATTTTAAAGAAACATGCTATTTAAATCACCAGTGCATAGAGCGGCCTCTATCATTAGCATTTTGCTTCTTGACACTAATTTATAGCACAGTGTAGTATTGCATCAAATCATTGTCAAACAGATAATGCCAAGGCACCATTCAGAGCTTTCACATCAGCCACAAAATGACAAATAACAAGACTGGTTTTGCCTAAACGAAGCAATGCATCTGTTACAGTCCTAAATGACTCTTTGCATGGGGTGTTCTTCAATTAAGAAAGCTCAGGCAAGCTGTGGTTGTGTGTTGGAATGAATCTTCACATACTGAAATATGTAGAAGGAGACAGTAAAACTATTAATTACCCAGTGAAATGAAAACCATTTCATGTAGGCTATTGTGATTCAACAATACTCACCAAATGATATTCTGCCCTCATTTAGAGTAGGGCTAACAAACCTGACATTATCAGAAGTGACTTCATAGAGTACTACATAGCTGGAGTCAAAGCTATATAACTGGTGTAGAGAGGCATCTGGAACTTCTGATTCAGTCACCTTACCAGTTAGTTTCATAGACACTAGGCAGGCCATAATTACATTGAGTAAATCTTACCTTGAGGTACCAGGAATTATAATCACATATGCTACAAAGCCTTTTTGCAAGCATTGAAAATACAGGGCTAATTTATCCTCTCCTCACTCTCAAACAACTCGCTATTCCAAGTAAGATAAAGGCTGTACATTTCTGCTTCAAGAGCTGCTAATATGATGTCTCTATTATTATATTTCTGGTCAGAATTTCACTTCAAAGGGTCTCAGTCATGTTACCCTGACCTGGAGAATAGTGCAGATGTTCAAAAGCTCCTCTTAGCTTTCCAATATCATTGCCCTGGATTTCACACAAAAAAATTAACCACTAGTTGTTTGTCTTCTGGAAGGTGCCTTTAAATGGGCCAAAGCCCACAAGCTACACGTGTGGAGCTTCACACTCATTTTCCCACAACTACCTGAAGAATAGTAAGATTTCTTGCCTTTAAAGCAAGTAATAAACTGTTCTGAGCAATAAGCAAACTATTAAAAACCTCCCTAAATACTGTCTTCCGCACTATTATGCACTATTTAAGACTTTAAAATCCTACCAATATATTTGTCAAAAGAGAGAAGCCCTTAGATGCCCAGTGCAAGCCAAAAGTACCCTTCTGAAACAAAACAAGACAGATTATCATCCTCTGAATGAGTAACTAAGCCAGAAAGTTGAGCAGCACTTTCAATCTGCAACCCAGGCAGGTAGCTATGATAATGCTAAAGGCAAGAATCATCACCAGCTAAGCCCGATAATGTTAGGTATAGTCAAGATACATTGACTGTGTTTTGTGCCTAATTACTCCATACAGCTGTGAACAGCACAGTACTGGACAACAGAAGAACTATACACATAAACTTCTGCACCTTATCATAGACACTTCACTCACAAATCTTTTTGAGACAAAAACTGAATAGCTCAGTGTTGCAGTGATTAGATTTACTTGAATTTACTATGTGATTAAGTATTTCCTAAATATTTAAACGTAAGCTATGGCTGTCAAACTAAACAGATTACTCACCCATTTTTTAATGCATTGTCTTGTCCACTTAAGAAGTTTGTCCTGCACTGTATGATTACAGAACTGTGCATTGCTCTGTATGCAACTGCAGAAATTATAGTACTGACAGCTTTCATCCAGGAGTGGGGGTCTTTTGTCTTAGTGAGACAAACTCACCATTAGGGGAACCACTAAATTTTATTATATATATCACCATCATTTTGTTTTATCTTACTAAACTTAAACAGAGATGCTCACACATCCACCTCAGAATGAAGTTTCTCCCTTTCAAGCGTTACATTGGTACATCAGAAAAAGCCTTCAGGTGCCTGGGCTCACATGCTGTTAATTGCCATTTCACTTCTCCTATGAAGAAAACATGGTAAGCAAAGTAGATTTTTTCCACTGAATTGGATTCAGTCCTGGACCACCAGTGTCTATAGTTAGTGTGTAATAAGACATCAGGCAGTACCAAACTGTGCCATAATGAAATATTTTGGAAACAGGTGTCTAGCATCACACTGCATGCTCTGTTTCTGCAAGGAATTGCTGGTTTTCTCCCTTCTCTATTGTCTTTTCCTGCTTATGATTGACTATAGCTCTTTTGTTACAACTCAAACAGGAGCTATTTTGGACCAGAAAATATGAAAATATGCTTGGATCAGCCTAGAAGCTGCCATTCATGGTTAGAAATATTACAGTCTAAGTATTATATCATGCATCTGCACATCATAATTCAGCACCGAAATCTTGGGATGAGCTTTTTCAGAAGTCTAAATTGAAGTTTCTCAAAATCCACTCTGTTTTCCCCAGGAAATTTTTAAAACAATACTTCTAATGTTGAATAGGATTGAAATCCATATAAAGTACTGAAAAAGACCAAGTAAATCAAAATGAAGGAGTCCTGGGAAGACGCTGATTTTCCAGACAAATGGGAATCCTCAGAATAAACTTCTGACACTGTTGCACACACCATACCAAGGTCTCCAAGATGTTACCCATGCAATTCCCAGTGTCCAGATATCAAATTTTCACTGGCTGAAAGCAACGTACATGAATAAGCAGATTAATTTGAAGTCATGGCCATCAAGCTGTGACCAAATCTTCTTAGTGTGTATGCATTATCAGCAAGAGCATTTCAAATATAAATGGGAAAGATTCAAATTCCCTATGCCTCAGCAACTTCCCTAGGATATGAAAGAGGCCACAGATTATTTAGTCCTGTAAAGAAGATGGAGTATAAGAAAAACTGAGAGATTTTTGTGGAACCCTGAAGCTGGTTCTCATTCCTCATGTGCACACCCATTGAGAAAGATACTGATCCTGAGTTTCTGCCACAGCATATCCTATTGAGACACATTTTTATAGTGCCAGTTTTTTCTTCATATAAATGCAGCTTGAACAATTTCTCTGACACATTTTGAACCATGAAAAAAGAACTCTACACCTTCACTTCCAAACTAAGTTTTAAAATCTTTTTACTTACCAGACTTCTCCAGGACACAGCCTATAGGTTCATACTCAAAAATTTCACAATCAAAGGGCTGAGATACTCCTGGTGATCTGATTGGTCATACAGTACACTAAGACTTACACTCTGTCAGGTCCATTGCCAGCCAAAACGAGGCAAAACACAACCTTCCTAAACTCTAGACTAACAGATTCCATAAAAGTCATCAGTTCTGCACTTTCTGTGGGTAGTTTGAATTGATTTCCATTTAAACATGGAAAACACGAAACTGAATATAGAAGAGGTTGTAATCCCTTAAGACTGAGCTCAAGACCAGTGCATAACCTGCTGTGTGGAGTAATATCAGCATCTTGTGAGATATGACAGCATGGGTTGCTTTCCTACTGGCACTTGGTGGAGCCATTCTGTCCTGTATAAAATAAACACTGATTGGAAACAACAAAAAAAAATAGTAAAGATTGGAAAAAAAGAGTTAATTTCTAGCCTGGTGAAAAGCTAAATGATTTTTAATGTCAGTCAGTGGCAGCAGAGAGGTTCCAGCCCACCTGTCCTATTCTCCATCAGGCTATTGTAATAGCTTTACACTGAGATCTTTCCAATTCCAGTTTTATTTCATCATGGGGAGAAAAAAAAAATAAATAAAGACGTGGGGGACATTATTTGAAATTCTGAACTTTTACAGACTAAATAAATAATTTAGAGGTGATTTTTAGAATTTTTAATCAGCTCTTGAGTGCACAGAGAATTAACTGGGAGATAATCAAAGAATGTGAACTGGGAGAACTAATGCATAAGAAGTTACATTCTAGAAATGACTGGCATCATCTTTGAACTGTAACAGTGACCAGGTTTTAGCCATTGCCCACCTCAATGCAATAAATCCTTGTGGAAACTGAAAAGTGGAAAAGCTGCTCAAAACAGGACCACATATTACTGTAGGGCAAAAGATGTCCCAGAAAAATCATTGCATACCAAAAAAAAAGTTAATTTCTCCAGATGCTCTTTAATGGGACCTTTGACTACAAATTGCACAAAAGTGGTTAGATGCCTCTGTGTTATGATTTGATGGTAAAAAAGGGAGGGCTAAGCTTCTTACATGATTTAATGTACTTAGAGCAGATAACAATTTACATGAGGTGAAGGCTGGGCCCAACAGATCCTGTCTTATTTAAAAAAAGAAAATCTAGGCATAGCGATACAAGACATTTGTTTGCTTCCTAGCCTTGCTAAAATTGAATTTTGATGCATGTCGGATAAAAAATTGACTCTTCAGAGAAAGTCATTATCCTTTTGATGGATTAGTCTGCATTTATTAATGAATTAGTTCCCAAATGGATCATTTGGAGCTATTTTAATCTAATATGCCACAAAAATTTAGATTGAGAGATTACTGAATGAATTGATCCCTTCATTTTTCCCTAAATAATTTAGTCTTGGTGTCTTTTTGGACAAGCTTGATACTATGATTAATTAAACTTCAAATACTCTGAAATGACTGAAGAATATTTTATAAAACTCAGTGAAAGGTTTTAGTGAAAGGTTTTGATAAATTACAACTAAAACCATCCTTCTATATAATGAATTTATACTCTTGAATGACCTTATTACAATGGGTTTTGTGTACAATGGTAGTGTTGTTGTTTTGAATTTTCCCCTCAAATTTAATTAAATGATTGATTGATTGATTGATTGATTGATTGATATATTATTTTTTTGGCTGCGTTAACTGAGCACATGTCTTCAAGCTTAATATTTGGCATTATTAATATTATTAAGACACTGTTACCATCGTTTTGAAACAAATATCATAGCTGAAGTCTGCAAATTAAGTAACATTGTGAACAGTTCCCTGCCTACTGTTCCCCACATATGAATGAAGCCTTGTTACCCACAAAATGAAGTCTTGCTACTGTACTGCATAAAAGAAAAGGAAGCAACAGTGATGATGGGACCCAAAAGTTCTATATTTTCTTAGGGAAAGAAAGAATTTCCATTTTTAAATAGCAGTGTTTATCCCTTTTACATTTTTTCTTCCTCTTCAAGCCTCCCAAGTCTCCCAAAATTTTGATGAAAAATAAATACCACCATATATTATATCACTACTGTCCTTATCACACTTGCTGGAGAGCGCCCAGAGAAGCCATGCAGGTGGTTCAATGCACAGTGTAGGTCCTGTCTACCAGGTTTGTCTGCCAAAGGAACTTCTGCTTCTTTCTACAGCAAACTTTGATAAAAACTGGCATTGTATTTAATTTGATGCACTTTAATTGATCTGATAAACAGAAGACTAGGACATGCACCCTCCTCCTTCCAAGGTCCACGGAGTCACGAAGCAGTCTGCCACTGTGGGAGCACCTGTATGAATTCTAATGAATGGTATTTGTACTTGTATCCTGAATGTTGATGTGGACCAGTGGAAGAGATGGCATTTCATCTGGCTGAAAGCTGTGTTTGGTGACAGATGCCCATGACTGAAATTTGAGGCAGATGTCTGCTAAAATATAAAAATATTATATATGTTTATAATATATAACTATTTTAATCTGCTATAGTTTTTACTATAGCATTATATATTGAATGTTTATATAGGTAAGACTTTACTGTATGAAAAGCCTGTACAATGGTTGGTCCAACATTTCAGAAAAAAACCTTTCTCGAACAAAGGAATTAAACAGACTGGAAATATTTTGCTATCAGTCTAATCTTCCTTTGAGCCAGTATAATGCTTTGTATACCATTCCAACAAAAATGTCATTTTAATTCACCAGCTGCAATTACGTATGATTGCTTAATTAGAATAAGCTTTTTAAAAAAGTAAAATATTATGCTGCACTTGAAAAAAAAAATGTAAGTTTGGCTCTAAAGCAATTTTACTTACTGAAATTCTGCTAATAAGCAAGTTATATTTTTATGTTGATTTTTAAAAAAAAATTTAAAAGTGGCATGCTTAATAATACACAATTTATTTTAGCCATTACATAAATGGGGAAATTTCACACAATAAACAGAGACCCTTCCAAAATATTCAGTGCAATATGCTGCAGTTTCAAGATAGCATGACCAATCTCCCAGAATCAATTTTCAGGAACACAGTACATTTGCAGTTCAAAGCAGCCCCTACAGTAAAAATACTAAATATTTTTCATATTCCGTTCTTCAGCATTTATGCAGAGATCTTTAAACATATATTGTCTTAACGTAATCTAAAGGCTAGCTATGACTCTGCTGCTATGAAATGTAGGTTCTTCATCATTTCTTAATATCAAGACCAAGGAATATTGAAGGTGAAATATACTGCTTGTATATAAGTTAGCAGTGTCAAGCACATATCAGGTGCTCAGTAATTAAAAGCATTTCTGCATGGCACTATGAGATTGCATTTGAAGTAGGGAATGATGACAACTCTCCATCTCCAACACAATAAATTATCTTTTATTTGCATTTTAAAAACCTAAAGATACCCTGAGTTATCTTCAGTTAGTTAAACATTTTTACTGAAAAAGAGGGAAAAAACCCCTTCTGTTGAAGAGTAAAAGACAGTTTATAATTGCTCATATTGCTTTTTCACAGAATAGATTGTTTGAAAAAACTGCTTTTTGCTATTGCAAGCTCTTGTCTTTTTAGAAGTCTCTCATCCTGTGTAGTGTGGACATTTTAAGAGAATCTGTGCATTACCACACACATTCTATCCATAGATTATTTTTCAAGGATTCAACAAATGTCAATGTATTTGACCAAACTATTCATAAATGTAAGCTAAAGCACAACTTCTAGGTCTGGCCTGCCAACATCCTCCAGATGGGGGATGTACAGCCATATGAAATGCACTACTGATCAAGATATCCAAAACCTTCTGCATGGAAACTGGGAAGAAGCAGAGGTACAAGGGTCTCACCTTAACATGAAGTCAAGACCACCAGGATACCAGCAACTGGATCTACTGTGAAGGCATAGTCTAAAAAAGCCCGTATCTCGAGACCTGTCAACTCAGGAGAAAGAAATAATATGCAGGGATCATCTACACCTACACATACATAAAAGCTGATTTCTACAGATTTTAGTAAATCACTACTGATCTCTTTCAGGATGATGATACCCATATTCCCCTTTTGTTTCCCAGAGTATCAGTTAATATTGGTCTACAAGAGGAGTGTTGTTGGAAGCTGAAGAAGGCCACAGAAAGGTCTAGAAGTTCTTCAAACCTGAGCAGTCTCCCTGGTGTTTCCTACCATTATCACATGTACCTTGACTTCACTAAAAACCAAGGCAGTACAGTCATGGTTCCTCAGCCCAGGAGTCTCTTTCTCTCTAGTGAGGCTCTCTGGAGAGAGCAGAGCACTGCTCTGTAAGATAGAATGATGTGACCAAGCATTTGGCAAATGGACGAGCTCTGCGGTGACCGAGTTACGGGGGATTACTTCCCAAATTTCCTGCCACTGATCAACACTTACAAAACATATTAGTATTTATCATTAAATATTTTCCTTAGGAAAACTTGCTCCTGGGCCAAAAATGACACAGATCACAATTCCCCATGAAAAGATGTAGGAAAAACCACTTAAAGATGACCCAAAATATTTTAAATCCTTTAACAGAATTTAGTAGCTGCCTTTCTGCCCAGAATCAGAGTCTTCTCTCTCTTTTCTAACCAACATTTAGTCCTGGAGTTAGAGAAAAGGGCAAAATAAATTTATTCTTGTGAATACTGCTCACAGTGTAGTGTTTTGTGCCTCCTCCAAAATACCCAATTACTTTTCACATTAGTATTTCTTATGTCAACTGCAAAGAAATGCCTGAGGATTTTCCCTTTCAACAGATTGGCTCTTTTAAAGCAATCCTTGCTTTTAACAACCTGGAAGGGGACATTTTTCTAATGCAAGATGTTCTGAGCCAAAATAACTTCCTGTGTCTGCTCGGAGAGCTGAAAACATTTTATGCAGAACCTTTGATGTGCCTGTCCAAAATAGTAACTCAAAGAATTCTGCAGCTTCCTTTCAGCAGTTAGATGCACCTTTTACACCAACAGGGTTGATTAGAGTTTGGTCACTGTTTTTGATAATTACATGGACATTTAGCACTGAATGAATGGCAACATAGCAGTTCCTGTGGCTCAAGACTCTGAGGTTCTATGAGATAATGTGTTGTTTCTGATGGTGCAATTTTCTCGAGTGGATGGATAAACTTAGATTCACAGCAGCGTCTCTGGTGATTTTCATGGTAATGAAATTTATGCTAATATGAAATGGACAATTGTGAGGGTTTATTTATCTGGGTTACATCCATCCTAACCTGGGGTTCTTCAGGATGGGGTTACGAAAGACATTTCCCTGTTTCCTTTTGTCGGCTACTTTCTAGGATCCTGCTTGTTGTGAGCATTTAGACTCTCCCAGTTTTAACTAGTTTTGATTTTTTCCCTTCTGCCTTGCTAGACAAAATATCTCTTTTGGTTATTTATTCTAAACATAACTGTGTTTCCGTCCTGTTCCTCCTAAATTCTACTTTCTTTAATGTCTAACACCTTCACTCCAAGTGTATTTCCTTTTCTATCCTGTGAACTTTCTACACATTCTTTTCTCTCTCCTCTTTTTCTCTGGCTATCCCAATTAATTTTGTACAATCCAGTTTGACTGCATTTGTATTTTTCAGTAAGTTTATCTACTCTCTAAGCCCACCCACTTTTTCCTCTGCTCTAGGAATCAACTTCCATTTAGTACGTATGTCCTGTGAGAGCTTCATGCCTGTCTGGGAGCACTACATATACCACAGTCTGGATTGTCTTAAAACCTTGGTAGCCAGTCTGCAAAATTGCTGTTGTTCCTTCTTTCAGTAAGGTTATATTTGTAAACCAAAGGACTTTGCACCTATGCACCTCATTTTGCTGTCTCCGGTTCACTCTCAGATTCACTAAGCTTCTTCATCAGTGATTTATGCAATATACAATGCATCTGAGGGTCTGCTACAATATTTAGTTTACTTTCTCTGTACTCAGATAATTTCTATTTTACAGGGTAATTCTCTTCAAGGTACTTTTGTTATCTAGATCAGATTAATGAACGAGCAACAAAAAAGTCCATTATTCTGTGATTTTAACAGTGTTAGATGAACAAGCTTCCCCACAGAAGTGTGTTAAAAGCCCACAGTGCAGCTCATAGGATTTGGGGTGGGATATCACAATCTCTTTGAGAAGACACATGCAGGTATTTGGCCCAAATTTTTCTTAAAGGACTTAAATAGGTATTTCAACACCTAGCACAACAATTTGTATGATTAGGGTGAAGTTCACTGCTTGGAGGAGCGACAGTATGAGACCTCTACATTACTCACATCCCAAATGAGTGTTCAGTAAGTAAACAATGACCAGGTCTTACCTTGTATCCCATCCATTAATTAATTAGATAATCAAGTATTAAGCTGTTATCCAAGTGACTTTTTTCATCCAAGTGCTAGGTCTTTTACATAAAATATGCATAGTACTGCACTGGGCTCTAGGTTTGGAGTTGATTTCACTTGACTTTATGTCTAGATCTCAGCAGGTCATCTACTTGTTGCCAGTGGAGAGAGGAAGTTGCATTCACAACATGAACTGTGAGCTCAACACAAATTTTACCCAACCAATCCACTACACTGGTGCTTGCTTTGAAAAGTGGAACAAGCCACGTATTACAGAGATGTAGAATCAGGGAAATAAGTTAGGATTGAGAACATGGCCACCAGCTGATTTCCCACTGATTCCTAATTTAAGTGAGGTATCCTTTAGACTGTTTCTCTCTAACTGTTTTGGTCTAACTCCAAAAACTATTAAATTTTAGCATGTTATTTATTCTGTAAAACTATTTGGCTCCTCCTATATAGAGATACAGATACAGATATAAAGAAAATGGTGAGCACCTACCCTGCATAACCCTGTTTTCTTTAACACTGGTCTGGGGTTTTATGCAGTAATTCCACCACTCCCACAGCTGCTTTGCACTCTTCGCTACCACTGCCACAGTAACATTCATGTGCATGGCCCTTTGCACTGCAGCTGTCAAAGAAAGCTGAGCACACAATCACTTCTCTCTGTTTGCTCCTGTTGTTGTCGTGATTTATTAGGTACAAAGGCAGGAGACTGGCCCCCCCGCACAAGTCGGAAATAGAGTGTTTCACCCCAAAAGGGAGTATGGGGAATGGTGGGCGAGCTACAATGACCAGGTAAGCAAAGAGCAAGTGGCCTTAGATCAGTGTGATATGTCTGTGAACAGAAGGAGCAGCCCTGGATAATTCCAGGCTAGATCCTCTGTCTATAATTCCTGTGTATCCCATAAAGTATGTTTAGAAAAGAGAAAAAAAAAGAAGAAAACATGTTGCCACTGCTGATTTCTGTGTTCCATCTGACTACCAAAAAAGCCCTGCACCGTGTTCATTCCAGTGATCTGAATCACGTGTCCTGTGTGATGTTGTTGTAATATGGTGCTTTGGGGAGGAGAAATCTTACACCTGACTCATTAAACCAGTTGGGCAGACAAAAAAAGGCAGCATTCAAACCTGGAGTAAGGGTAGGTCCACTACATATTAGAAGTTACATTAAGTCTAACCGAAAGAACTTTTTAAAGGGGCAGAGAAAAGTGCTGAGTTTTACAGTAGTTTTAAATAAAAGTTTTAAAGTTATTTTAAATACAGTTTAAGGCTTTTTTTCCATAACTTTCTCCATTTAATTCATATACTTATTTTCATTTTTCTATCATATTTTATATGACATTAAGCACCAATGTTAAAATTTAATGAACATAAAATACTAGATTTTTTTTAATGTTACTGGGATTAACTGCTTTAGTATGGCCACTTTGATATTTTTCAATTGAAATATTTCAAGCTATTTAATTCTGTTAAATACTTGGAGATTTCAACATTTCTTATCATTTTGAGTTCTACCAGATTTCCAAAAGTTGAACTCTCCCATAAGACAGAAATTTCATTTCTCCATATATGTCCTCTCATAAATGAATAAGCACATACATGCCAAAGACAGTTATACATCTTTCATGAAACAATGCTCTTAAGAAGTATTATGTCATTGTGTTATGTTCTACTAAGTGTAAGAACCATTTTGCCATTTATTAAACATTACTCATTCCTTATGAAGCCCTGTAGGATATTTATAAATGCAACCTTGGAGCACAGGGTGACCAAATTTTACTATCACTTTTCCCAAGTGTTACATCCGTTGGGAAATTTGGTCATTGCAGGAGGGTGTTCAGTGAGACACTTGCACAGTGTTCTATTTCCCTTGAGTACAGCATTCACACATATGTAGGGCCACCAATACTCACACCACGCAGCACACACCTGAGGGCTCCTGCAGTTAAAATACCATCAGAAACATTGATTGCTGAGTGTTGTACACAAAGCATTTTCTTTGTCAACTGGAATGGTTTCTTGTCTATGTGCCATCTGGATTTATTTTTTTTTACATTGCATTGCCTTCAGAAATGTTTATTCTTCATTTAAAAGCTATCTGCAATCAATATATAATGGAAATTTGAAGACTGGAAAAGTACATTTAATTGTCAGACAACTGTATTTTGTTGCACAGTATTCAGCTTTGTTTTACCTGGCCATATATACACACTTGAAAAATTTTTTTTTTTATATCTTCACAGTGAAGAATCTGTTTGCATTCCAGACTGTAATCGATCTGAGTCAAGTAGAGAGGAGAAAAAGGTTCCTGTTAAAGAGGATGCCCTAACAGTCAAAAAGACTGGAAACTGTGTCAGTCTAATAGTTCCACAGCAAGACTGTCAGCTGCAAGACCCACTCAAACAGTTAAGATCACCTGCTGCTTAACAGACAGTGCAATTGCATTTGATGGCTGTGTTTTGTTGTCTCCAGCCACAGTGTCCTGGCCAATGGTCCTTGTCCAATTTTGTGAGCTCAGCAGAGTTGCCATTGAATAGCCTGGGAATCTCCCAGAGAGAACTCAGACATTGCAGGACAGAAAGTAGGTACCATTCTCGAGTCCCAGTAAGTACCAGACCAGTGCTAGAAGCCACTGAGATGAAGAGCAGATGGAAAAAGACAGATACAAGGGCCTGACTGTTTGTGAATGATGAAAAAAACTCATCCTCTCATGGGACAAAGAGGTCCCATGATATCAACCAAATCCTACTTACAGTCCTTCAGTCTAAATAATGGCATGCAATTCATACTGGGCAGGGTTGTTCAGCTCATGTCGTCAAATCCCTCGTGCAACATTATATATATGTTCCAACCCTAGTGTGGACATTTTCCACATCAGGGCCTTACTATCCCTTTATGGCAAGTGGCTTTGGATTTTTCAAAATAAAAAATATCATAAAAATAGAAGTAGTGGGTACATTTTGTGATGCCTTGTAAGGCTATTTCTAATTAGGGAAGTTACAACATCCTGTATCACCTGTGAGTATCATTCGCATATATATGATAAAATCAACTGTGGAATTAGAAGTGTTTTGAAGCTTGCACAAAGCAGGCATCACAGCATCATTTCTTTTGCATTTTTTGCATAATATATATTTTTTTTTATTTGATTAAATGCAACAAATAAGGAAGTGCTTAATAACTCACAGGAGTAATTTCCCTGCTGATAAGTCCTGTGCACAAAAATACTTCTGTAATTATTTATCAGGCATGCCAAACATGTAAAATTCCTCCAATTGCATACTCTTTGCAGAAGATAGAAGTCAAATCAGCTCTTGACTTTGGAGATATAACGGGGAGAGTTGATTTTTTGTTTGTTTGTTTTTTGGTTGGCTTTTTTTGTTTGTGTGTGTGTGTGTTTTTTGTGTTTCTTGTGCGCTGCTTGAACACTTGATTTCAGTGTCAGTTAAGGTGATGGTTTCTATTTTTTCCAGTTCCCATTTTACACCTTTAGCAATGAAAAAATTGAAAAATCATGTTGACCAAGTAATGCTGAAAACATCTTAAACCATGTTCTGCATCAGGAAGCAAGATCAGTTCAAGAGGTGTCATTGTCCTCTCTCTACCCTATGTATAGAATACTCCAGTGTAGCAGAGATGTGCTCAGAGATGCCTAAAGAGCATTTTTCAGACAAAAAGCATAACACAGCTCTAGTTACTTTAATTAACAAATGCAATGAGGTCATGGTAATAGAGGAAAGAAGACACATCTCACAGCAGGATCGTTTTTGGGTAATGATCACTGATGTACTAGAACTGTTTCATTCAGATACCAGACCCTCCATTTCCCAATCTAACCAGGCATGCTGCTGAAGTAGTTGCCAGAATTAGCATCACTCGTGGCTGCACTGGGATGTCACTGGGAAAGGTTTTGTCCATCAACTGTCTCTCATTTTGTAGTTTCTTTCATACTTACATGTTAAAGTCACTCATATAAATGTCATCTAGGAATTTCATGAGAACAGGAGGTATCAACAGGTTATGATTTGTGGAGTAATATAAATAATTGCTCTCACTGTTCACAACAGAAAACTATTCTGAAAAATAATTGCAAAACATTGTTCATTTCTAGTACTCAGGACATGACAAAATTATTTTTTGTCCTATATCATTCCTCTTTTCTGTTTCGTTGTCATTTATTTCCATAGAAAAAGCCATATGAGATTATTTTAAATGAAGTAACTTGAGTGATATATAGCTAGCAGGTTATTTGTGCATGGCAGAATTGTCTTTTACTGAGGGAAACAATTACATAGGCATGTAGAGGTTTGCTTAAAAGCTTCTTAAAATTAGAGGAGTGGCAACAACATAAAACATTACAGTGATAGAACTGACCTGATTTAGATATCTTTTGTTCTGCATCCATTTATCCGGGTTGTCCTTTATTTCTGGGAGAAAATATTACTTGTTTCTTTATAGTTCATATACTGAAGTTCACCACTTCTATCACTTATTTCATTTCAGCATTTTTAACATGTTGCAAATCACTTGCATTCTCCCAGGGATGAAGAACTTGGGTCACTACAAAAAAAAAAAACAAAAACAAAAACAAAAACAAACCCAAAACAAACAAACAAACAAAAAACCCACAAAAACTTGTCTGAGATTGCAAGAGACAAGATGATAGAAAATGCATATTTTCCCCTACTTGAATTCATCAGAAGCACACACACACACACACACACACACATCCCATCCCTTATGAAGAATCAAGTTTTAATTAAGTCTACAGATAGCACACAAATCCTTTTCAGGCAGAGTAATTATATCATTGAGTCTTTAATAAGGTTTCAGCAGAGGAGTCTAAAAGGAGAACAGGTCCTTACTATTTACTTTGAATAACAAGGATTCTCTTTGGCAGAATGTTATATGGGCTGAGCCAAATACAGAAGTTTATCTTGCTTATCGTTGCCAGCTGCTTCTAGGCATAGCATCTTCTCCCTTAAAGAAGCAAGAAGTCTGCATGGTGTTGGAACTATACCTTAATTGCAACACTTCAGGCATTGAAACAGCTGGGTGCAAATTTGCTACCAATTTTAACTCTATAAAATTTAGACCAGTGTTCTAAACTATGAACTTCCAGTCATGGACTTATAAATTTAAGAATCTGAAATCATTCCTTATTGTAGTCACATGAGGACAGGTTGCAAACATATAATACATGTCTCCATCAAGTTATTGCCCGGTGTGTGCTTGCAATTGTACTGTTTCAAATTTGGAGTTAGATAACCATATTAGTTTGTGACAGACGACAAAAATTCCCTTACATTTTTATGGTTCCGCTTATATTTTGGTTTCTACTGCTGAATAACACTATGCAGCTATGCATTCTAAGCTTTCTAAAAAAAAATAATGAATTCCATAATTTAATACTTATCTTCCTAGTTCAGTCAAAGATATTAAGAAAAGTTACTTATTTTCAAATTGCATATGCTTTCAGTAGCTGTCTCCAATACCGGTCCCTAGGCATTCAGCAACAGAACTAATTTTAGCAGCTCTGGGTAATTAATGAGAATGGCACTCTTGTTGAAATATGAGAGTTTTCAGCTGCTGTGCCTGTAAATTTCCCTTCCTGTTTTTCATTTCTTCTGCATTTTGAAGTACCTTACAAAACAAATTTGCTTCACTAGCACTTGGCTAAAGAAACACTTGTAGCAGACCTATGCACCATCTCATAAACAATCATACCACAGAGAAAAAATACTGCAACAAAACTTCTACTACCTTAACCAAAACAAAAGACAAAGTGATCCATTCTAGACAGTTAAAAAAAAAATATGTGTAAAGGGAGGGGAATATTTTTTTACACCTAAATGTATTAAAAACAGTTAATACCTCTCATGAAGAGGAAAAAAATCCTTAAGGACAAAACTGAAGTATCTCTAAAGAGATTCAGTAAGGGAAAAAAATGAAAAACAAAACTAATCGCTATTTTTTCATCAAGTGGACAACTGTAGAAGAAATATTTGAAATATCAGCTACTTCAAAACTCTTCTCATTTATTCTATTTTCATTTCTTGTATATATTATGTAGGTCTAGCAGGCAAGGAAAAAGCAATCTATCAAAATCAAAGCAGCCTCTAGTAAAGATGATGGGGAAACAATTACTGTCTTGTTCTCAGGAAATCTCTCTTGTGCATAAAGCTGAACCTAATTAACCTATAACAAAAGAAATTAAAATTAAAATGAGCTGAAAAAGGCTTTGTTTAAAAAAAAACTAAAACAAAAAACTAACATTTTGGTATCACTGATTGAAGTTTGCTGCACTCTCCTCTGCTCTATTCAGTGCAATGTGCCAGCAGAAGAGCAGAGTAGGGTAGAAAAATTTGTATTCAGCCAAACTTTGTAGTGGAATTCCTTTGGGACTTCAAATGTGAAATTATTCTGTTTTCAAGTGATGGACCCAAAATCTGTTTACAAGAAAAATCTGAAATTTCACTATTCTAAAGTTTCCCATCATTGAAGATTCAAGGCAGAGCTGGGCATAGCAAATGTAAACAATTCCATTCTTAGACATCCTACTGTATGTCTGTGATCTATCTTTATTTCTCTGTTTTTAAGCTGTGGGCATTGCTTGGTTTCCAGTTAACTTGACAGAGTACCAATCAATATGCAGTTAGAGCAGGATCTTAAAAGTATTATCACAGCAATTTGTCCACAACCCAGTTTCATGCCAATATAAGAAAACAAGTGGTGCTCCTTTCACAGAGGCAATAAATGATTGTACACTTCAGTACAATTCAGGTGTTGACTTCCTAGTAAGTAGATGCAGCATGATAAAGAATAGGATACATTTCTGACACAGAAATTCTTTAGCTATAGGGCTCACTCCTTACTGAAAAATTGTAGAATCAAAAAGGTTGGAAAAGACCTCTGAGGTCACCAAGTGCAACTGGAAACCCAACCTCACTGTGTTCACCACCAAACCATTTTCCCAAGTGCCACATCCAAACACATTTTGAACACTTCCAGGGATGCTGATTCTACCACTTCCTTGGTCAGCCCATTCCAATGCTCCACAACCTGTTCAGTGAATGGTGTTTTTGTCTTATTCAGTTTTTAGTATCAAGGAATTTCCAATGAATAATGGTCAAGTCTTTCAGACTTATGCACAAAATTTACATTAAATAGCCATTGGGTCTCCTTCAGAGCCCTGAGATCAACAGGAGAGCCACATGCAGAGATTACTCTGGGGCACAGTACAAAAAAAGTGAGTGAGTGTATCTGCCAAGACTGACCCAAACCCAAACTGAGACTCAGGGAGGCTGGTGATTTGCTCCACTGAAGATTTAGCTGTTCACTATCTTTGCCAAGGGCTCAATGAAATCTCAGATTTCCGTTCCCTTTCCTCAGCTTCTTCAGCCTCATATCCCTCTTTAATTATTGTCTCTTTAACTGTGACTAGGGAGGGAGTAGCATGTTGCCTTCACAAACTCTTATTAGCTGACCTTCAGGCCTTGAAAATATTTGCATGCATTTAGTACACTTTTAAAGGGTTTGAACATTTCTATTAAGCTTGAAGTCAGGAGGGGTTCTAGAATACACCATTTTCTTTGAGCAAACATTTCTATTTGCATTGACTAATCCTTCATGTTAATGGCATTTATTTCACCCCTATGGCAGGCAGGTCTGTCACAGGTCCTTCTAAGACCTCACCAGGAGGACATCCAGGAGTGGATCTGGGTCCTCTCCTTCTGCCTGATCAAAGTTACAAGTGCCAGATCATTCTCCCTCCTGGTCCAGGTCAAACACAGCAACACCTGGGACAAGGTTTCATGGTCATCATACCAGAACTAGAAGCAAGATCTTATCTGCCAAACAATCCAAATTCTGCTTCTGTCACTGAGCTCCTACTGAGCTCAGGACTCAGCATGACCAGTGAGCCAGGGCTCTCAAACCATTCTCAACACCCAAGGAAACAAGTGCATGGTCCTCAGAGGGAACAGTTTTGCTCTGCAAGACATTAGTGCCAGCTCCTACTCAGTCCAGAACTGGAACCACAGAGATTCAGAGCCAAAGTGAGCAGTGCTACAGGTCAGAGTTTGCTTTTTCTTCTTGCTCTGATTGGGGTACAGCAGAAGGAAGGGATTGTCAGAACAGCAAGTTACAAGCCACCACCTGTTCTGCCTGGCATTTTGGGGGTAGAGGCCTACCTGTCAACTTCCAAGATACAAATAACATCCTGGTGACCATTGCAGCAAAAGGGATGATCTCATATGTACTTACACAGATCATTTCCCAGTCCTCCCTCTTTTAAAGTACTCATTGTGTTTTACGTTGTGTTTGTCTAATGGATTCTGTCACACTGTTTTTGAAGGGGAAATCTGTTGGCATATGTTGTGTTACATGATCCATCGTAGCCTCATGTAACGTAATCACAGACGTGAACCCACCAGGAGCTTTTGTTTTACATTCAGCATGTAACTTTTCTTAAGATGGTCAGAAGAGCTATTAAACTGATAGTCTGAGGGAAGCCTCCACATGAAGGCTGATATAAAGTCATCAATATTTAGTAAAGTATGTGCTTTGCAAACTGTTATGCTGCAGGCTAACATGTGGTTATCTACTGCAGACTTAAAAAGCAAACAAAAAAACAAATTTGTAATAATCTGCAAGGGTCTCCAATGTTGTTGTCTTTTCACGAATTCTAAATGGCTATAGCAAATATTATGGAAACCAAAGTGAATTGTCTTAAGGTTTGATGCATTTTATATTAAAATCATGTTTGTTTGTATGTGCAGACTGTTTTTCCTGTTGACATCATTTCAGAATCATTGTCTGTTTCAGCTAAGAAATATTTCTAATATCTTCCTTATTTCCAAGAACTATATCTTAACATACACGTGAACACCAGCTCATCAGACTGAGGAAGATGTAAAACGAAAATACTGTAAAATGAAAGACTGAGTTTATAAGGGCCACATTTGGCTTTTTTTAAGTATCAGAGGAGACAAATAAGCAACTTTGATAACGAGTATGACGGGATCTGAAGAGAATTTACCCTAAGAGGACTCATTTTGTGAAAAGTGGAGTAAAATGTTTATTGTAGTCTCCAAACCCATGTTACCATGAGTAGCTGCTTGTATAGCTTGTCTGGAATTTCTTTCCTACTAGGAATATAGTTTTATTCTCTGAGTTGACCTGCAATTAAAAAAAAAAAATAATTTCTTTAATTTAGTGACAGGTAGCTTGCCAAGTACTTTGATGGAGAAGAAGTTACCCATTAGCTACAATCAGCATAGCCCCTTTCTGTGTTTTGCTCCAATGCTTCTAAATAGTGGGAAATAAACAGATTTTTTTTTTTCTCAGCCTTAACAGATGAAGTTTCTTCATCTCCTAGTCTACAATCCCTGCCCCATATCAGGAATCCATGTTCAGAACACTATACCAAACCCCTTACCACTGAAAACTCCCAGGCCAGCCCACACACTTGCCACTGCACTATAGCCAGTCCAAGTCTCTCACTCTCTTCAAGCATTTAATTCTTCCTCGCTCCTTTATGCATCCCTCAGTCCCACAGGCTCTTTTCCTGACGCCAGTCCAACAGAAAGGAAGCCATCAAGCTGCTCTCTCCCTCAGGATGGACACTGCCTATGTCCCCAAGGGACTCAACAGAGGGGTCAGTGATGGCTAGGTGCACAACTGGCCTGTGAAACGANGTGGACACTATGTCCCCAAGGGCCTTAACAGAGGGGTCAGCAATGGCCATGAACTAGCACAGGACAGTGATGGCTGCGTGCACAACTGGCCTGTGAAACGAGCTGGCACACTGCTTTGTTTTCCTACAACATACAGCTATAAATGATAGACATAGATATATTGCAATAAATAGATATAGATGAAATTACAGTCAGCTTTATGATGAATATAAACTCTGAATTACCATATACCCTTGATATAGGTTCAGAAATTATACTTTTAACTTTGTTGCAAGTTACCATCTTATCTCATTTGTGTTTACAGCTCTAATGGGAAATCAGTTTCCTGGGCCCAGAACGAGAAAAGCAGCCGAGGAGCACACCTTTGGCAGCGGTTGTCAGTCCATATCAACAAAAAAGAGAACCCCAACCAAACTGCAGTGATCAAGCCTTTTTCTAAAAGCACAGACAGTAGCCGACACAGTAGCAGCGCTACGTTTCCCGAGGCTAGTGCCAAAACGCTTTACGACGTTTCGGAAGCCGAAGAGCAATACCCAGCTCAGTACCGACCACAGACTCCCTCACCAATCAGCACTTTGAGCCACAGAACTGCCTCTGTCAGCCGAACAGAAGATGAAGCCCCCACCTTCCAGTCAGAACCTCCTCAGCGAAGTAGCTCCTCTCAAGGCTCCCTCATGGAGCAGATCAGTAGTGTTGTTACTCGCTTCACAGCCAATATCAGCGAGCTGAACTCTATGATGCTTTCAACACCTACTCCAGGGACAGTGGGGACTGCTCCTCTCTGCTCTTCTTACCTAATTCCACGGGAAATCCAGCTCCCTACAACAATGACCACGCTTGCAGAGATCCAACCGCTTCCTGCCATTGAAGTCAATGGCGCTTCGCAGTCTGCTAGGAAAGCTTCAAATGACAGCATCAAAGAAGGCACTTCAGAGACCCCAACAGCCAAGCAAGACCTGGAGGAGTTGGTGGCTTTAACTCCTCCTTCTCCTTTTAGAGACTCCATTGATTCTGGAAGTGCATCTCCCAGCTCTCCGGCTTCTGAATCAGCTCTCTGTATCCCATCCTCCCCCAAATATGACACACTCCTCATCAGAGATTATACTCAAAGTTCTTCTTCGCTGTGAATGTAGTTCAAGACAATGTTGGATCTCAACAACTACAAGCAAGTAGTGAGGGGACAGCCAAGTCTTCAAGATCTCCAGTGTTTACGCAGACAGAGTGAGAGGCATTGGGTCATCTTGTGAGAGACGGAAGGGAAGAAGAGGAATCACTTGAGAGGTGGAAACATCAGATTAATTATGCTGATTTAAAGACAAAATGACTCTTGGCAGATTATCGTGGCCTTAAAAAAACATGGGCTTTTCAGAAACACTGAATCTATTTTTGAGGGCTTATAAGGAGTCTGTTAATCCAGTTACATACCAAGTGCTTTGCTTTAGTATTACAATGAACTGTGTGTACAATATAGGGGACGGGGGGAACTAGATTGTAAACAACTGTACAATGGTTTGTTTGTTTGTTTACTCTGATCCCTTACCCAGAAGTGAACCTTGATCTTTTATCAAGAATAGAAGACCAAACGTTGAATGTACATTTTCTAACAGACTCAAATCTGGGACCAACCTGTCAAGCTTTCTTTCTTTTTTTTTCTATGAAGATCTCAAAAAGCAGTAATGTATGTTCAAAAACTACAAAACTTTTTGCTGAAGAATATTGTGTCTGTGATAACGTTACACGTGGATAACACTAAGCTGAGGCTTTGCAGTGAGTGACTGCAATATGGAGGGCTTTACAAGTGACTTCTCAACCTACGCATTTGTTTATGAAATTCTCTTCTATCAGTATCAAAAGTTCAATTTGTTAGCATTGGATTCACCTTCACTACAACAAAACCCAAGGAAGATTTCCTGACTATTTCACCATGTTGCCAACTAATAATGAAGTAGCAAAAAATATTTTCTGGAGTACTGTTTTGTAATTCCCTTATCAGGGCAAGTTGTTGAGATGAATATTCTCTTTCTAGCAGCACTACCAAGCTATATTATAGCTGCACTCCCTAGTGAAATTAACGCATTTTTATGGACATCCTCGTGATAATGTTACCAGTTAAAATACTTATTCAGATTCCCATCTTTGCTTGTAACAAACAGGTAAACACCCTAAGGATTTTCTCCACCCTCTGAATGACAGAATTCTAAGATACCAATTTGGATTATGACAAATGCTAACTGTCAGTGGGAAAGGTTGTCATAATCATAATTAATACCTATATATAGGGAAAAAGCCCTGTGTCAAAGTCTGCTTAGAGGTGATTAAGTTACTCTTTAATAAGCAACAGTTTTAGACTTTGATTCGCTGCTAATGCCTTGCAGCTATGAACAGTGACAAAAAATAAAAAAAAAAAGAAAAAAATACATTCAAAGCAATACAGAGTAAAGGTTAAAACAAAGAAGACCTAATGAGATATGAACCAACAGAATCTTTGTTTCTTAGCAACTCACAGAAGAAACAAGGGGATTCCTCAAATTTTTTTTCCTATGTCAAGGTAGTACAGTTTAGTGCACTTCATAATGTCACAGCACTTTTTTAATACAGGCAGGGAAGAGTTTTAAAGTTTGAATAGTAGCTAAATAATTTTTGATAGGTGTAGTTACATAGAACTTGTAAGTCAGACCCTAAACGCACACTGTATTTGCTCTCTTCTTCATGACATAGCTGTCCTCAGGTGCCAAATTTTTATGGGTTTATTTTATTTTATTGAAGGATAGCATGAAGTGATGAGTAATGTACTTCAATTCAAAGTTGAGTTGATGTAGCCTTATATAGAAGACAGCCTCAAGGAAGGGAACCTTGAAATAAGGCTGCTATATTTTATTTTCAAAACCTTTAGATCTTGTTTCTTCGAAGATAATAAATATTTTGTAATCAAAAATCATACCTCCTTTTTCTCCCCCATGTTCAAAATAAATATTTGATCAAAGAAGTAAAAGATGAAAGCACATTCACATATTTTAGCAAAAAGCATTTTCTATTCCTTTAGGATGCTTGTGTTGCACCTCAATTTGCTGCTCAACAACATTTAAAAACAAAAAGTAATAGATGACTGGATCCAGACCAGCGCCTCACAGAGATACTCTAGTGACTCTAGAGCCAGGCAGTGTTATCCAATTGCAGTCTGGGCATGCTTGTCTTGTCAGGTACAGTCATTTATCAGCTTTGCCTATAGCATGAACAGGCAGGTAACAAAACAGCTCTACTCCAGAAGGCAGATCCCTACACTAAGGCATGACTGAAGGTCCTTGTTGCCCTTATGCAGTTCTTGCCTCCTCGCACAACTGATCAGCACGGACTCTGTTCTGTGCAGCTGCACGGTTCCCAGACTAGAGCTCAGTTTTGCCCTCTTGGTTCACAGGTCTAGCATGTCTCATCACTCCCTAGCTGTTCCTGTCTTCAGGAGAAAGCATCTTCTGTCACAGGTTACAACCCACATTTAAGAGAAAAGCATGTCCAATCAGTCTGTGATACAAGCATTCTTATTAGGGGAGTTTAGACCACTTACATGTTGTTCGTGGAAGACTTATATGATAATATTTGTCTCCCAACAGTGCAATATTGTTTCAATATAAAGAGTATACTGAGGTAATTAATGTGAACTTCAAAGGGATTCTATTACTACCTGTTCTCTTATACTTCAAACTATTGACCAATTTTCGTAGAAGAACATCCTCCACCTTCATTTTTCCCTAGCATTTTAGGTCGCCTGTGGTCCTTTCTTATGGTGGTGGAAAATTAATAAAATTGTATTCCTGTTAAAATCTGTGGGTTTCACTGAACTGTGAAATAATCAGCAGTGGAAATAAGGATTATACAGAAAAACAAGAAAACTTTCCTTAAATAATAAACTAATAAAAAGGAGTGAAAAATAGAAACTGTCAAGCTCAGCAAAAATATACCTCTTCCGCTCTCAAACTGCACCATCCTGGCCATAGCTATTGCTCAGAGCTTCCTGAAAATGTTCATGTATACTGTCATGACTATATGGGTATAAGGATGTACCATGTGCCCTGAATGCATGTTTTAAGAGCCTAAAACCCTAATGTTGTGCAACTCAAATTTTAAACACTTTTGTTCACTCTCACTTTTAGTGAAGTCATGTATCTTTTGCACATTTATCAGCCGCAGCAGAAATATTAAATGCACAAGGAACCATAGATGGACCCTGCTGAGATAGTACCCTCTTAGAGTCAATTTTTAATGAAAGATAGGCAACCTTAGGGGCATTTAAATATGGCAGAATCCACTTTAATTGTGCAGACTGGAGTGCATCAATGTCATTTTTTATTATGTGTTTGAATTTCAACAAAGGGAGGAAAGGTTTTGTGGAGAAGAAGGTAAAATATGGTGTAATGCCTATAGTAATAGTCCAAATGAGCCCAGTGGGAGATTTGCAAGACTGGGAAGTTCTTTGGGAGAAACCAGTGTGTTTGACATAAGAGGAAAAAGAAATGAATGACAGATATCCTGACTTCATTATGCTGTTTGTATGCTAGTCTCTGTTTAGGACATTAAGATAGAATGGCAAGGGTTTTCAGACATAAATGCAAAAGTTCCAATCATGAACACTGTTCAATCTAACTAAAGAATGTGCAAGTACCAGCTGAATGGCTTGAAAATTGCCTTCCAATTAAGTGCTCCTGCCACAAAGGGACTTAAAGGATTTGGAACTACTGTCATTCTGGACCACAGGGACCTCAAAAAAATCTCTTATTTCTTTTGTGCTTGAGGCCAACCCTAAAGAGCGATGGTGTTATCACCTCTGGATCTGTGCTTTTGAAATAAAGTGAGTCACTCTGGCAGGCCAGGTGGGAAGAAGCCTTTGCAATACTGAAGAACTGTATTTTTTAATTGTCTCTGAAGAATGATTGCATGACTTTGAAGATGTGCTTCCTTGTACTTCTATCTGAACATCTGGTGCCTAGACTCATGCACATACCTTAGACCAGAGATTTTTAGATCACAGTCCACAAATCTCTTGTTGATGTTTCATGGGAGCCTGGTTATTCACAAGGTGCTGGCCTCTTCCATTGATTTCCAGCTACAAAAGTGAGATAGAAACTAAATGCTATTTAAAAACTGTTATATGTTCTAAAAGAAAAAAAAAAAGTTATGTTAGTTTGCTTGGATGTTTATTCAGTTGCTGTGTTTGTAAAAGGGAAACTTTTGTAAAAAAATGAGATAGTGAGATATCGAAAGAGAATAAACGGAAAGGCCAGTCCATGATTCTTCTTCTGGATTACAGAGGAATTCCCCTGCAAATGTTTTCTCTAGTGTGCAAGACCAAACTGAAAGACAGCATAGCTGTGGGTGTGAGTTCTGTAAAGGAAAGTATGCAACCTTGTTATTCTGCTTAATACATCATTTATGAGGTGAGAGGATAAAAGATGACAGCAACAGACAGCATAAAAAAGAGTCGGTTCCTTAGGGAAATCAGAGCACTATGCTCAGGACTAAAAATGTGACCATGAAACTTTTATTGTATTGGAGACCAGCATCAGGGCTGACCTCGAAAAAATGGCTTTGGAGTCCAAAGTTAGGATTTCAGTGGAATTTAATACCTACATTTTAAACTCAATTTTAAAACAACCATTCAAATGCCACCTTACTCCAGCATCTAGCACAGTATGTTTGTGTATGCTCAGAACTAACCTGATCATCACACATCTAAGGATCTTTGCACCTAACTCATGTTAAAATCAGTCAAGGATGCACAAAACACCTGTTCCTAGGTTGAATCCCTGTATATCCCACAAGAGAGTACACAGAATGCACCATACAGTTTCCTGGCTGGAAAGAGCTCTAATGACTCAGAGATACCCTCTGTTCATTTCTCCAAAGTAGCTTCACAGGACAAGAACAAATTCAAGAGTGTTGCAGTGCAAAAGGAACGGTGCAACCTGGTGGGATATACACTGAATAAAATTAGAGATCATATATGACCATTTATTATAAAATACTTTAAAAATCTTGAAGCAGAGACAAAATATTTTAACTCCACAGAAGTGGAGGCAACCTTTTGTCTATGCTACACATTGGTTAAAAAAAGAAAAAGTTAATGCTTCCCTGAAAAGTGTTTTAGTGACAGGAGGAAAGGATGTGCCCTTAGATAACTTTTTATCTGCAGAAATCTTGTCTTCCAGCTGTAGTTCTCAGATCCTGTCACGGAAATGAGAGATTGAGTCTTCTTTGATAGGTGAAGGAATTGAACTTGAGGTTCCTACTTCTCTGAGACTGCAGAAAAAGGCACCCGTTTCATTTTCCTCCAGCCACCTTTTACAATGGTGACCTGGCCCATCTTTAAAACAAAATGTATAATTGTCTCCTAAAATTTATCCCAGTGGAAAATTAGCATTTTCTGCACATTGCATTTCCATACTGGCTCAAATAGAGTATTCCTAGACATGTCTTTCCTTGTTGTGTTGCTTTATTGGGCACTAACTCTTCTGACAAACTCCACAGAAAGGTTAAATATTTAACAAAAGGTCCTGACCTCCACACTGGAGCAAAAAAACTATGTATTATACTGAACAATTTTAAGTGCTGAAGTCCTTCACTGGTACTGGCCCTTAATCTATTAGGGTAAATGGAATAATTCCAGATTAATATCAATATAAGGATAATCAAAATTGGATAGCAGCCACTGAAGTCTAGATTTTGACTATTTGTTCTGCAGAGGATAATAACAACATGACATTCTTCCCACTCTCTTTTGAATCAAACAGTAAATGTATTTTATCATTCCTAAAGCTAGGCTTGGTGAATAGGTCCTTCCTACCATCCATCTTTATCAGTCCTACTCTATCTGGTATCTCAATAGGAAAGTCATCGTCGAACTAAAAGTGTTAAGGGATGTGATTGAACATGTCCAAAAATACCCAAGAGGTCACAGTTTTCTGGAAGTTTAATGAATCTCCAAAAATTAAGACAATATTCTCCATGAACAAGAAAATCATTCATCTGCTACCCATTCCGGTATGCTCTTTGTTTAGTAAAGACTGAAGTTGAATTACCTGAATTCACTTTTTTTTGCAGTGGTTTGTTATTATACTCTCAGTTAAAATCTCTCATATTACCACTTACGATTTTATACTGTGAAAAGGAAAAGAGATACAGGCCAGTGAAACATTAAGGTAAGTAAAAAATTCATCTGGGTGATGAATTGGTGTACATGGCTGGTTTTGTCTCACCTGAGCAATGACAATACTAACAAACAATAAACATGAAGTCACTCCGATCTGCCAAATGGGAACAAATATACTATGTATATTACATGTACTAATAGGATTATATGGCAGCTGCTGGTGGTATTTGTAATTAGAAATCTATATAGAATATAGATGTTTTAGAGAGATGGTGCCAATTCCAAAAGATTTATGTGGGCTACAAGTGCTTGTAATTATTTTTTTTAATATGCTAATAACTTATGAAGAACTGGTTTCAAACATTCTGTGACCGTTTGTTCTTTTTTATGTTGTTGCTGCTTAAACTATTAAAACATAGAGAATGTAAAGTTATTATTTTGATGTGAACTGAAAATGATTTTTCATAAAATTTAACATTTTTATCAGCTTTGGTTTGCTTTCTACCTGTACAAATGTAATTTATTTTAGCATTGAAGGATACACTTGCTTGTTTCTCAATTGTCTACATCATGTTATAGTTGGTGTTTATGTAGAGTCAGGTACTTTTTGAACAGTATTAAAAAGAATCTGTGATATGACTGAAAACTGGATTTTTTTTTCTCCAAAACACTTACAGTTATGTTTTCAGTGCATTTTTCTACAAACCAGGTATGCCTATACACAAACCCTTGAATTATAATCTTTTTCTCTTTTTTACTCCTCCATCTCTGTTGCTTTAAAGGATTAACTTAACATTAATGGTATCATAGTTACATAACATTCTAATATAGTTTGATCTTTGTCTTTTGAAGAACACAAAATCTCATTGATGAGGCTTATATAGACTTGAAAGAAAATAGTAAAATAATCTGGTCTTGAGCAACAGAAAACAAAGCTGTTCAACTTGGAATCATATATCAAAACATTATTTTTACAGATGCAAGAAACTAGTTTAATCCTACAACTGTAGATTCACATCTTATCTTAAACTGAAAAAAAAAACAGAGAAAATTTTTTATATCCTTTAACCATTTGGTTTCTAGAGTTCTGCCTTTGTGACCACTAGGAATAAATCTCTTATCTCAGGTCTGGCTACATTCTGTTTCCAGTCAATAGACTTTGTTATACCCTCCCTGCTAAATGCTAAAAAAAAAAAAAAACAAAAACCTGCAAAACACCAACAACTAAGCCACTACTCAATAAAACCCAACCCATACAAAAAAGCAACCAAAAAACCCTCCATAAAACCAAACCAACCAATCAACCAACAAATAAACCCCACAGAACAAAGCCAACTTTCTAGATTAGAAATTCTCTCCCCCCTCATTCCAAAATCTGGGATTTGTAATAGTCTTAATGTTCTTAAACAGACTGGCATGATTTTGGAATAATTACATTGCATGTAGCAAAATGCAGAGTGTGAACTGCAGCACTCAGATAAAAGACTTATACACATTATTTTCTAAACATGTCTCTAGAGATACTGCTGAATCAGTTTATTTGCTGTTGACAAATTAAGGGGAATAATTCATAACAAATTGATAGATAAAGTGCCCAACTCCAGTTAAAAAATAATGTGAATTCACATCATGTCTTTGAACCACCTAAAACTCTACATCCCAAAGTAAATTCTTTCAGAAATTACTGTAGAAATCCATAGCAACTGATTCAGTGAAATAAGAATCTTTAGGTAAAGAATATTTCATTAAAAGAAGCATTGCAACTGCATTGTCATTTGAAGAGAAAGACTTTGAAAATCATATGGAACATCATGTTTTATTGAAGAATATTTTTAAAGCAGTCACTGGAACACTAGATCAAATTTGTTTCATTTGCAAGAAAAGTTAATTTATGCCATGCTCTGTGACCACCTCTCAGCTGTGTTTCTTCTGAGTTTCTGTTATCACTACAGAATGATGACATTTAGAAACTAATAAACTAATAAATCCCATTCCAGATTAAATCACAAGTCAATGTTTACATTGATTAAAAAGACAGGGTTGCAATTCCATAATACACCTTCAGAAATATGAGGGTAATTAGTAATGAGAAGAGTAAAAGCTCAATTTCTTAAATTTGGAATGTAATTTCTCTGTCTGGAGCTTTATCTTTCTTTCATGTTTGCTGCATAATTGCTATTTGATACCAGAGAAGCCTTACTGCCAGTACTGTCCCCCTCAGCTAAACTAATACATGGACTGGGTGGTCCTTTCCTTCTCACGTTCTCCGTCTGCTCACAAAACGTCAGGGAAAGGGCTGGAATTTTAAGAACTGTAATCTCCCTGTGCATCTGTTCCGGTACTATTTATTAAATTTGTTTTCCTGTTGTAGGAGTTTAAGACCAAATCACAGTGGAGTGCATGAAGCATTTATTAGTGCAAAAGAAATGGATGAGCTTTCTTTTACATACACAGAGACATTTGTGGTGCATTTACATCGTTTTCAGGATAGTAGTTTCAAATCATCATCTGCTTTTATTTTTTTGCTTTTAAGCCAAGTCTTACAATTTAGTCAATATTTTAGATTAAAACAAAGCAACAGCATGCTCACTATGGTTTTGTTTAACAGGGATTCAAAACTTACCTCCTTATAACTTACTATATTTAACTTCTTCCCTAAGATCAGCAAAAGAAAACCTTCACTATTAAGGGTTTCCTGGGCTTTCTCACATATGTTGTGAATATATGTTCACAGAACCATATATCTTTTTTTATTTTGGAAAAGACTTCTAGGATCATCAAGTCCAAATGTTAAGCCAGCATTGCTTAGTAATCCACCAGTAAATCTTGCCCCCTTGCCCCACATCCTTGTGTATTTTGTAACATTTCCAGGGAGGATGATTCCACTGCATCCTGAGCAGCCCGTTCCAATGCTTGAAAGGTGTTCACCTGTATGTGAGGAGGAGACAGCAGATTTGTGCTTATTTGGTGAAGAGGTGAAGAGTAGGCTCAAGTTCTTGTCACAAGATTGGCATGGTGTGTTAAACACACACTGCGGACTGATCCTTGGCCCTCAGGAAAGTAATTCCCAGAACCTGGTTCTCCTCTACTGATCACCTTCTGCCTAAGCCATTCCTGAGGTGCTCCAGAGCTTCCATTATAAATATTCTTAAACATGTGTGTAAGCACCAAGGATGTCACTTGAATGTCAGCTTAAAAATCACTTTAGACTGATACTTAACTAGCTGTGTAGACACATCACTGATGAACCTGGACAGGAAGATGCCAAGAGGATATGGAATCCTAAAAATCTCAGTCTAAGACTGGGAGGATAAGATTTACTTCTAAGTAGAAGATGAACACTAATGGGGGCCCCAAACTTTAGGTGTCAATGTCAAGCTTACAAAAGAAATGTTAGTGAGGTAAAATATGAATATGAGATGTCCTGTATCTGTGTAGAAAGAATAAAAGCAGCATATAGAATATTGAGATAAATTGAGGAAGACAAATAAGGAAAAGTACACCAAAACAAAAACTTCAAGATTTTATTAGGAGTGAGATATTACTGGAGGAGTAATCATGAAACTGTGAATTTAGGAAGCAATTAAAAGGCCAGCACAACTCTGGAGCCCCACCTAAAAGTAGACCAGTCAAAAGTGTGAAGTATCACACTGGCATATAGCAGACTTTATGGATGGGAGAGTAGCAAAGAGCAGAAGAGAAAAAACATAAAGATGTTATTGAGGTCACTGGATTTCCATGCTGGCGTCATACCAAAATCCTATCACAGTTAGAAACTGTGTGAAATGACATTATTTACTGATAGATTATTTTCTGAGTCTTTGTTATTTGATGACCATGAAAGATGCAGAATAGTTACATATTTGTTATAGGAAAATCTGGCACCAAGTTAGTGCAGCAGAATTGAAAAAACAAAGACTTGCCATGCTCTTTGGTAAGACAAGGCTGGCCAGCACAGCCCATATGTGACTACCAAATATCAGAGAGTGTTCATCCAAACAGACTCTACCAGGCTTCGTTGTAAAGCAATATAACAGGGTGCCTTGGCTTGTGTCACTTACAGTTTATCCCAGCTGCCTTGCAAATAGCCCTGGGAGGCTTGGTCCATTAGGTCACAGAATACCAGGCTTCTTGATTGCACTGCTGCTCCAACACCAACTGCATCTGCTCAGGCTAGGGAAAAGTACAACATCCCAGTTATAATACAAAATTCATGTCTCCAGTGAATTAAAGCTCCCAGCCACAAATGAAAATCCACAGCTGAACACAGCTACAGAGAACTCACGTCTGCTGCAAACACCCACAGAAATAAAGGGGAGCTCCCCAGGCAATGGCAGCTTGAATTCAGACCAAAAGGTACACATTTCTTGTACCATACAGCAAAACTCTGCCCGTAGCTTTGTTAGAACACTGTTAGAACTTTGTTAGTCTGAATGCCAAAGAAAAGAAAAGAAATTATATAAAATTGCATAGAAAAGTCTAGCTCTGCTGCTATAGATTACTTGAAAATATAGGAATTACCTTTACCTCAGCTATCTGATGACAAACCACAGAATAGTGAGTTTTTAATTTCTTCATCATCCTTTCACTACCCCAATCATACAACAAATACACGACACAGTAATTGGCAGGGTTTGTTCGATCATCTCACACTGCATCGATAGCAGCTGTCTTCCAAACAGATTGGGAAATGCAAGCAATGCATCAACGCTGGCTCAGAGGGAACCTGAAGCCAGCTGAAGAAAGCAAAGCATGTTTTACCAAATAAGGTAAAAAGGAGACTCAGATTACAGCAACATCAATACTGAAAAATTTCACTGTAAATACTGGTGATGAGTGTGAATGAGACTTGTGTGTGTATAGCACATCAGAGTCTGAGGCTGTGTTCAGGATGGGTGGCAGTGTAATACCAGTAATTTGTTTTTCTTAGTAGGCTTCCAAAGCACAATTTTTCTAATGAATGTGGATCTTTTGTTTACCAGAATTCTTTTCCCCAGCTTCTACACTTGATAATTTTCACTGCTTTCTTGGCTTTGAATTTCCTCAAAAAGTTATCTACAAAAATCAAGGTACTTGAATTCCACTGAATATCCCATTAAACCTTTTACTTGCATTATTTTAATCAGTCCTTGGTAATCTTGTATTAGTACTGCCCGTACTGGTTATTTTTTACTTGAGCAAAACCACAGAAAAACAATTCCCAGTTCTAATTAAGAGAAGGAGAAATCAGCCATAGAAGTACTTAACCAGTGAGTAAGCCTGGAGTTCATTGTTAAGCCCTCTCTGTGCTGGAGCTGGTAACAGCCCCTGTGCATCAGCAGGGGTACTGTTCCTGGCCAATAACTGCTGAAGGGGGTAATTTACTGCAGATTGCATGTTCACAAAAATACAGCTCCTGACTAGAACAGGACTTCCTCCTGACTAATACACTGTTTTATTCTGCACCAATTACCTTTAATACAGTTTTCTGTGAGAATAAGTTCACTAGGATAGTCAAAGATTACATCATGCAAGCCAATCTCAGTATCAGGAAATGTTCCCATTAATCTTAAATTTACTAGAATAAACTAGACCTAAAGCCACATTGTCTGTTTCAGGACTTGCTTACATTTAAAACATGAAAAGAATCAGGATAGAACATTAAGTGTTAAACACAACCAGATCAAAGATGAATGATCACTCTTGACAAAATCTTTCTCAATTAAACAAATATCATGATGATGTCTCGTCTCTTCTTCTGTCCTGTAGGAAAGGGGGGAAGATCTCCAATGCAGTATTCAAACCCAGCCCCAAGGATTTTTTGCTGCAGCTGCCAGGACGTGAAACCACAGTCATGAGTAGAACATTTAAATTTCATTCTCATCAGGGATGACAGTGTTTTCATTGCAGCTTTCAGGTTGTGGGAAGGTATTTAGCTGGGTTAAAAACATGTTATTAATTCCTAATGCTCCTGGCTCAGTCATAAACACATATTTCCCTATATTTTATATGATTTTTTCACTTGGGGTCTTGGTACACAACTAGTCAAGATGGCTTTTTATGCAGCCTTCAGCAAACAACCAGGGCTGTTCTTTCTTACAGCACTTTGTGTTTTCCGAAGTTGCCATTTACGCAAATATGCAAGGAATTGACCTTTTTTAATTTATGATTTTTTATTCTTTTTTTACACCAGACAGCAGTGAAAATATTCTATTTGTTCACTGCCCTTTGTTTTCCTGTCTCTTTTGACAACTACTTACCAGAGCAGACTGGTACCTCTGATGCTGTATTTCCACAGCCAGTCATCTCACACTGCACAGCACCTGACAGGCTGTGGAATGTGACCTGCACTCGGAACCCAGGGTTTTTTCCTCCACCCACACATGAAACCAAAAGGCACAGAACAGGTCCAATGTAACTGTGGTTTGTGACAAGGTTTCCTTCTTCAGACATTTCAGTTTGCTAGTTGTCGATTCCGACTCGAGAGATAACAATAAGATTTCTGATGTTCACTACTGTGGTACTATAAATAACAACAGAGTTTGGTATCTGCGGTGGCTGATTGCATCTGTATTCTCTGAATTATTCCTTTTAATATATATATTTGCATGAGTAGATGTATACAAGAAGTTAATTCCTTATGATGAAGTAGTAGAGTTTTTAAAAGGACAGTTTATTTTAATGTTTTGTCTCCAAGAAGTTCCCTCAGTCATAAAGATGGAAAAGATAATGGGGTTTAGTTCACTTCTCTGCAAGATCACTTCACCACAGACATCAATACAGAGTTCCCAAGTGGTAAAATGTACTCTTTCGAACATTCTTCCCTGAACTTAAAGCTATATTAATAGTTTAAAGGTATATTGTCTGCTATGCATCAGCCAAAATATCGTAACTCAGCCAGCTGACTGGTGCATGACAACCCCCCTAAAAAGCAGAACAACCAAATTTCTTTCTTTCTAGCATTCATTTAAGAAGAAAAAAAAAATCTGTCCTTAAATATTCAACATTATGGAAAGTTAAAAAATAAGCTGACAAGGAGGAACCAAGTTCCAAATTACTGTCTGCTAAAAGGAAGAGATTTCTGTTCCACTGTAAAAGAGACCAAAACATGGGGGGAAAGTATGACTAAAATGTGATCTGTAACTTCTGCCTCTCTAATTCCATTAGCTATGTTTCCACTTCTAAAAATGGTTATAACATTTTGATCTGCACTGATATAGTCAGTGCTGCAAAATCTGAGTGAAGACAAGGCAGTGATAGCGCTTAATGCGGTGCAGCAAACTGAGGTCAGCCCATGGTGGATAATTGAAGGCTGACCCCAAACACATGCTGTGAGCCACCCCTCATACCTCTCACTCAGGGGGATGTAGCTAATTATTTCTATGACTTGTAAAAAAACAGTCTTGTTCAGTAATGGGTGAGGATTTAATGGTCAGCCTAAAAGGTCTGAAACCATCTCATCCATCCTACTTCCTCAGCACAACTCCATTCAGCTTCAGCGCCGCTGGCAAAGTTTCCGACCCAGTGCAGTAAATCTTACAGCTAGAACCTTAGCCTTGTCGTTTCTACACTTCCTTTCTCAACTGCCACTTGGTTAAGCATTTGCAAAAAAAAAAAAAAAAAAGAAAAAAGGGGTCTGTAAAGAAAAACTTCTTCACAAAGCCCTTCCTGAGGGTTTTATTTCTGAATAGGGTATTTAAGTACTATTTTTCGTCTGTCTAGCACAATCCTACTTCCAAATGTCAAAAATCGCTTTGGTGGAACAAGAATGGTGCTGGCTGTCAGCTCTGTGGATTTTACTGTCTTGTCACATCAGAGATAATCCTATTATTTCTTCCTTGAATTTGCTTCATAAGGATGAAGAAAATGAAAAGCTATAAACCAAGAGATATAAAAATGAAATGAAACACACAACACATCATGCAGTAGAGAAATTTGCAATTATCAACAAATTTTCAGGTGATACATTTCCTTCTAACCTGCTCAAGTCTTTTTATGCCTTTTAACTTATTGGGTGACCATTAGCTTCAGCACCTCCTCTATGTTTCCATCAAACCTCTAATGAGACACAAGAGTGCAAGTTATTTCCCCCAAATCCTTTACAAAGTCTATGCAGAACAAAGAATTTAATTCATCCCAAATTTTAAGCAGCACGCTTAACATCTCTTCTCTAACCCAAATAAATCAATAACACTTTGGTTCTTTTCGGTTGCTTGGAGCCAGCTAAAAATTATCACTGAATGCCTGACTAAAGGAGCAGATTTCTTCCCATTACACATTTGTAGAGCTGGCAATTTAAATTTTACAAAGGAATACAGAAAAATCCTGTCAAAAAGACTGCATCCTGATCAGCAGCTATTATGTCTCTCTCCCTTTCATCCCCTTTTAGCTACTGTGATTGATTTTGTGTACTGGAAATACTGCCATGACCATTTCACAATTGAATAAATACTCCAGTCTCAATGCAAACACATATATGGGCAGTTGAATCCTGGTAGATGTATTGTTTATCCATAGAATCATAGAAATATTTAGGTTGGAAAAGAAATCTAAGATTTTTAAGTCCTAACATTAACCCAGCACTGCCAAGCCCACCAATAAACCATGTGTTTAAGTGCCCCATCCATAAGTGTTTTGAACACTTCCAGGCATGGTGGTTCTACCATTTCCAAAGGCAGCCTGTTCCAAATCCTGACTCCCACTCTCACTGAAGAAATTTTTCCCAACACCCAATCTAGACCTCTCCTGGCACAACATGAGGCCATTTATTTCCTCTTGTCCTATCACTCATTATTTGTGATAAGAGGCTGACCTCCACCTCACTTCGACTTCCTTTCAGGTATTTGTAGAGAGCAATAAGGTTGCACCTATTAGGATTCATCTATGTACTCTTATTATGTCTAATACAAATGGCCCAGAAATTCAAATCATAAAAATCAAACTTCTGGAAACTTTTTACATTGTCCTTCATGTCTATCATGCTCAAGATTATTTATCTCAGAAGACATTGATTGTAATTATATGTTTTTCAGAGTGAATTAGAATACTTCTGCATAGCATCATGTTGTGCCCCTCCTTTTTCCCCTTTCATCTATGAAGTTATTACTGGCAAATGTAGACTGCTGTACGAACTGTTGCCCCTTTTCAAATTGCATCAGCCACTCTTCAGCAGAGTGGGTGGGTGGCAAACCACATAGAGCTATTTAGCATTCAGGAAGCCTTTTCTTTCCTTCTTATGTAAAACTGTTGCTTAAGCCTCTGCAGTGATGAAGCAGCAAGTGTCACTGGAACCTGTTTAGCCTACCTCTCTGGTACATGAGAGAAAACTTCAGGAAGGCCAGTGTAACAAAAAGATTCCATCACAGTTCTCCACATAGCTGTTAATGCAGCAGAATGGGGCAAAACAATCAAACAAAATTTAAAATGAAATAAAAATTAAAAGGACAGCTGAGAAGGAAACCATTCCCACTGAAGAAATACAAGATATAATGTTGTTCTGTTAACATCTTTATTCTCATCCATGATACCTATCAGGGAGATACTGAATTGAGTTTGTAACTAGAGGAAATGGCAAAAAGTACCACTTAATTCACCAGAACTGTATTGATTTACACCAGCTGGGTAATGGAGGAGGAAGTGACCTCAATTTTGTTAACAACTCTAGTGAAAAGCAGCTTGGCTTTTGTTTCTTTCAAGACAACTTGGCCAATAAGACTGTAATACATAAATAGGAAAGTCAGGAGAAATAGAAAGCTCACTCTGGGGAAGTGGTATATCCTCTCTTGTGAAGCAGAGCTGCATTTGGCACTAAGTCTCCCGCTGCTCACAGCACTGAGGTGTTGTATCTGAGAAAGCTAAAACACCAGCCTGGGGACTGGCAGCAGTACATCACAGGTACTGCTGGATCTATCTGTGACCTTAGCAGACAGTTAAACACCAGCTCATGCCATGTTCTTCATCACCACAGCTCATCTGGTATTGAAAAAGCCCGAGGTGCTTTATATCTAGGACAGATGTGTGACTGCAGGTACAGTGGTGGTGCTGCAAAGAACTGCCAAGATACAACTCAGAAGATCAGCTCCTTAAAATAAGGCTGGGCTCTATCTCCCATTGCCAGCAACAAACACTGATGTCCAAGCAGCTTTGAAAACTGATTCGTTAGCATTTGGGAAATAGTCTGCCTTTTCTGCATCCATATGGATTCATCTGAAAGAGATTCTCCCTCATTTAACTAAACAAGATGCCTGAACATCAGTACTGAACTCCTATCCTTATCACAGCAAATACTCAAAACAAATACTTCATCAAGAAGCAGACCATTCTCTAACCTACTGCATTTTCAGTTTCAAAAAATCCAAAAAATCTGAACAATATGAACAATTAAAACATTCTCAGCTGAAGATTTATTCATGGCATGGCTTTTGCCTGGAACAGAAATGCATACATTCATCCATAATAATATGATATCTCAGATCTTACTACCTCCATCTGCTGTTTTGCATGTGTACTATCACTTTCATCTTCAAAACCTGAAAGAAAAGAAGTGTTTTGAAAAATAACATGGGTAAGTTCCCGACCTCTAATAATAGTGGGTATTAAAACTAACAGAGAAATTGAAGGAGCCCCATTTAACTGCCTTTGCATTTTTTTGGAATTTCCAGAAGATAGTATATCAACATCAAGCAAATTATGGACCCTGTCACATAATTGTATCTGCTACATCAGGTACAGAGATACTGTTTTCTTAGCTCTGGAGAACATCCTGTGATGCATGAAACAAGCAGAACATGCTGACTCACATGCATATTTTATTGATGTTATCCCATAGAGACTTGTCAGGAAATTTCTAGGAGTGTTCAAATATTGTATCTATTGATTATGATAAAAAGTTAACTTACAATATTTCTTTTTCTGCAGCTATCATGGGTATTGTATGAAAATCATCTTGTTTTGGTAACAAAGTATGATAGTTGAGGTTCAAGCCATCTTGAATGTTCAATTCTCACTTTTTTTTTTTTTTTTTATTTTTTTATTCCTTGAAATTAATGGCTTCCGTCTAAGAAATGTTTCCTTATGTCATGGCATTAATATTATTGTATAGCAGAGATACTTGATTGTGTCCATTAAACAAGAAGACATTTATATGAGATTTCTGGTTCTGGTTTTTTTTTTTCTACCATTAAAACAGAATGCAATTCTTCATTTCAGCTACTAGGCAACTAACAATTTTCACAACAGTCATCAAAATTATTCAGTGAGAGGAGGAAATCTAGTGAGGAGAGATGTCAGATGGCTATTGCTTATTTAATGCCTTGCTTGCAAGTGAGTAGATAAAAAAGTAATTGAAAAAAACACTGAAAGTTTGTGATCATTCATTGCATACCATATGCTGTCATAAAATAATTCATAGGTGTTAGGAGAATCAGCAAAGTCGCTGCTTGATGGTTTAAATTAAAGGAGGAGAGATGAGGAGCATGTTCTCCTGGGTTAAATATGCTTCACTGAGTCTGTACATCAAACATAATCAATTGCAAGAAACACTAGTGACAGGTTCTCAGGAGCCATAGAATATTAATGCAAAAGAAGCAGTTTGGAAAGCCCTCCAGCTTAACACTTTAGAAGACAGATTTTCATGGATTTTTGGATAGCTTTAGTTGCTGAAAGTTTCACAAACACACTTGGATTTGGCAGGACCAGATATACAAGCAGCAGTCCATCACAGAGATTGCTGACTTCATAAAATTAATTCTGTGACAAAATCAACAGTAAGTGACATGATCAATTCTCTCAATGCCAGTACCAGCTTCAGGAAACTTCAAAATCCTAAATCTTCTTGTCTTCATTTCCAAATACGGGATGATCGTGTATTTACCTTGCTACAAAATATTAGAACTATGTTTGGAAAGCATTCTGAACGACAAAAACGCCTGTAAAAGCACTAAACATGCTTGAGAATATAACTGTGTAATGACTATTATTTTACCTTTCTGTTCCTGCTACAGGCAACCTGATCCAGGCATCCAACATGTTCAGACCACTCAAGATTATCTGATCATACAATCTAACCTGACTGCTGCAGGTGACACATTTTTTCTCAGATTTTCTTATATTGAGACTGGAAACTCATTTGAAGAAAAACTATTGTCACCGTTAAAACAACTCATCCAATTATCAGAACTTCAACTATGGTGAAGTAATCGATAGTCCTCAAAAAATGTTACTTTCACAGACTCTGAATTATACATAGGTCTGAAAAAACTATCTTAATGGCAAGGAATAAAATCCTTTCTCATCCTGCAGCTGAGACTGTATTCTACTCCACTACTGAGAAAGTGAAAATATCTCATAATTTTTGGATTTATCATATTCCACAGCAAGAATGAGTCTTAAAACACATTAGAATCAGGTGGTAGTCTGGTTTAATAGATCTTCATTTATTTGAGTTGGAAATTTAACAATGCCTGTACTATTTATATACAGTTGCTAACTCATTGTGGAAGTGAAAATACCTCTGCCTGATGCTTCACTGGACATTTCAGTCAGTAGAAATGATCCATGGTTGTTGCTGGATAATTCTGAGTGTCCCTTTGTCCCTTCAGTCCTCTATGCCTCATTACGCCATTCTGCGTGGAGATGGATCATACTATGGAAGGGTCTATTTATTTATCTCAGAAAGAAAACCTACTTAGTAGAGAGATTTTTTGGCTTTTGAATTGACAAAGTTGAGTGAATTCTCCAATTAAGTCACACATCTTGAGACTGACTGATGAAAGGTGAAGTAATAAAAGCTTGATAACACTACCAAATATTTCAAAGTCAAAGGTATACAAGAGACACTGATCTTGTTCCCAAGGTTATTTTGCTGGGTGCCTTGTTTAATCTGAAATGAGACTTGTTTTCAGTATGTGCTACAAAAAAAGGTAATGGAATCATAGAACCATGGAAAGGTTCAGATTGGAAGGGACCTTCAAGATCATCTAGTTCCACCACCCTGCCGTGGACAGGGACACTTTTCACTGGACCAGGTTTTTCAGAGTTCTGTACAATCTAGCCTTGAACACTTCTAGGGATGGGGAGTCCACAAACCTGTTCCAGTGCCCTCACTATCCTGTTTTAGTCTTGCTGAAATCCTGGTCTTCTTCTACCTCTTGGTTATTCTGTTTCAGAATGTTGAAAATCTATCTTCAGATAGAAATCACAGTCTCCACTGTTGCCTGATTTGTTTCTACTTCCTCTGCTCTGCATTGCACAGTATTTGGATTTGGTTTTGCTTTGTGTTTTTATTTGATGTCATTCCCAGAGCACAACTCTCCTTGGCAGCAATAGACTGTCCATCATGTAAAACAGACAACCACAGAACTTGTCTGTGTTTTCTGATCCAACAGATGAGTCAACACTGCCTCTTCACTGCTATCTGCGTTGCCATTCCATCAGTCACTTTACTATCTATGCCATCTTCATGTGTTTTGTGAGTACACAAAACAGGACATTTTGTTCTCATGTTCCCATGTGGTGTTAAGCTGTTTAAATTTAGTGGCAGGTTCTATGACTCATTGCTTCATCAGGTTGGATGGGATATGCTGTCCTTGTTGTGCATGCCTGCAGCTTCTTGATGCCAGCTACAACCCATAGCAACACATTTCTCATGGCAAAAATGATACCAGTAAAAATCCTGGAACCCTGAATTTTCTCTAGGTGAGGGTGTTCCTCCATTTACATTGATCACCTACACAATCAAGATGAGATCACAGACTTTTTCATCCAGATGTTCTTGTTCGAAGATTTCCAGAGGAATAGGAGGCTTGGTCATTCAATATACTGCGTGACTTTTATCCTGGGTGAATTTAGTGGAATTTCTTTAGTCTCTCATGATAAGCCCTAATTTCTTTCATACTGTATGTTAACTGTCTTCCCATCAGTGTGACATTCTGCCCAAGCTACACTGCTATCATTCTCAGTGTTAAATTCTACAGGTGCATTGTTACCTCTTTATAAACCTCAAAACTTCCCTCCAACTTGAAGGAATTGTTCTCATGAATGAGCCTAGGGACTCCTAGATTGTGGATTTTTAACTATTGTTTGACGTTTGAATTTCCCCCTTGAAGCACATATTATATTGAAATTTTGACCAAGCTTACTTGACTTTTCCCCCTCTTTCACACCAAGATTTTAGTTATACTACTAAACTGGTAACTAACTCAAAATTTACTGAGTAATAAGCTTTGTTTAAGATGTGTTTTGCACTTGACAGTACTCTCCATCTCATCCCTTATGGGCAGTCTTAATGTTTATTGCTCTTCCCCTTTGTTTCTCCTTCTAGCAGCTTCAGGCTGCTTGCATTCTGCATGCCCTTTACTCAGCTGTGTTTTCTCCAATCTAAAATCACCTTCTATCATTTTTGTGGGTTAGTGTTATGGCTAACTGCACCATCTATCAGCAAACAAATTGCTCTTTGACTTAAAAACAAATCATAAAAAGCGGCATCCTTCTTCTTCAGTGCCAAGAGAGCCTTGGGATCTGGCAAGCTTGTTAGAAATGCTTTCCTCATACTGGTTAGGGAAGAAAGCAAGAGTTCTTTCCCTTCCTTCCTTCCTTCCTTCCTTCCTTCCTTCCTTCCTTCCTTCCCAGCTGACGGACAAGACAGCTAAAAGCTTAGTAAAGTCAAGTAAGGAAAAAAAAATTTAATGCCTGGCTAATAAATACAGTTATACTGTATTTCTTACTTTAATTAAGAATATAATTTACTATAATGGTCAAGAATGATGGCAATGGTTTTGCAGCAACCTTTCCTGAGGCTGACATCCATGTAAGAAAAGTTAGGACTATGTGGAAGTTGCAGTCCACATAATAGCAAAGAACTCTCATCCCTCAGGGATGACTGCTTCACTGTTTTGGACCTTTTAAAGCTATTATAGCTGCCAGTAACTGAGAGAGTGTATCATACACTCATATCATCAGGCATTCAATATTTATCAGCATCAAGATATACAAAAAGTACTGTGGTGCCAACAGAGTCTTCAAATTGATATCAAAAAGAGACAGTAAAAAATTGGAAGATGAGTGTAATTATTTACAAGAACCCACAGAAAAACAGAACTGAATATGCATGAAATATCTCAGCATAAATACAAAAAATGCCAATGTGAAGTTTGGCCAATGGTAAAGTGGAACTTAGTGAGTATGTGCTCTCAAAAATGAACCAAGTGTCCTTCTGCAAAAAAATAATTTTAAATAGCTATGGAATTACAAATCCTACAATTACTTAAGACAATATGGCTAGTAATTGCAATATCAGAGTCAGGAATCACTTCTGCTATGGGGTGGGGGCATGGCTATGTGCTCTGCCATTCAAACCACTCACTTAAGGAAAGTATCTACTGTGGGACAGTAAAGTCCAATATTCAGGAAAGAGGTTTCATTAATTTTTATATGGAAGACAAATTTCTGCAGCATATAGAAATACATTAGGTATTATAGCTTGTTTCATCTTTATGTATTATTGTGTTCCAGTGTTGGCTATTCCAGAATAATATATTCCAGATCTGTCATAGCCTTATTGCAATGGAGAAATTATCACCATGTTGACCTATTATAACAGACACTAGATGCAATCTCATGCATTTATGTAACATTTAAATAGATTTATTCAAATTGGTGAAAACCTTTGTTTAGTTCCTCCAAATAAAGAACCATTAACTGTTATATTGACAAAAACTTAGAGACTCTTCTGTGCTAATGTCTTCCATTCTCAGTCTGCAGAGTGAGAACATTTTCATAGCATTTCTTCACAAATTAATTGATCTAACTGCAATGAGGGCTCTTATCATTCCTCTGCCAGAGATGAATATTGCTGCTGATCATAATGCAATTGGTGCAATTGTGCTTCGCTATGAATAGCAGAGGAGAAATCATGTTTATGATGAGGTGGCCCTGAATTTAGTAAGGCCACTGTAAACAGAGGAGAAAAGGAGCAGCAGTAAGCCATTGTCATGGTTTAATCCCATCTGGCACTCAGCCCCACATGGCCTCTTGCTCAATCTTCCACTACATCAGGATAGAAGAATAAAAGTAAAAAAACATGTGGGTTGAAATAAAGACGGTTTAATAGGGAAAGCAAAAGCCATACACACAAGCAAAGCAAAACAAAGAAGTCATTCATCTTTTTCCATGGGCAGGCAGATGTTCAGCCATTCCCAGGAGAGCAGGGACCCATCAAGTGTAACAATGACTTGGGAAGACAAATGCCATTACCCTGAACCTTCCCCTTTTTCTTCTCCCCCCATCTTTCTCTGCTGAGCATGTCACCATGTGGTATGGAACATCTCTTGGGCCAATTGGGAAGTGTCCTCTCCTTGTGTTCCCCCAGCCTCCTTGCTGGTAGGATGGTGTGAGGAGCAGAAAAGGCCTTNTTACCCTGAACCTCCCCCTTTTTCTTCTCCCCCCATCTTTCTCTGCTGAGCATGTCACCATGTGGTATGGAACATCTCTTGGGCCAATTGGGAAGTGTCCCCTCCATGTGTTCCCCCAGCCTCCTTGCTGGTAGGATGGTGTGAGGAGCAGAAAAGGCCTTTACTCTGAGAACTGATCAACAATAAATAAAACACCCTTGTATTATTAGCATTGTCTCCAGCACAAGCCTGAAACACAGCCCCATACCAGCTACTATGGAAAAATTAACCCCAGCACAGCAGTAAAATAGGCAGGTAAGAACCCAAAAGTATAGACAGCATCTCTGTTGATGAAGGCAGTTTGATGTCCATCAACAAAGCAGCATCACCAGGGTGCCACTTACACTTTTATTGGCAGCATCCCTGCTGCAGATGGTGTTAGTCAGCTCTGCAGGGAGACATTTTGCTGCTGTTCCTTTGTTCCCATGCACTGCATAGGGTTGGATAAATATAAGTGGAGGTATCAGTCTCCACATTGTCTGTCCTAGAGGAAAACAATTCCTCTACAGGATCAGAAGTCCATGTCAGTTGCAGGAGTTAAGTTTCCAAGACTGATACTTTATCGCTTTCTCCCTGTTTGCCCCAGCTGTGGGTTCAGCATGGTGCCTACATCAGTAGAACATTAAGAATATAGGCATAATTAAAGCTTTTTTTATGTAAGGGAGAGGATAATTTCACTTATCTTTCTAAAAGCTATAGGTGTTATTTCATTTGGACTCTACAGATCAGCAATGTAAAGAGACAAGTACTTCCAAGAGGAAATTCATCCTCTCTCCGTAGAAGTTTACATCAGGACAGGGAAATTTGTTGTCCAGAGATATCTCACTCTATTTTTCCACATTACAGGTAAAATATATAACTTGAACTAAAGACTCATATTTAAACATTTAAAATCAGGTGAGAAGAATTACTTTTACTGTCAGTTTTCACTGGGAGGCAAATGTAGCCTTTCTCAAAATCTGACAGTAACACCAATGGGAATGGAATTGATAACATATAAATCTGACTGCAATTCCCAAACCATTTAATTGTCAATAAGAAAGACTCAGTATTTTAGTGAGGGAAAAGAAATAACTCAGGTGACTGAATTGATTGCTTCAATAATGAAGAGGACTCTTCAAAGGAGAGAGCAGTGAAGGTTTTTTTACCTTGAATTCAGCAAGTGTTCCAACCATGTCTCCCATTATATCCTCACAGAAAAACTAATGAAGTAAGGACTGCATAAGTAAATAGTGAGGTGGTTTGAAAATTGGCTGAATGCTGGACTCAAAGGGTTGTGTCAGCAGTACAAACTCCAACTGAAGAACAGTCACCAGTGGTGTACCCCTGTGGTCTGCACTCAAGCCAGCACTGCCTAACAGCTTTATTTAGGATTGAGTGATGGGACAGGATATACAGACCCTCAAGTCTGTAGGCAATGTAGAATAGGGCTTGGTGCATCAGAGGATTGTGCTGCCATTCAAAGGCACCTTCTGGGCTGGAGGATTGGGCCAAGAAGAACCTCATGAAGTCCAAGAAAGGAAAATGCCAACTCCTGCTCCTGGTGAGAAATAACCTGAGCACAGCTGCAAGGTGGGGCTGACAGCTGGGCAGCAGCTGTGCAGAGAAGGACCAGCCAGCCCTCATGGACACCAAACTGAATATAAGCCAATTACCAACCCTCACAGCAAAGGAGGCCAACAGCCTTCTGGGCTGAATGACACAGAGTGTACCCAGCAGGTTGAGGGAGATGATCCCTTCCCTCTGCTCAGCATTGGTAAGATATATCTGCAGTTCTGTGTTCATTTCTGGGCTTCCCAGTACAACAGATATGGACAAACTGGAGTGAGTGCAGGAAAGAGCCATGAAGATGTCTGAGGCCTTTGGAAATCTGACCTGTGAGGAGAGGCTGTGAGACCTGTGACTAATCAGTCCAAAAAAGAGAAAGCTCATGGGGAATCCTGACAATGTATAGGAGAAGCAGGGATGGAGGAAAAAGAAAGAGCCAAACCCTTTCCAATAACACTGAGTGATAGCAAAAAGACAGAGAGGCCACAAACTGAAAGACAGGAAATATCACTTAAATGGAAGACAAAATTATTTCACAGTGAGTGTGTCAAACAGTGGCACAGCTGCACACAGAGGTTGTGGAGTGTCCATTCTTGAAAATTTTCAAAACCCATCTAGGCAAGATGTTGGGAAACCAGCTTTAGCTGACCCTACTTTGAACAGGGGGACTAGGCAGTGTCCAGACATGCCTCAATTTGTTCTATGATTCGAAGTTTGTAGAGTAGAAAAAAAAGCCTTCTTTTGTCCTCTCTTAAATCATAGGCTCTGAGGGAAAAAACCCTTGAAAGACACAATGCAAAATTTCTAAGAGGAATTAGTTTGACTGTTTTTAACTGCACTTTTAAATGCTGTTGCACACACTGAGCAGCCAAGCAAGAATAATTGGGCTTGTTTGGATCTTCAACACTGTTTAACTGTTCACTAATGACTGCATCATTTGTATGCTCTATTATCTTAGTTTGCCCTAAAATCTTAGATATAGTAAAATGTTTTTTAAACTGAATTATTTATCCAGGTTTGGCTTTCCTTTTCGCTTAAAAAATATTTTTTAAAATCTTCTCCAATACACATTCTTCTTGGTCCTAAAAAGTCAGATGAAAAAAGGCTTTTGGGGATTCTTGGTTATGAACTGTCTCAACTTTCCTACCTGTACTCTTGTTCTCTGTCTATCATGGATGTCTGTGGCACTAACACGTTTTTTCTCACTGTCTTTTAACCACATAAGCTGTTTTGATCTGTTCTGGCTCTGGTCCACTTTGGCCCTCACACCTCTAGGAAGCCAACAAGACTGGATCTCTTAGAGAAAGCAGTTATTTTAACACCAATTAGCCTCACTCTCCATTTGATTTGATAGAGAAAACATTTTATTTTCTAAAAATTTCCACTGTCTAAGCAGCTTGCTTACCTCTCCAGAAGCCTATTTCTCTTTGTGCTTACTAGATCTCAGCAGTCTATCCAAATCGCTCTCTGCTTTTTGTTACCTGCAAGTTCAGAAGTTTGGCTTCAGCTTTTTCAGCTGTCTTTGCTCAGAGCTTGCAGTAACTGCAACCAGGTGCAGTAGAATGGAAGAGCTGTGTTTTGTCATTGTCTGCTCAAGGATCTGAGCTACAGGTGTTTCTTGGACAAAGTAAGAAGCAGTCAGTATTCTTCACAAATAAATTACATTGGAAAAAAACCCACAAAAAGTTTTTGATTTCACTAATAATGTTGTTGAATTAGGTACCACAGAATTTTGTCCCATAATGCCTAGACTGTTTTGGTTCTTTGAAGTCATTTTACAGAGGAGCTCCAAACACCTGGAGCCTTTTGTTTTTATGACATTTCCTTTAGTAACAGACCTGAAAATAGCTCATCAAGCATAATGACAATGGGATAAGCTAAAATTAGTTTTAATGCCTCTCCTGTGATGCTTATGTCTATTTTGTTGCTGATAAATTCCCTGGGCTAAATTGCACCCTTGGATAAGAAATGGCTATCACAAAAGCAATGGGAGTTTGACATGGCCATGAAGGGATTATAAATAGCCCTCAGGGAAAATAATATAAATATATTGCTTCTTCTACTGTTTGAATCCACTAATTAGGAAATCAGAATGTGATAGAAAAATGTTGATGGTGAGCAGATGCCTTTGCTGAGTGATTATTGCAAGTCTGGTTACTGAAGCTAAAAAATACAGCAGAGCACTCAATATTTTGCCATGAACTTTGAAAGTCTAATGAAGTGTTACTACCAATTTGATGTAAATCACAAGTGTGGCAAGAATTTTGCCAAAGGTCACCTCTACATATGAAACATTTTGTGTCTGACTTAGATGCAATACAGGTAATACATTGATCTCATTGGCACATTGCATTCTCCCCATCTGTCATGTCCACATGTTTTTCACAGTATATTGTAAATTTTCCAGGATGTTATTGAGGTGGCAGTAATTCAAGTAGACCTGCTCACCATACATGAGATTCAATAATTTTAGGTATCTGTGGTATAAGACAGTCACTCCAACACATTAAATACAACTGGGTTAATCCTCCCAGACAACTGGTAACTGAGAAACTTTAACGAGTTCAAAATGAGCATGAACTTGTCACTTATATGCAGGTGATCTTTTTGTTCTCACATTGAGGTTCCTGGGAACTCTATGTAAGCATTGAGTGTCAGGTCTGCCATAATGCAGTGTGTAAAAGAGATGAACTTAAGATACTTAGATTAGAAAACCCTGCTCCAAAGCTAAAATCCCACACACATTCATCAAATATGGCTTTGCAGTTTATAGCTTCTGAAGTCTTCTTACGGTGTGCCATTACTCTTCAATACTGCATAGGTCATCAAGCAATTTAAGAATACATGAAAAAGAGTTAAATTTGAGCTGTGATAGGCCCAACAAAATTGTGAAAAATTGTCATTGGTTTTCATATTTATGCACATTTCTTAATCTCTTGACAAGACACCTACCCCTCAAAGTTATCTGGATTCACTTTATTCCAATTCTGTGTTTTCCTTTTAAATTGAATGTACATAGAAGCATGATCTGAATGGAAAATCTAAAAATATTTGTCTGCAGCTGAAACAGGAAGCATCAGAAAGCGAGTGCCTTGTATTTCTTCCTCCCACGGGAACATGTCAGTGTCCACATGGTCCATGGACTTGACACATGTGAGATTACCTTGCTTTTGTAAGTTCAGTTGAGTGGAAGTGATTGCTGTTGATGTTTGTTTTATTGAAAGGTATAATAGCTGTAAGCTTCTGCAAAAGTATCTGTCAAAGACAGTTGGAACATTTTGAACAACTGTGTCCCAGACTGGTGCTATAATCATTGATGTGAATTAGGAGCATCTTTACAAGGCTTTATGTCAAGTCTCTGAAACCAATTTTGCAGTGAAGTATATATGGTCTGTGTGCTGGTAAAAAAATATGCTGCAATTGAATGCATTTTATGTCAAAAGTTGGACCCAATAATGAGTTAGAGTCTATGCTTAGAGTTCAGTCATAGTGGGTCACCTCCTCAAGACTGAGAAATAAACTTCCCAAGCCAGCAACAACCCACAGGTCTTCATCTTTCTCCAAGGAGTGCAAAGGCACAAGGAGCCTGTGAAATGTTCAACCTCACTGCATGCAGAGTATAGTGGAAAATTAGATCCACCTCTCACCATGAAGGTGAGGCTGGAATAACCCTAAAACTCCTAAAATGGAAGTTAGTAAGGTATCATCTTTCAGGAAAGAGTGGTGATAAACAAGCACTTCTGTATACAATAATCTCTTCAACTGATTGTTTCTGCACATTTGAAACAGGCATATTTAAGACCTTTGATGATATGAGCCTGTGGAGGAAAAATTAGTTGATGTTTAAACCTATCAATGTCATTTGCTTTAGCAATAGGCTTCTTTTCTTTAAGAAAGAGTAAGATAGGGTCCTGGCAAAAACTGACTTAGGATAGAAGCACTGTGTCCTTATAGGGTTTATCTGGGGTCTTTTGTGTTTTCCTCTGTGCTTTTCTTTAGCTCTTTAAAGGCCAGATTTAAAACCAAATATTCCAGAGGAGAAACAAGAAAATAAATTAAACTAACACCATCTAATGAAATAGATTATTGAACTCGTCAAAAAAAGTGTTTCATCTCAAACTGAGATCCTTTCTTCTTTAAAATACTTTGTTCTGCATCCAGTGGTTCTCTTATTGTCTTGAAAGCTCATCTGCTTTGTAGATCAGTCAACTTCCTAAGACGCCAGTGACTTGCAAAAGTTATTTGTTGGATCAGAGTTATATGAAGCATGGGAAACTGCTGACCTTCCTGACAAAACAGGTCTTGTCAGAAGCAGTTGGACTTTGAAGAATGGGTAGAGTTAAAAATGGGATCTTTAGTTGACTAGGAGTATAGTAAACTATTTCTTAAAGACTCAAAATAGAGTCAGTGCCTGCTCAGTTCCAGAAAACAAGGTGAATGATCCATGCTCCCTGGCTTCCCCATTGCAATATAAAGTCCACATGCACCAGAAGCTGCCCTCTGACAGCAGTTTGAAGGTCTTAACTTTTTTTATTTAGGCTCACGTCTTCACTTCCTTTAGAACTGGACAAGACCCCTTGTGCCTTCCAACAGACCCCTTCTGCCTTCCAACATCTCACACACAGAACTGTTTGGACGCTCACACAGAAAATTAAAATAGATTTTAACAAAATGGGGCAGCCTGCAAGATGGAGCAAAGGGTTTGGCCCAAGGTGTTAACCAGCCACTTGCTTATATGTCAGTGGGTTCTGCCTGCTTATCTCACAATTCCCCCTTAAACACCTGTAAAATTTGATTTTTAATCAATTTTTTAAAAATCCTTCATAATGTTGCCTATGGTTTGGGCTATCTCCACTCACTGCTAGTTACTTCCCACAGTTTCTCATGGTCTGTTCAGCTAAGCCTGAGGCTGAGACCCAGCCTGCCCACCTTACAGAGACATTTTTATTGAAAAAATGTAAGTGTTGAGGATTAATTTTCCCATGAATGTAGGTTAATCTTTAGAAATGAGACAGATTCTGATGCAAAGCCATGAAGCTGTCTGACATCAGAAGATTAGATTTCATCTGCACTTTGTCCTTTTTAGGAGCAAGATTTAGAATGGACAAAAACACACAATGGAAATTGGTAAAAAAAGAAACATGAGTGAACAATAAGATCATTTAAAATGTGACTTTAAAACCACTGATTAGAACTTCTCTTGTTCTTTCACTATGTGTCACTTCTCAGTTCCTCCTCCCTCTGAATTACAGGTGTGGGTAATGTGAAGACAGCTCTGAGACTCCTATTATCAGATAACAAGCACAGCCCCAGGCTTCAAAGTAAGGAAACTCTATAAACTTTATTTTGTCCTAAAATGTTGATTGAGAAATTTTGTATCAGTATGTTCTGAGTGATTCCTTTCCACCGCATCACTAATATCATGAACTGCACATCTCTCCCAGACTAAATTATTTTTTAAAAATTTAAAAATGCTCCAAATGAGCTTTCAGTTTCATTTAGCAGAAGTAGGATCAAATGAAATGTTTTTCTGCCTCATCCAGTGGTAGTAGGTTCAATAACCAAGAAATCAGATCTTCAGGGGTGACCTACACTGTTCATGGTTTGGCAACACAATTGCTGTAACAATTCTGCATCAGCCACATAGGCCCCTAAAGAGCCTTTGTCCTCCTACTTCCTTATCGTAAATAACTAGTACTGTATTAAGGACATTAGAAAGACATGTCCTAGAAATTGCCCTGGAATAGCCCTTGGAAGAGCTCTGATGGGGGGGAAACATCCTGTATTTATTAGAACCATTTGTAGAGTTCAGTGATAAGCAAAAAGCTCCTTGATGAATAATTTGAAAACACCCTAAAAAAAGAAAGATACAACCCCACAGGGTAATGGACACTGCACCCCTCCCACTCATCTTTAAACTCTTAATAGGTCTGTGAAGCTAAATAAGGAGTGTGAAAAAGCAGGCTGAAGCACTGGACCTATGTATGCACTGCTGGCTAACTCTGTCCTCTTGGGTTTCTTTTGTGCCATTCCAACTAGATGTTCCCATGAAATACCTGCAACGAAGGAAGCCAAATCCAAACAGTGTAAAGATGAGTTAGTAACAAGTGAGTGATTTAGCAGTACAGTTTCATTTATGGACCCAAGGTGATCACATGTTGACAACAGTCAAAAAACAGCTCTGAATTCTAGGATCTGAGTTCCTATCTGTTGGTTTCTTCTCCACTGACTAAGGATAGGAATGTACTTTACAAATCTGTATTCCTAAGTATGGGTTCTTTCTTCCACTGTACAAGAAGCCATCCCACGCACAAAGTTGGGATATTAGAACTCATTTAATATCTGTGCAGAGATGTGTGCTAGGTGATGAATCCACAAAGTTGGCACATCTTCAGCATGCCAAGTGCTCATTTTTATACATTTCCACAATAAAATAAAGTAATCTCCTGTATACATAACAACTTAAATCTACAGTCATCTGCTTTTCATTCTCTGCTCTCTGTTTAAATACAGTGTTATTGTATTTAAGATGGATTGGACACTGATACAGTGGACACTGATTTTGCTGTGCATGATTTAACAGGAAGGAGGTAAAGTGAATAAGGGGCAATGACAGCCTACCAGTAAGTGCTTTACTGAGCCAATAAACACAAAGTTCAAGCAAAGTTGTTCTTTGGTTTTATAGTTTGATTTACAGTGTTCTCCTGTTCTTTCTGCTGGGGTCATGGCTCTTGGTTCCTGCAGGTTGGTTATTCCTTCATTTTTCATACATTTTTTTATTTGCCCTTTACTGCAGTGAATTTTTAACCCTCTCATGGTGGTTTATTCAACAAACCTACATACCTTATTTAGGCACACAAACTTATAAGTTCCTACAACCTGGCATCAATCATGTTGTTAGTAATGCACTGGCAAAAAAAAAAAAAAACCAGATATCATCTTCCCTCTGTCAAATGGTTATTTATCAAAATTAAAGGCAGAAAATTCCCTAGAGCAGGCAAGCCACCACCTGCCAGCAGTGCTACGCAAGTTTTGTGTCTTGTAACAAGCATAAGAAAGAAGCTTTTGCATCTGAGTGTATGTGCAAGTTCAGTGCAAGGGGCAGTAGAAAGCACTTGCAACATTTCTGTGAAAGCATTTAATAAGCAATTCCTGCTTGAAGAAGTGCACTGCACATGAGTACTGTTCCAGAGGAAGTGGCTGCTGGCTGCTGTCCCCAGAACCATGAAACAAGAGTTAGTCATCCTCCTAATGTCAGTCACAAGGCTGTGGTTTGAATGCCTCAGCTCAGAGACCTTCTCTGAAACCTGGCCACTGGTTAGCTTATTGCCTTTGCCTATTTTGAAGTCACTTAAATTGAGCAGCAGTATTTCATGTAATTAGTTCTACTAATCATAAATGCAGGGTTTGTAGGATGCATGAATCATTCTTTTTTTTTTTTTTTTTTGGACAAAATCTACAAAACTGTCTGAAAAAGGAACACTGTCATATTTATTACATTTGCTCTTTGGTTTCAATTACCCTTCCTATTTTCCCACTTCATTTCTAAACCCTCATTTTGCAAAACTACTTTAACAAACCTTTGCTCTTTATTTTCTTTTGCTTCAAGTGTATCCCTTGTTCCTTTCTCTGGTTTCTATTATTGCACAGCAACAATCATCAATGTGTATGAAGGCAGTCATCAGGTTCCAAGAAACACTTTATTTGCAGCTAAACTTGTGTATATGCCTGAAGTACTGGTGAAAGAATAAATTTCATTATCTTTTATGCTATCGCTGTCAGAAGACAGCCAAATGCTCCTTGAAAAACAAATATGCAACAGATCAGGAAAATCCATGAACAGTATTGAGCAGAGCTGGCTAGTGGAAATGCCATGAATGCCTGCAGTTTGGCCATTCAGCTCTCACATTGAATGCTTAGTATTTTCTCTTCGAGACAGAGGTAATCCAGCTGTGCTTTTGATAAATCCTTGTGGAAGATTTGGCTCTCCAGTAACAGGCAGAGATCACATTCCCCTATCATTTTTCCCAGTTTGGGATCACCTATAGGAACATTTTTAGTTTCTTGATGAATTAAAATGTTAAAGCACTGCCCAGCTCCACCAATGATGAACTTGCATGATTGTATATGAGTTGTGCAAGGTCACATAAGGAGTTTGTGACTTAGACAGATATCCTTCTCCCACTTCTTCCACCCATCCAAATTAGGATGACCACTCCCCATGAAGTTTCCATGGAAGCTGTGCTCTGCTAACCACGTGGCAGGTGTGTGTGTGTAGCTCTCATTAGTGTGAATGAGAATTGGCAGAGCACTCCAAAGGAGGATGAAATCCTCTGAGATGTTATTTCAAATTGTTTTTCAAAAATGCTTCTCTATGTTACATCACTGCACATTTTATCTTAAAACTAAATCATTTTGTCATTATAGTCTTGGCCGGCAGCTCATTCTTTAGACAAACTTATGTTCATTTTGATTTTTTGAAATAAAACCAGTGACTTCCCCAGCACAGGAAAGACATCAACCTGTTGGAGTGAGCGCAGAGGAGGGCCATCAAGATGATTAGAGGGATAGAGAACCTGTCCCACAAGGAAAAGCTGATAGAATTGGAGCTGTTCAGCCTGGGAAAGAGAAGGTTTAGGGGTGACCTAATTGCTGCCTTCCAGTACATGAAGACATCCCATAGAAGAGATGGTGAAGAACTTTTTGCAAGACCATGAAGTGACAGGACAATGGGAAATGGATTCAAAATAAAAGAGAGTAGGTTTAGATTAGATAGTAGGAAAAAATTCATTACTGTGAGGATGGTGAGGCACTGGTACAAGTTGCCCAGAGAAGTTGTGGATACCCCATCCGTGGAAGTGTTCAAAACCAGATTGTATGGAACTCTGAAAAACCTGGTCTAGTGAAACATATCCCTGTCCATGGTAGAGGGATTGGAACTAGATGATCTTGAAGGTCCCTTCCAATCCTGTCCATTTTGTGATTCTAAATACAGTTTAACTGAAAACAATCTTTCACAGGTGTACCCTGGGATNTCTGTCCATGGTAGAGGGATTGGAACTAGATGATCTTGAAGGTCCCTTCCAATCCTGTCCATTTTGTGATTCTACTAAATACAGTTTAACTGCAAACAATCTTTCACAGGTGTACCCTGGGATCATGTTCTTGGTACCCTACAAGTCAGCATGGCCCATAACTGTGATATGGTTTGAGCTCTACAAGAAAAAGATCCAATAGCAAATACGGCACTGAGACCTTCTCAGCAAGGCACATAGCAGTCAATCAGCAGAGCAGCAACAAGAAACTTCACACTTGTTTGCACCAAAACCCATGCTGTCTTTTGCTTCTGCAATAGGAGTTTAAAATCTCACCAGATTGATGTTTCACATTCTCTGTGTATTGGTGAAAGTAAAAAACATGGGAATATACAGACAAAGGGAGTTTTATTGTACAAGCACTATTTTTAACTATAAAATAAATTAAAAAACAGCTACCTAAAGAATCATCCACCATTAACCTTCATAACAAAAAAAGTGGAATCACTGGAAAGAAAAATAACAATTTAGAGAAGTTAATTGTGTGCTTTCATGTACTACTAAAAAGAGTTCAACTTTTCTAATGTAAATAGCCCAAATTCTTTGAGTGCTTCATTTCTAAGTTCACAGGCTGTCAAACATCCTGCCAAAATTTGGTCTGAAAGGCTTTTGTCAAGATTGCACAAAATCAGTTCAGAAATTTTCAAGATTGTTTCAGAATTAGGGTTTCTTCAAAAAAGAAAAGGAAAAAAAAAAAAAGCTTTAGGCTTATTCCTCACAGTGAGATTTTCTTTTTACTCTGTGTTAATGAGTGATTCCAAGCCTCTGTGCTTCCCCACACACACATTGCAAATGTTAACTTGAGGTTAACCTAATAGACTTTGTCCAGTCTGCCTGCTGGGTAACTGCAGCTGCTTCTGACAAGCCAAGAACATAAAAGAAGCAGGTGTCACTGGGTGAATTGTTGCCCTTTCAGCAGCAGCTCTCTTCATGACCAGGGAATGGTATTTTAAACCCCATGCACTCTGCTTTGCCCAAGATTTTGGAGCAGAGCGTGGCACTGTGCTCTGTTTTTGTGTTACTTGTGCTAGGCTTTCCTCACAAAGGAGGGAGCAACAGGAGAGCTCAGCCCAGGTCAGGTAAGGAGAGCATCTCTTCAGACAGAGCCATGGGGAATTCTTTGCTCACATAAATATCAATGTGCTTCTCAAGGGCTGTTCAGCAATATGCCTGGAAAACTCAGGAATTCATCAAGTATCATTCAGTACCACTTCAGCATTTTAGTGCTATGCAATATTTTAGGCAGAAAAAAATGCATAGCATTTTTATTGACTGCTTTAGGGAAACAAATCTCTCATATGCACTCAATCCTTGAGAAGAGCCATTATATTGAATATTAAATCCATGGTAACATGCTTGGATTCATATCTATCTGAAAGCTTTAAGCCATCCCTGAAGGCTGATGAGCTGCAAGTTTTAATATGCAGTTGGATTATCTGAGCACTACAGCCACTTTCCTTGATGCTTGTGTCAAACCTTCTGCCCTGGGTAACCCACTCCTGCCCCTCCAGCCTCACTCTGAGCTCATATGCCAGGCTGTGGTCGAGCAAGCCTGGGCTGTGTGTGTGCTGGGCATCTGTATCATACCTGTGTGTCCTGCCAGCCAGCTGAAACAGACACAGTAACACCAGTGACATTCATCAGAGCCCTAAGTTACCCATTTTTCCTTTCTTCTCCCACCTATCTCCCAAATGTCTCTTTAGGTAATGAGATATTTGGGCTTATCAGTTTGCTTGCAGCATCCAGATTCTGACAAGACATTAATAATCAATCTTCAAACTTCTTGGAGGGTTATGTCTAAAAACAAAATACTGGTCTTTCTTGTTCTGCCCCTATGGAATTTCCTGTTTTTCTTCATTTTGTCCATCGTGAAACCAGTCTGACCTGGACTCTGCTACCTTTGTCCTGAACAGATGTAGTGAGCTCTCTGCATGGGCAGCTTAGGCAGAGGATGCAAGCTAATAACCACCCCAAAGCCTCAACAGCAAGCTAGTAGCCAGCAAAATTGTAGATGGCTGACAAAGAAGAAGTGGATCTACTGTAGATAACACATGCACATGTCTTCTGATTTTATTTCTTTCATGCTTCCTTAAAAAACAAAACTCAGGCCAAAGCCAGAGACTGCAAAATAAGTGTAGTGGAAACAGTGAAGTGCATGTCATCCTGGAGAACAAAAATAAATATATTGCAAAATTAGTCATGAGAAAGCCCTTAGTCTGCAATATGCATGTTTTTCTAGACAAGATCTTGCTCAATAAGTATATGTCCAACTGGCTAAAAAATTTCCTTATGATCTTCCTGAAATGAAGGCACATGCTGCATTTCATGGACTTCAGCTTTTAATGCCAATGATTAACAAATACTTTGAACTAGGTAAGGAGCAATCATAGGATTGTAAGAGTAATCTTGACTGCTTAAATACTCTAACACATCACACACACACATATCATTTTCTGGGTAGCTATCCTAACCCCCAGTTTGCAGTAGGACTTGCTCTCATTGCACACTCAGCAATGAAGGCTCCTCACAGTCTGTGTTCAGCAGCTCTTCCATGGGTGAGAAGGCGATTGCCCAGAAGAAAAGAGGATCTATGTGAGAGAGGCAGACAAACTCCAGAGGCAGAGAAACAAGCAGCAAAGCAAGAATCAGCATGAGTGCAGTGAACTTCACACTGAAAGAGAAGGATGATTTCTTTTGCCTTAGTAAAGCAAAGAGGAGATAAGATTACTTGATGTGGCATTTCATTGGACAAAAGAGTCATTTATTTTTGTAAAAATGAAGTACACAATCAGATTCACTGCCTTCTGCTATAAAAGAGTCTTTGGAGATCCCAAAGCTGGGACTGCACTTTGTCTCTCCTGTGAATGGGAGAGGACAACCTTGTAGCTGAAATATCACCCAAGCTGAGGGTTTGCAAAACTGCTGTATCAACACTGCTAATCTAAGTACAAACCTCCCAGCTTCAGTTTCTTTCTTTGCTTTACAACTGTATCACATGGAGGTTTAACCCTTTTGTTCTCATCCACACAAAGCTGCGCTCACTCTTACAGGGAAAAATCTTTGCAGTACAGAACTTACAATGTCCCCTCCACCCCAAGACCAACCAAAAAGAAAGGCATCACACACTTGGGGTAAACCCTCTAGGCTAACAGGACACACCAGAAACCCTCTAGAGAGCTGTGCTTCAGAGGTCAGCCGGACACCTTTCTGGAGAGCAGTGCAGGAAGTTGAGGTGTCTGCTGTTTCCATTCCCAGCACTGGAGAAAGCAGTCTTCTGTCCACAGAATGAGAACACCAAAAGAGACTAAAAGAAATTTCTTTTCCATATCCTCAGGCTATTTCAGGACTGCTTAAAGCTCATAAGCCTTCCTACAGTCTCTGTCCCATGGATATAAGGTAAAGACATCACTGCAGCTCTGAGTCAGGCAGGAATCATATGCCCCATGCCTTTGCAGGGGACTAAGTAGAATGATTTAATTACCCCTTACAGTGCTGCAGAGAGATCATGGGCAAAGCCTTTCCTGTGGTGTCCTCATGAGAACAGAGCCCAGGCCCTCATACGGGTGAATGGTGGGAGGATGACAGTCAATATGCAGATTGAACATTAGGAACATTTGTTTTCATCATGAGGACTGTCAGGCAGTGGGACAGGGGCCAAAGGGTTCTGAACACCGTGTCCTTGGAGATTTTTAAGACCCAAATGCATAAAGCCCTGAGCAACCTGACTTCCTTCAGAGGTGATTTTCCTTTGGCCTGGTTGTAGGGAGAGGAGATGCCCAAGGCCCTTCCCACCTTGAATCATTCCATGATCCTACATATTTTGGACATCTTCTTTACCAAAGGAACAGAAGAGAAGTCCCTGAGCACTGTTTATCAAAGCCTGGGAACTCTGTCCATGCTCTGGCTCAGAAAGACAAGCTTCCCTGTGCATGGACATGGTCTCCTGCTCCTGCAGGAAGCTATTGTCAGATTTTCATCTCTGCCTGAAGAATGTTGAGGAGACAATAGTGTTCAAGCAGAAAGCAGAGAAATCTCTGCTAAGATTTATTTTGCCTGATATATTTGGGAAGGAAGAGAGAACAAGGAGAAGCCAATTTAGTCCAAGTGATCACAACCCTTAGAAGCAGCAACTTCAGCAGAAGTTAGCAAGAGACAACATAACCTCTCTCCTTGCTTCCTTGCTATAGAAACTCACTCCTCCCACACACAGCAAGGGCTTTAGGCCACAGCTGCAAGAGCCATGGATGCATCCTCATGCAAATGAGAATACAAGTATTGCTCTGAGGTGGTGAATATAAATATGTCTAGCAAAAAAGTGCTTCCTTGTATGCATGTAATTCTTGAGCAGAGCTTGACTGTTCTTTAAAATTATCTTATCCAAAAGCTATGGCATCAAAGCAGTGCAAAATCCAGTGAGGAAAACCCAAATAATGTTCCAAATAGCCATTTCTGAAATACACCCTATCAGCCATTACTGATAAGTGAGTTAATTTGAGTAAATAAATTAATTTAAGTAAGAAATTACACTGTTTGGATTTGAACTAGCCATTGTCTTGAATAGGACCATTAGGTAGCCTGGTTATCTTCTGGGGACATCCAGCTTTTCTACCCTGTCAGTAGAAATGCTCTGTCTTTATTTCTGCTGTGCTGATAAATGGCAGACACCTGGTTTAAAAGCAAGATTAGATAACTGCAATGAGATCACGGGAGCAGAGGGAAAAGGGCATCCTTCAGCTGCTGCAGAGCTGAGCAGGGTGATTGCAAACCCTTTGCCAGCCCCTGTGTCCTCCATGCATGTCCCATGTGCCGGCTTGAGGCTGCTGGTGAGCAGGAGTACGAGATGGTGACACTTCAGGCTGCAAGTCCCAGAGCTCTGGCACAATGAGTATTGGTCCTATTTTGGAAGCACTGCTTTGTTGGTACCTCCTCAAAGAAATGTTGATACTGCTTTGAGGAAGTGCTAAAGACTACTGTGCAGATCCGAGGAGACCAGAGGTCTTCTCTCTTGAACGGAGAAGCCTTACATGAATTCCAAATTACTCCAAATAATGTTAAAATCTGAAAGTGTCCTTTCAAGGGGCATTCAGCACACAAAAGAAAGTTGTTTTCATGTTCTGTGAGCAGAGTTTTTCAGCAAGGTTGTGGACCACCTGGTGAGAATGCCTAATTTCCTTCTGCTTTGGTGACCAGGAAATCAGAGGGGCATTTTAATGCACACATACTGTAAAACCAGAAATGAGGTCTGCATCATTTAAGTGAGACTTGGTTTCATCAGAACAAAAATCCTTATGCTTTGTTAAATGGTGTCAGTGCTCAGAAAGGGAACCACCATACTTGTGTATTAAAATCAGCCATGGCCTTGCAATCACCATACTGAAATCATTGTCAGATGGGGTAACTATGAATCAAGTGATATTTGATGCAAGCCTGAAAGATGTCCCTGCCAGTGCCTTTCAGAGCTTTCTCTGATGGGAAGTATTTCAGGATTGCGTGAATGTATTCTGCGTTTTTAACTTCTCATGTAAGTATTTGTGTACTGTGAGGCAGTGAAAAGATGAATTTATACTGTCTCTTAAACAGATGGGTCAGACTCTGCTCCAGATTGCAGCTTCAAGAATCTTTTTATACTCATGTAAAATGGAAGGCAGATGCAAAGAAAATGTACCAGGGTGTGACTCAATGCTTTAGGCCTAATTCCTCTTCTCCCATCTCAACACTGCTGTTTTAGAAAATAGGACAAGTGTAAATAAATGCAAATTCTCAATGAGATCATCACTGCACATGTCTCCAGAGGCCACTGGGAGTTTCCAGTGTGGGATGTCTTCTGAAGGCATCTCTACTGAATGTAGATCAATGCAAGAACGTTATCATTATGAAAACAATCATGTCTGCAGGGCTAAAATCTGGAAAAAATATGGATTTTCACTCTTACAGAAACCGCCTTTTCCTGTTTTGTAATTTTCAAACTTACATGTCATCCAATTTTTAAAAATGCATTAAATAATGCATTGTTTATAGTGCAACAGTACCTAGGAGTTGTTGGACTCTGTTGGGGGAGGTCCTGCACAAAAACAAAATCAAGTGACAACTCCTAACCTTTGTGCTCTGTACCCCTGTGAATATTCATGTGCTAGACAAGGCAGAGGAAAGCTAATGTCTGTAAATAATGTGATGGGTGAAGGGATGGGTATTAACACCTCTGAAAGGGGTCTTAACATCTCTGTTGACTTTGGGCAGCAGGTCTATTACAGAGCCCAGACAGCCTGGCTCCTGAAACAGCCAAGTGGGCCTGTACAAACCTGAACTTCTGAACTCTGGGGTACAATAGTGAGTTCAAGGGGGGAATATGTGGTAGGCAGTTTGGGAAGGCTGCACCTTCCCTGTACCTCAGCCAATGAGGAAAGGAAGAGACAACCTGCGGCCGGGATTTTAGGAGAAAAGGAGGCTGCACCCTCCAAAACCTTGAGAGAGAGAGAACCCTGCAGGTGTGAGCCCCAGAGGACTCTCTCCCTTTATTTAAATAAAGCTGCAGGACTCCTCTGTCTCCTTTTGGGACATAAACCTCATGTGTTTGTGGATTTTCCTGACAAAGACAAAAACTAGAGACAATAGATGGGGACTACAAACAAAGACACAGTGGAAAACTATCCCTCAGTTTCTTACCCAAAGTAGTGTGAAGCAATCCTGAAGTTAATGTAAGCCCTGCAGCTCTGTAATGGGTCTGATATTGCTTCCAATAAAGCAAACATTGCTTGTAAGAGGGAGCAATATAAGGAGAACCAGTGCAGAAATGAAAGTGGAAAACTAGAACAGCAAGATGAAGGAAAATCCACAAACCAAACCAAACAACCAAAAAAGAAAACAAAAGGCACAAGGCAGAAGAAGGAAGAATCCCAGAGATGGAAGTTTTAAAACTTTTAAGGCTCAAAATGATGCTATGACATGTAACTTCAACTGCTGGAAAAAAAATTATATGTAAAATCCATAATTTTGCATTTTTTTTCTAAAAGAGTGACTGAAAAAAGGCAGAGGTCTATCTCAGTGGGGATGGTATAGCTTCTTTTTGGTGATTAACACAATCCTTACTGCACTATAGATTAGTGAGGGTCCACCACACTTCCCCTGCTTTTCATATGTCCTGAACTGGCTCACACCTGACATGATTTGGAAAACAGGCTCAAATTTGGAGACCTGGAGCCTCCTCTGCCCCATCTCTGTCTCCTCCTGCCTTGACTAATCAACCATATTGATTTTAACAGCCAGGATTCTTGTGTTTATGTGCTGTATTTTTTGTTTATGTTGACTTCAGAGCAAATTACCTTTGAGTCCTGTTACCTCAAGCCATAAAACACAGATGTGCTAATTCAGAGTATTGCAAATCAATGTATTCATGTAATTTTGCATTTACAAAAGTTAAAGGACCCCTATTCATATGGATATTGTCCAAAAACAGTGTGTATTGTGGTTGCCAAACATCTTATGTGTGCTGATGCTCCAAAGATTTCTGAGGCACAAATTCAGAGCATTGGCATGCATTAAGATGATTGGCATCTCAAAATAGGTGGAAATTCCTTTTAACTATCTCAGACGTAACATTTTTGTTGATATTTTAGAAAATACATTTAGCTAATATGGGAACATTTCCTTTTTTTGTAAGAAGAATTAATGAATATTCACTGAATGGCTTCCTGCAAGAGTATTTGAAGCTAAAAATCTCATGTTTAAAGATGAAATAGACTCAAGAAAACTAACTGAGTGACTTTACGGATTAAAAACGGAAGCAGCAGCTTCTGACACTCAATTTATTCTATTAAAACCAACATTAACTCAGTTAAGATTTTCCCTGAAGAGAAAATTTGGTGTCTTTAAAGGAAAAAAAATCAGCTATTGAATAACAGAAATGAACAGCCTACTCTTTATTTTCTTAGTTTAGCATCACTCAGAAAATAGGCAATTTTAAAACCAGTGGCACAGGTTAGCATGATTCCTTAGGTTTCCAGTTTGGGAAACAGTGGGAACAGAAAGAAAAAGGCTCTTTCAAAGGGTAATTCAAAACAGGAGCCTAAATTAGGCTATTTGCTCTTCATCTGTTTTATATACTTGCAGAATTGAAAGCCTGTAGATGTGCCTCTGGGTCACTGAGCCCAGACTGGGCTGTGGCAAACAGGCTCCCTGTAATCCTCCTAAAACAGGGCACTCCAAGTTTTCCCCTCTTCTTTAGGATAACCCAACAGCTTTCAGGTTAGAAACTGCCTTCTGATTTCCAAACTGCATTTTGACCTGGCCAGTATGTGCCCATCTGCTGCTCTGCCAGCAGTCATTTGGCTTCGGGTTACACATGCCCTTGTCTCTGGTGTCACCTCCTCCAGTGCAGTAACAGCCAGCAGTGTTAACACAACAGTCCTGCATTTCGTAATTGCCTGGATGCAAGGAGTGACTGGCAGAGCTGATAATAGGCTCTTTTATCCCCTGTAAATGGAGACGAGCAAAGTGCACTTGCAAAACCTGCAATTTGGATGGAAGACTGATTGCATCTGTGTCTCAAAAGAGCTAAGGAACAATCTCAGATAAGAAGCTTTTTAATTTCATATGTTAAACAAGGTGAAAGAGAAAGAGTTCAAGACAGACTCTGGGGATTTTTGTGGCCTGGTATCAAAGGAGTGAAAAACAATTAGAAAATGAAGTTAGTGATAAACAGGAAGACAATGACAAAGTTTTCTGGAAGAAGACATTACATTTCTTTCCTGCCAGACTTCAGGTCTGATCAAAAATTGGATGATTTTGGGTTGTCAACATTTCAGAAAAATGTGCTACAAACTGACAAGCTCTTGACACACTTTAAAATGCATCGGTTGTGTAATCCTCAGGCGTCTTGGGAATAAATAGAAGGAAAAAAACCCCAAAACAGTCAGTGTTTGTTTTCAGTGTGGAAAGGCAATACTAAATACTTGTCATATGCCCAGGGTTCTTTGGTACACACATAGTGTAACTGGCATTTAACTTTTAAGTCACACCACAAAGTCACACCAGGAAGTTGCACATAGGTACTCATCCCCCTGCAGACCTATTTCAAAACTAGGCAGGACTTCAGCTGTGTGATAGATAGCAATAATAGAAAGGACGGCTTCTAAGCATTTCTGATTACAAATATCTTTTGGTTTTCGCCCTTCCTCAAATAGGAGCATACCTGACCCAGCCCTGGAAAGTTTCTCATGGCCTACAGGCAGCAATACATAGCAATAAACAGAGAACAGGGAGGTTTTGAGTGGGAGCTTACCTTGTTTTGTCTCACTTCAGCAATTGATAGAGAAATTACTTTTGTCTGTCTTCAGTTCCCCAGCTCCTACTGGGCAGTAACAGCCTGTAGTGCATTGGAAATACCTTGTTACCTGCCAAGTGCACACCATGCACCCACCTTGCTGCACTGAACATGTCCTTAACTTCTGCAGCTGCACAGCTGGGCACAGCAAGCACTAAAACAGCCTTCTGGGTGCTACAACCACACTTTGCATGGCCATGATTGAGGCAGCACTCAAAATCCATGGCACAAAACTGGGCTGTTTTTGCAAACAGAGCACTCCTCAAGAGCTGGGACATAAACCTCACCTCAAGGGTGCAGTGCGTGGATAATCTTTTTGCCTGTAATAGGCAAAACCATGTGCAAATAAGTGATTTTAGCAAACTGCTGACTAGCATCTCAGAATAAGAAAATGACTGGGGAAAATGGGTTAGATCATCAATTAATTAGTCCTATAATGGAGGGCAGTTCAAGTCCACTGCTGTTACGGCAATGAAAGAGATGCTGCTGTTCCCCTCCTGCTCCTGCCTGCCGTCATGCTCAGGAATTATCTAGACACACGTTCAGTGAGTGGTTCAGTGATCTGATGCAATGGAAAAATACTTTTTTTTTTTTTTATGTGAAGGCGTGCAAGTTGGTTTTTTTTTGTCTGATCACCTTGCTTGCCTGTGACTGTTCAATCTCTGGCTTTGATGCCACAAAAGCACCTGCTAGGTCTGATGGGAGAGGTAGGAAGAGGCAAAGCAGGACTGTTTTTTGCATTGGCAGCCTGCAATTATACCAGCTAAAGCCAAACATCAAACTGCAAACACACACAAGGAAAGGGAAACGAGTTACCATTTTAATTGTTTGCCTATTTGAAAGTTGACTGAAAAGCCTAAGTATAATGGATTTTCTTCTTTCATTTCAACATGATACAGCTGTATTGCTATCAGAAATTCGTCTTTTCATGGCTATCCAATTTCCTGTCTGATCTACACATTGTAAAATCAACTTATTTAACTTCTCTATTCTTTCTTTTTTTTCAAGTTCCTACCAGTAGAAATAATAGCATTTTGCTATGGGATGTGTAGATATTGAATTATTTCACATCCGTAAAATCCTTTACCCTTTGAAGATTAAAATGCTCATAATGTACCAAGCACTCAGACAGAAAAGCTGCTCGTTTATGAGATGAACTATTACTGAAAAATTGTATTTCTTTCAGAGAAGGCAACTCTGAGAAGGTCACTTAAATTTCTTTTATCATCTTTACCTTCCTTCTGTGAACCACAGGGCTGGAGGACTCTCCAAGAGGTCACCATCCATTCAATACCAGCTTATGTCTTCCAGTACAGGCATGATGTGCTATGGGGCAATGTTTGTGAACTCTCAGCAGTTCACCTACATCTTTCTGCAAGTGGCTACTACAAAATCTTCCAGCTGACACCTTCTTGATTCCTTGATGCTGTAATATTCTACACATTTAAATAACTAAAGAAAAGAAGATTTTTTAAGTCAAGTTTCCTTATATTTAAACTTTTTAAACTCCTAGCAGTTCTGAAGATAAAAGGATTTTCATGTTGATTACAGTGACATTTCCTGTTATTCTACCCCAACTGGAACATTATCTAGATATTGCAATAGGGTCTTAACCAACATGGAATTAATACTGTTATTTTAACACTCATTACAATAACCAAAGTAATAGTTTCCAGGAAGTTTTCAATAAATTTCCTAAGTTTTTAAATAGGATAAAAATAAAACAACATTTAAATTATAACATGCTTTTCCAGGAACAAAGGACTTATATTTGTGTGCACAAACACGTTTACAAACAGGCTATGCAGACCAATATTCTGTATATCATCTTTCAGAAAAAGTTGGCATAAAAAATATCTTCAGTGGACAAAAGCCAGGCACACTAACTGAAAGGGGATATTTATGTTTGACTTATGGAATCGGATTCCACTATGATTTCCAGCTTTACAGTGTGCAATGGGAAAAAAAAACCAGACTCTGCTGACACCCTTCTACAATTTGGGTGCTTCCACAGCAATTGCAGTAAACAGTCTCTTTTTCCCCCACATCCAACTATTCCCAGTTTTGTGCTTCAGCAGGATGATCTTCCAGTTGGACCAATACAACAGGTTTGGAGATGTGCCAAAGCCCAACTTCGTGAACTGATCTGCATTTAAGTCAGCCTCCTATTCTTCTTTCTTTCCCTTTTGTTTTGTGAGTTTTCTATTGAGCTGTATAATTTTCCTGGTGCATCTCACTATGCTGCACTGCAGACAGGAGAATTACAGTGCCTCAGAGGAATGATACTCTCAATCAGGGAACTGAACAGATCACTAAACTACAGTCTGTGCATAAATACCACCCCAATGCTATTTATTATTGCTAGGATTATTTTTATTTAGGCTTTGGATAGTAGCAGCACTTTAGAAAGTAACTTTTTGCCCACTACAGCCAGTGAAGAAAATAATTTTAAAAACAGTAAAAGAATTTGAGGAAATATATGGCTGTTTCTAAAAAGAATAAGTAAGTAGAATTAATCAGCATGCCTTTTGTTTGTTTTATTACTAATTCCTGCATCAAAATTAATAATGAATTTCTAGAAAAACCTTCAAAACCAACTTTCTGAAAAAAGGCGCATTTTTTTCAGACAGCTGCAAACTTCAGTTGTTAATTTAGATCCCCTTGAAATTAACTGTCATAGTTGCTAGAAACTGCTTGAATTGTTGCATAGAGCAAGTGTCTTCCCTTAAAAAACCCTAAGTTTATAGTAGCAACAAATGAATACATATTATCTACCCGCCTTCTCGAAACAGCCAGAAACAGTTTCACTGCAAAGTAAACAGGATGTGTTCAACCATGCAAAAAATATACAGCGCTAAACTGGCATAAGCACTCTGCAGTAAAACAAAATGGTCAAATATTATCGTGAGATAATGATCATGTGTGAAAAAATGCTCTGAAAAATATATCATCGAGTACAGCTCTTCACTTTCTAAAGGCACATAAGTAGGACGTTGCTCTTGCAAAGCCACCTGCCACCTACTGTCTCAGCAAGGGGTTCATTCCAGAGCCTAGATAGGACCATGCAAATGCTCATATTCTCCCACCTTTCCAAAACAATGAAAGGAAAAGGCAGTCCTCAGTTTTGTTTAGGCTCCATTTTTTTAAAATTACTCCCATTATACTGTGCTAACAGTTTCATCAGAGATAGACATGACAACACACCAGTGAAAGTGCAGCAGGGTTTGCAAGGAGATATCATTTTTTTGTTAGACAGATACCACTGAAGTAAATGTTTTGTAAATAGCTCTTGTGCACAAGGATCTTTTTTCTTTAATTTTGTTCACCCTAAAATCAGCTTTCTGTGAACAACTCCAGGCATGTAATCTTTGTATTTTCTCCTGTAAAGTGGATGGTTGTCTACCATCCAGGTCATGGTTAGCTCCCAGACTGGGGACTGACTTGACTGAATAACAACCACGCCTGGGATTTTTGCTCCCAGGATTCTCTTCAGCCAGTTCATTTCCCTCAGCACTTCACTATACACTCACACACCACTTCCACTTGTACAGACAGTGATAAGTCAAAGTGGCCAGGATTGCGTCTAGAAATAAAAGGTTTATTTGTCATTATTTGACAAAATTCCATTTACAAGCATCAAACATGTGGTGAGCCCATCCTCTCACATGTTGACACCAAAGGAAAATCTGCCTTTTTTCCCATGCAATTCCCTGATTGCTGTGAGCGAGGAGCCCTGGATCCTTTGCTCAGCTGATCCAACTCTCTAACCCAGCAGAAAGCTATTCAACTTTTGGAGGGAAGATTTTCACTGTTTGTTTTTGAGGGGTTCCCCCCACCCTGTGACAGTGACTTCAACTACCTTGCAAATAAGACCAGTGCCTACCATAGCTATCAGGAGGTTACCACTCCCCTCGATTGTGTCATCACACTGACTTCGTTACTCCTTGTCTGAGTCTCCTCAGCCTCAGGAGCTTTGTAAAAAGCTGATAAAACACAGTTTTAGGGAGTTCTTATAAGTTATAAAATTTTGGCTTCAAGAAAGCAGTAGCAGCATGACAAACAAAGTATAAGTCTGTCACCAAACACAGATGTCCCATCTGATGTGTCTCACACAGAGTTATACTAATTTAAGGCTGTATTTCACTGACAAATCCAGGTATGTCAGTGCTTTTGAGCCAGGAAGACTTTTTTCCCATGGAAGTAATTAGCTTAGAATTACTATTGGAGAGAAGACACAGGCCTTTATCTTACACAGCTGAAATAAGTTAAAGCTGAGGAGTAGAACTGGAGTGAACTCAATAGGTCAGACTGAACCATCTCTGCCTGGTCACAGTGACTGTGGTACAACTTCATTATGTAAAATACACCTCTATTTTCTATAATCTATTGTTACTCTAAGGCAATTATAGAGAAACTCATATGGTTTTGTGCAATTACAGCCTGCACTGGTTACAATTTGAAACTGAAAATTGAGACTCAAAGCAGAATGCAGAGGCAGGATCATCTAACCAGTGTCATGGGGATGTGATAGAGATACGACAGACCTTTTCACTCCTGCACATAAAACCAGAAGAACAGGAGTAGAGGCTTTTTTCCTAAAGTCTTTGGGAACTTTTGGGTTGATCTCCGAAAATGTGGAGCCAGGAGAAAAAAGTCATTGGTAAAGAAAGGAGACAGGATGATGTAGCCACATCTGTTTAGAGAGGCTGGATCAGAACAGTAAGGTGCATGCACTCGTATGGCATGACCAGCAAAATGTCCAGCTTGAATGTCATGTCCAGCTACCCTTTCAAAAAACTAACCTAGAACTATTTTTTTTAATACCATGGCATCACTGGACAACAGAATCTTAGTGAATGGAAACAGCATTTATTTTCTTGTCTGGAACACAGAGGAAATTCTGCTTTTCTAATTAAGTCAGTGCTTTAGAATCCTCAAAACACTGTCTTAAACAAGCGTTTTTATCTCTTTGTTGGTATGAGTAAGAGCATCTATTAGCTGGTTGCTCTAAGAATCAGCTGCAAAATGTCAAATCAATCCTTCCCCAAAAGGCTGAGAAGATGGCATAAAAAGTGATGGTGGCAAAAGAATGTATTACTTAAAACTTAAATTTGCTGATGCAATTCCTAATCTCCTGATTTAAATCCATACAAAAATAAATTGGGACACTTAAAGTTTAAACCTAGATTAGCTCATGAGTTATTTAAAGCTACACTTTTGAAATCTGTGATGAACATTTACGTATAGATTTATATCAGTTTAACAACATTTATTTGAAATTTATATCCGTAGCCAAGCTAGTGCATCATTTTCATCGCCAAAATTTTCACACTATATGCATTTATTGTTCCCTGGAAAGGAGTTATTTTTTGTATAACTCTTTTAAATGAGGGTATATTTACTCATTAGCAAGTCTTTTAGCCTTCTTGATTGCACATACATCTTTGGGAATGTGAAAGCAGGCACATTTTGCTTTTGGAGAGGCAGAGGAAATAGAACCACTTCCCTGCACACCAAGCTATGCACCCAAGGTCTCACGGTTCGCTGGAGACATCTCTGTCCCCGACAGCACCTGTCCCCTGCAAACACTCTGCTTCTTGGACACGCAAGAACTTGCAGGTCACCAAAGTTTCCACTTTCAGGATGGGTTTTCTGGGCTTTTCTCAGCAGCTCATGTGTGCTAGGGTCTCAAAGGCGGCGCAGGGTTTCGGGGTACATCCCGAGCAGGGGTCGTGCCGCCTGGTTTCCTGGCTGTGGTGCGCGGCTGCTGCGGAAGCTCTGAGTCACTTTGTGCTGCTGAACCCATGGTGATCGAGAGGCCTCGCCCTCCAGAGCAGCCAGACGTAGGCCTGCAGTGACACCGGGAACAAACCGGGGCTTGGGGTTGGGCGGCGGGGCTGGGCAGGAGGGTGCCCTTTGGGGAGGCAGATGGGTTTTGGGGAAGAGGATGCCCTTTGTGGGGGAGGATGCCCTTTGCTGAGGTGTACGCGCTCTGCAGAAGAGGACGACCTTTGGGAAGGACACCCTGCGGGGAGGAGGCCCGGCCGGGGCGGGCCCGG